>JANRMT010062834.1:5115103-5168377 GCA_026402145.1 Polypterus bichir lapradei
CCCTTTTATAGGAACCCGGATGGGCTCCAGCTGCTTCCCGGCAATCTCCCACGGACACACCCCCGTGTGGCGGAAGTGCCGGCTGCGCACCCGGAAGCCGTCCGGGTGTACCCGGTCATCTTCCCCCCGGCACTTCCTGGTGTGGCGGAAGTGCCGGGCTCCCGGGATAATCAGGCACTGGGGCGCCGCCTGGGAAAATATACCAACTGAGGGAAAATATACTAATAATTATTTGTTAAGAATCTTTTTGTATACCACATTGTGAGTTCGGCCCTCCGTTTGTAATATGACCAAGCTGTGCGCTGAGCTTACTCTTGAGCATGCAATGTACAGTTGGCCATGTGAACAGTAATCTTGTTTCAAATGTCACAGCTTGGATTGCTGCTGTCATAATCGGTTTGAGTTTCATGGTTTGTTTCAATTACGACAGTATTTGCAGGACTTGTGTTGAAGAGACATTCGGCATCTGTCAAGCGTTGTAAGTATACAATCGGTTTCATCGATAACTTCACATCCAGCTTTTGAGAGTTTAAACATTCATAAACATCAAAGTGTCCACTACTGAAATCGTCACCTGTGAATCTAAGATGTTTAAGAGGCATTTGCGGTTGTCGAAAGGTGTAAAATATTTGGCCATTTCGGTACACTTGAAAGCGACAACCGAACAATTTAGCGGCAGCCATCAACTCACATGCAGATCCATAGGTGAAGGGCTTAAGCATTTCACTCTTCTAGTGCTCCTGTGTAGTATAATTATCTCCTGTACCGTCATCAGTCCACACCTTGAACCTGTCCCAGTCATTCAATACATAAGACACAATGTTCCTCCAGATATCAAGAGTGAGCCTGATATGGCCGTGCAATATGTAACAAAGAGAATGGAAAAGGTAGGTGCCATCTCCGGTAATGGAAACCACTCGGTAAGTGACAGTTCTTTGATCGATGGTGATCACCTTGATAGACATGTTAATGGGGGTACGGTTGGAATGATAAAGGAAATGGGTACTTGAACAATGTAAAGTAAGTCTAAAATACCTACACAATAACTATAATCGTAATAAATTAACAATAAAACAGTGAAGAAACCATGGATTAAATTAAAAGGCTGTAGCTATCAGCAGGGAGACGTGAATCCCGTGGCGTAGCAAGGAAGGGAATGTAGATACTGGAGCGACGGACGGCCTTATATAGGCAGGCAGCCAACAACATGGTGACCGAGCTGCAGGCTATGGACGTATATATGTACGTAAGTAGGATTCAGTTAGCGTTGGGAACCCGCATACCAAATTTCTTGAAGATGGGCCCATAAGTAACAAAGACCGTTGAAACGTTCAATATGGCGGCCAACAGTGGCATCATATCAACGAAATAAATACATTGGTTTCGGTTAGCGCAGGGAAGCTGCCTACCAAATTTCATGAAGATGGGGCCATAAATAAGAAAGTTCAACATGGTGGACGTTGTCGACCGTTATGACCGTTATGTGTAGAATTTCGAAATGAAACCTGCTTAACTTTTGTAAGTAAGCTGTAAAGAATGAGCCTGCAAAATTTTAGCCTTCTACCTACACGGGAAGTTGGAGAATTAGTGACATTGGAAACTTCAATATGGCGGCCGACAGTGGCATCATACCACTGAAATAAGTACGTACATCGGTTTTGGTTAGCGCAGGGAAGCCGCCTACCAAATTTCGTGAAGATGGGGCCATAAATAAGAAAGTTCAACATGGCGGACGTTGTCGACCGTTATCGACCGTGTGCAAAGATTTTGTGCAACTATTTTATGTGATTTTTTTATGTCACGTTTTTGTCACACTTAAAATCGGGCTTATTTTAAAACCTACATATATATGTTTGGTATCATTCTTTTCAGAATTTGTTGAACTTTAACTTTAGATTTTCAGATTCTTATTCCATTTTTAAATTCTAAAGTAAAAAATATCAAGAACTCATGTCCCTTGAGACGAGACTTTGTGCCAAGAGATTTAACCACGCCCGGAGCCGAAAATTAAAGACAAAGAGTAGGACAGCTGCTGTACAGGCTTTTAAGTGTTTGAAGCGCCACACGCAATGCAGATCACGCGGCACATCAGCAGCAGCAAGCCAGCAGCTGATCCAGGAAAGAGGAGGTAATAAAAAAACTGTATTTGTTTCCCACTGTATCACCGTTTAGGAGGGGGTTTCGGAGGAGTGACCGCTTCTACTTAGGGTGCATTCAGCCACCCTCTTCACAACACGAGCGGCAGAGACGTGAAGTGAACATGAGATTCTTGCAAGACACACCCTACTTACAACCAATATCAAATAAGAGAACGGGCAGCAACACACTCAGTTGTGTTTTGGCTTTGAGCACAGACAGATCCAGGGCTGTTAGCGCATATAAAGCATACAAGGACAATACATTATAAATGAAACGTAGATGACTAAGTGAAGAAGAAAGCAGCGTAGAGAAAAGAGACTCAAAACAGTTGGAGAGACTAAAAAGAAAAAGAATTATCTAGGTGCAAATTCAGAAAATAAGGAAAGTAATTATTAGCTCGTAACAAGTGGAATTGAAAAAAAAGCACGTCCAATCTGGACGTTGGCGCTATACACATGCAGAGCAGGTTAGAGATTATGAAAGCAGTGGAATTCGAAAGGCTCAAAAAAAAAAAAAAAAAAATTGGCGTGATACACATGTGGAGAAGGTTAAAGAATATGAAAGTAGGAAAATTAGAAAGTATAAAAAAAAGAAAGTAAAGAGCGCAGTATTGCAAACAGACGGAAATTATTACTCGAAAAAGGGAAAATAATCACCACGGACCAGATGTAATTGAAAAAGAAGCAGGATAAAGAGAGGTCAGAAATAAAAGACAGTAGAAAACAAAATAAAACGTCATAAAGAGGTTTAAAAACAAGGGGGGCAAACACATGCAGAGTAGGTTAGAGATAATGAAAGCAGAAAAAAATGACAGTGTCATAACAAAGAAAGTAAATATCGCATTAGCGCAATGAAAGAGAAATTATTACTCAGAGAAATAATGAAAAGGCGAATAGAGATTGAATATTTGGACATAGTTGATATGTCGGAAGTATGTAAATATTGTAAGGCTTTGAAGTTTAAGTCAAGAGAATTTAATCCTGAATTATGGTACAAAGTCATTAAACACATGTCTCACTGACCTCATTAATAAGATTCAGCACATTTTGACTCGAAAGATTCCAAATATTGTTTTTATAGAAGTTCTGATGTAAAAGTTAAACTAATGAAATAGCAAAAATTTAAAGAAAAAAAAATCTTAAAAGTGTATATCCGGAAAAACAAAAACGGGGGTTGGCGAGCGAAACGAGCAGGGGGCAAAGCCCCCTAGTTGTAATTAAGATTCTTGCATAATCTAACAACTAAGATACAGATTCAGTTACCTTACTTGAACAGAGATTTCTTTATTTTTGCAAGAACATTAATGAGATGTGAAAGAAAAATTGAAATGCATGTCAGCATACAACAC
This sequence comes from Polypterus bichir lapradei, assembly GCA_026402145.1. Lineage (NCBI taxonomy): Eukaryota > Metazoa > Chordata > Cladistia > Polypteriformes > Polypteridae > Polypterus > Polypterus bichir. The sequence goes on from JANRMT010062834.1 coordinate 5,118,591, forward strand.
TACATTTTATGACCCATGATGCTTATAGTGTTTTAATTTGATTGAATATCAAAGTCTTGTTGCCGCTGTATATCAAATTCCCTAAGAGCTCTTTGATCATGAGGCTGTACATCACAATGAATACAAATATTAATGCATCTGTCATACATTTAATCATAAGAGATCCAGGACACACACATATTCTTTCAATGCATTGCAAAACTAAAAAGTTGTTATCTGTCAAAGGAAAACTCAAAATCTTAATAAAGACAAGTTTGACCTCAACACAATCCCAAAGTAAATTGAGCTATGAGTTATCATCTAATATAATACACATCTCCAGAACCCTTCTGACAGAATCATTAAAATTCAATTTACTCTAGACCCATTTGAAAATAGTGTACACGTGCTGTTCAAATCAGGTTGGGGACGCAGATTGGGTAGCCACACTTGTATCCTGGACTGTTATACGAGATGGAATGCCTGCCCTTAAAGACGTTTATGACATTTACATAATATTTGCATAGAAGCGTGTAACATGGGTAATAAAATACTAGTTAAGTTAGTAACCTTAAGGTGGTTGCTGGAATAAAATTTGACAACACATTACACTTCTGTATTGGGAAATATAAAAACACTACAGTAATATGTTACTCGTCTTTGATTAATACTGTTTGGCTTGCTAAGGACTATGATTTTGTATTGCAGAGATTTATTTTCTCCAGGGACACTGCTTTCTGCAGCTTTTGTATTCCTCTCCTCCATTGTTACCTGACCAGTTACATTATTGGACAAATATCGTTAGGTTCAATTTTTTTGTTATCATTTTGAAAACTGTTTTCTTTTCTTATGTGTTCAAAACAAAATCTGTGTTTTTATGTGTATTTGTTATGTAATTTGCAAAGCTTGTAATTGTATTTAGCTGTGAATTTGTTACAGTACTCTGAGCGTACTCTTAGTGAAGAAGGCATGCTAAATAAAAATTAAGTGAATTTAATTTTGAATTAAGGCAGCATATCTGTCCAAAGGAGAAGTGTATTGTATTGCAGTAATATTCTAAATTACATTTACCACACTCTACTGTACTTTGTTGTCCTGAGCAGAACAGGTGCAGAATTCTGTACTGTTAGTAGGGATAGATGCTTTTGTGCATCTGTGGAGAAATATACTTTTCCTCTAGTGTCTGAGGAGTAAATATGTTGGTGACACATCTTGAAGAAAGCCAAGATGTGTTGCACTTACTTTAATACATTTTATTTATATAGCGCCTTTCCCATGCTCAAGGCACTTACAGAATATAAGAAAGAACAGCAGGGTATACAGTATATAGCATTGTGCAAACCAGGTAAATAAATAAATAAGATTAACGACAGTGAATTCAGAGGAAAAAAGAAACAAAAAAAAAGCATAACAGACAACATAATTAAAGGTCCAGCACACACACACAGGTTACATGAGCATCTTGACAGAGAGGTAAACTGAGAGAAGGGTAATAAACTCAGGTAGAGCTAAAAGCCTTCCTGAACAGATGAATTTTGAGTTGTTTTTTAAAATTATTCATGGAGTCAGCTGATCTGATTAATTTCGGTAGGTCATTCCAGAGTCTGGGCGCTATACAGCTGAAGGCCCTGTCACCCATGGAGTGTAGATTAGTGTGGGGCACAATAAGATTACCAGAATCAGAGGACCTTGGTGGACTGGCAGGCACATAGTGATGGAGAAGGTCACTGATGTAGTTTGGCGCAAGGTTATTTAAGGCTTTGTAGGTTATTAGTAGGATTTTCTATTCGATTCTGTAAGACACAGGGAGCCAGTGCAGACGGAGCAGGATGGGTGTTATGTGCTCGCTGCTGCTGGTTCAAGTGAGGACTCTTGCAGCTGAGTTTTGAATAAGCTGGAGCTGTGATATAAGATTAGAAGGGGCGCCTGCCAGCAGCGAGTTACAATAATCGATGCGGGATGTGATAAAAGCATGGACAAGTTTCTCAGCATTAGAAAAGGAGAGGAAGGAGCGAACACGGAATATGTTACGGAGGTGAAAGTAAGAAAGTTTCTTAATGTGATTTATGTGGGTGGAATAAGAGAGGGAGGAATCAAAAATGACACCAAGATTCTTTGCAGTAGAGGCAGGTCTGATGAGATCACCGCCAAGATGTACTGGGAAGGAGCTCATTTTATTAAGTTGCATTTAATTTGCAGGAGTTCAGTTTTGTTGCAATTTAATTTTAAAGAGTTCTGCTCCATCCAGGTTTTAATTTCACTAATGCAGGTTGTGAGCTGAGAAAGCTCTGATGAAGTTCTACTTTTAACATTGAAGTAGAGTTGAGTATCATCTGCATAGAAATGATAACCCAGTCCATAGCTACGGATAATATGGCTAAGGGGAAGCATATAAATACAGAAGAGAAGTGGGCCAAGGACAGAGCCCTGAGGAACTCCTTGTGTGACTGGCACTGAGCTGGTTCTGCTGTTGCCAAGACTAACAAACTCTTGCTTATCAGTCAGATAGGACTTGAACCACTGGAGGGCAGTGCCAGAGATACCCAGCATGTTCTCCATTCTGAACAGTAGAATGTCATGTCTGACAGTGTCAAATGCTGCACTGAGGTCTAACTGAATTAATATGCTGGCTTGTCCAGAGTCTGCTGCCATAAGCAAATCATTGGTTACCCGTAGCAGAGCAGTTTCACAGCTGTGCTGCGCCCTGAAACCAGACTGAAAGGGTTCCATCAAGTTTTTAGTGGTTAAGTAATTGGTGAGCTGGGAGGCTACATCACGCTCAAGAACTTTTGACAGGAAAGGTAAATGGGAAATAGGCTGGAAATTGTTAAGATTGTCAGCATCAAGACCAGACTTTAACATTGGGGTAACAGAAGCGATTTTAAAAGTGAGCGGCACAGAGCCAGTGTCAAGGGATGAGTTTATTATTGTTGTAGCAGTCGGGATTATGGCATGAAGGCAGGATTTAAGTAGTGTGCTGGGGATGGGGTCCAGTACACAAGTAGTCGGCTTCATCTTATAAAGCAGGTTATTAACAAACGCAGATGTGACTGGTGAGAACCTAGAGAAGGAGCTGAATGGAGTGGGAAAACGGGGAGAGATATAAACAGATGATGTATTTACTGTATGTTAGTTGAATTATTTAGATCTTTAATTTGTTTATGGAGAAAGTGTAGGAATTCCTCACAGACTTTAGTAGAAGAGGTAGTTGGGCCAGATGCGGGTTTGAGTAGTTTATTAACTACAGAGAACAAAACCCTTGGGTTATCGTGGCCACTTTCTATTATTCTGCCATAGTGGGTGTTCTTAGCAGCAGTTAGTGCTTCTCTGTAAGCTCTTTGGTGGTCAGAGAAAGCCTGGATGTGCACAGTGAGGCCAGTCTTACGTGACATTCTCTCAAGGCGTCGGCCAGCTGCTTTCATAGATCGCAATTCTGAGTTATACCAAGGAGCTGAACGTTTAAAGGAAACCTCCTTATGGTTTAACAGAGCTGTTTTATCTAATGTTGAATGAAGGGCTGAGATATAGTGGACAACAAGACTATCTAGTGTTAATGGAACAGGTGAAGACAGTAAAAGATCAGAAATGCACCCAGAAAGAACAGAGGGACACATATTTTTAAGGTTTCTGTAAGAAATTTGTCGTTTACAGGTAAGAGGAGGGAAAGGCAGTGAGGCAGTGAAAAATACTGCTTTATGGTCAGAGAGTCCCAAATCAGTGCTGTAAATATTGGCAACAGATAGTCCAGAAGTACAGATCAGATCCAGTATATGACCACCAGAGTGGGTGGGAAAATCAACATGTTGTGTCAAGTCAAAACAGTCCATTAAGGATAGGAATTCATTTCTCAGTTTAGATGTAGTAGTGTCAGTATGGATGTTGAAATCACCGAGAAGGATAATTCTCTGAGAATAAGAGCTTAGGTGGGTTAAAAGTTCAATCAGATCAGATAAGAAGGACAGGACCTGATTCCTTTATTAGTTTAAGAGCCAGGCACTTAAAAGACAGTGGACATTCAATTGGGATATGTTTGATGTTTAAGTCTGCTCTGATAATTACTGCAAGCCCACCTCCTTGTCTAGAGCTGTGAGGTTCTGTATGGAAAGTGAAACCAGGTGGAGTCGCCTCCGTGAGAGACGTAAATTCGTTCGGTTTTTGCCAAGTCTCCGGTTAAACACAGTATATCGAGTTTGGTGTCAGTGATGAGTTCTGACAGCACCAATGCTTTGCCATTAAGAGATCTCGAGTTAAACAGTACAATATTAGTTAATGAGGCTGGCGACTGTATATGGTTCTGATTTTTATATACCATTCCTGGCCGCTACCAACAAAGTTTCATCCCACTCCATGCTCATCCTGACAATATTTCATGTTATTTGCTGCTCTTTTATTCTTTCAAATGTTCCATGTTTCTTCTGACCACATTTCAGTTTTTCCTTCCAAAAGCAATTTGAATTGGGCACATAGCCTGAGTGGATTCTTAAAATAACACAATCTACAATATGAGGTAAAACATCATATTAGTGTGAGTAAATCAGTTCATAAATGCTACTTCTTCTTTTTTTGTCTTTTATTAAGTAGATAAAAAATGTAAGTTATAATAAATGAAACAAACAAGTCAAAGTAATCAAACATTAACATGAAAATGTCAATGCAAAATAAAACACACTTCCCACAGAGCCCACTTCACAGCTCCAGATAGCAGAAGTTAATCATAGAGGAGAGAGGCGCAGCTACACACAAAAAAAACTAAGCTGTCATTAAGTAGAGCTCCCATCCATGTAAGTCTGAGTAAGTTATTTATTTATGATTCTCACTTCAAAACATTTGAGCCAGTAGCACTATTAATTCTATCACTAGATAGCTCAAAAAGCATAAGGTTGTAGAATGAAGAATTTCCAAATGTAATGGGATATAGAGTCAGGAGATTTCCAACTTAAAGCTAGGGCTAATTTGGCAATGATTATGCTCCAATAGAACAATCTCTGCTGGAAAGAAGAAAGAGAAAGAGCCTAAAGTTCATGAACATTCATTCTTTTTTTGGTGTATAATTAGAGCTAAAAGGCCCATCAATTTAAAAAAAATGAAATATAGGTGAATATTTAGACATCCTATCTCAGGATGACCTTATTATGAGACCTAAAATATCGGCCCGGTTAGTATTTATAAAAACTCTAGAATTGTTCAGGATTTTGTTTGGATCGTAACTGAAGACTGTGTAAACAAACCATAGACCTACATATTCTGTCAGTTCTGTGTATACAGATGTTTGTTTGAACCTGCTTGCTGTGTAACTTGGAAGTGTGTGTGTGAAGTGTCAAGTTTGTTACGAGAAAAACATACAAGGCAATTTGATTCATTTGATAGGTAGGACGACTCCACCACCACCTATGTATGTAGGTGAACAAATGAAGGTGTCTATTTACACAAGAGTTAAAATTAAATAAATAAATACCAATGTTTTTGATCTGGACACAACGATTGGGGAGCTGAATGTACAATATATAGAGCTGGCATGTGTGACTTGAAGCTCATGTTTCCTCTGCAAAGCACAAAACTGTTGTTAAAGGGAGAAAGCTTGTCAGCAAAAGTGACAGACTATATTATAAGAAGTAATTCTTCATGCAAGAAAATCTTTTATGTTAATGGATCATTTTTACAACCAATGAGGACCTATGTCATGATGTACATAGCTGTCAACATTTTTACCTTAGATGTTGGGAGTTCTCTTGAGCTAGAAAAAAAAGAATTTGAATATGAATTAAAATATTTAAAATGATGGAATTTTTAAATTGCAAAACTTAATAAATATTCACAACATGAAGGTACATGCTCGGTGTCAGATATACCTCTCCCTACTTTAATAAAAACAAAACCTGATCTTCCTAATAGACAGATAAGACTTCACTGGCATGCATAAGAAAATCATTTACAATTAATACTATCCATATAAGCCAAACGCAAGATGCGAGCACAGCGGAACACCACACCAATCTTGCCTACACAAAGGGGATACAGTTGAAGTCAGACGTTTACACACACTTAGGTTGAATTCTTTAAAACTCACTTAATAACACCTCCATGGATTTTATATGGCCCCATGCATACCTCCAAAGTTGTGGCAAAATGGCTTAAGGACCACCACAAAGCACTAACCTCAATCTGATATGCCACATTTATAGTTTGTTAGTATAAAATCTGTGGAGGGGTTATAAATTGAATTTTAAAGAATTCACCATAAGCATATGTAAACTTCTGATTTCAACTGTACATATATGAATGGAAAACAACAGCACCAGTGAACACTATTGTTCATATCAGTTTACATGCTACACCACAATGCCTTTAATAATTAATTTCAAAACTCAATTTAACAAAAAAGATGCTACCGCATCACAGGTGCACACATGCTGTCTTTTCTCACTTTTTGATGGCTTGCACTTTTACGGTGAAATAATCTTGATTAGAATCACAGTGTTATATACATTTATTTTTTCAAGAATTTCCTCAGCGGTTCATCTACACACTGACTACCTGCTGCTAATCACCTTCCCACTTTGGGTGGTTGTTGCAAGGCCTGCTCCTGGCTTGGTTGAGCTTAAAGTCCACAATTTGAGAAGAGGATCTTATGTAAAAAAAAATCTGAATGCTGCAGCTTTATTGCTGCAGGGGTTCAGGAGTCTGAGTACAGACGATAACTTTATGAGTCAATTTGCTTGTATTAAAGAGAAGGCTGAAGTCTTGGAGAGTTAATAGAAGTGCTTATGTCAAGGAATTAAGAGTTGTGTGCGATAAATGATCTCTGAACAAGAGAGACGATTGGAAATTGGCAAAGTGTAAATGAATTCCTAAAGCTGCTTTCTGGAGCAGGATATAGCACAAACACAATTATCAATATATACTGTATACTATACAGGTCACGTAGAAAACCAAACTGTCAAAGATGCTGGGATGCCCCCCTCCTTCCCTTTCACTCAACTGAGATGGTGATGAAAATTGCCATTAAAAGACAAACCTTTGAGTTTGAAAACCAGTTGTGCTAATCTGACATGGAGAGTATTTATGAGAGGGTCCAAGACTAGACATCAATAAAAGTCTCATCTGAGGGCAATGAGGCCTTCATGAGGAGGAGTGAGGAGTGGCTTTTTGAAGAGAAGTGATGGCCATAGTAGTAAAGAAGAAGCAGTCAGTGCTCTGAAATCGAAAGCTGTCAAACAAAATAAAAGCATATTTGTTTTCTTTAAAATATGAAGGAAGACTTTGACAAGTGGTCTCATTTGGCTGTCAAGAAAAGTTGAAATAAGAATTGTGGGGCGGTTAGAAGTGGAATAGAGCATCCCAGACTTTGTGAATTTTAGGAAAAAGATTTAACTGAGATCTAAGAATTTTAAACAAAGAAAATAGTCATTGTTAGGAAGCAATTGATTTGTTGTTAATGGAAAGAGAAATGATAGGTATGACCATCTACTGGTAATTATCTGTTTGGGTGCTTTGTGTGGTGGGAAATTGACAGCTGTGTTAGAGAGTTGTGTCCTTCTGCCCATACGAATGCCACTTTAATGATATTGTCAATGCAATGGCTCAGCATCCAGTGTGCCTGGTGTTCACACTTGGTAAAAATGGATGTGGTGTTTGTATTGATGAACAAATTCACTGTGAATTTGGTTAGAATATTGGTTTGATAAATTGCTTGATGGATGTAAAAAGTCCACCAGACATGGTTTAGAAACTTATCTTAGGATTGATAAAGTTAATGAGGTTAGAGAAAGCATCATACTCTCTCACAGTACTTGTCTCTTTTCTAGGGTGTGCTATGAGGTGAATATCAAATACCATAAAGTCGTAACTCCGGGTGCACCTCTGGGGATGACTCTTCAATGGCTAGATCCATTTGCAAGGTCAGGAGAGATAACATGAAGAAAACTGCAGTTTCATCATGTGCCGGTGCAGAACACTGACAGTACAAAAAGCCTTACTGATAGCCAATAAAAGCGATTACTATAATTAAAATGCAATATAAATAGCCTTATTACCATCACTAAAAAGAGTATGACATGCTAAATTAAAATTTTATTTAACTGGACATGATCACTTTCTATGGAGTAAAAAATGTGATTAGTCAGAATTTAGATTTGAGAAATCTATAAAATGAGAATTAGATTACTAAAATTCAGTATTGATATGTTAGAATATAATTAAGAGATATCTGTAATATGGTTAGTGATATATATGCAATTGAGGAGCTTTACATACTGAATAGTATAGCATTTTCAATTCAAGGTATCGAAATTTACTACATTGGCATGGTGGTGCAGTGGGTAGTGCTGCTGCCTCGCAGTTAGGAGACCTGAGTTCGCTTCCTGGGTCCTCCCTGTGTGGAGTTTGCATGTTTCCCCGTGTCTATGTGGGTTTCCTCCGGGTACTCCAGTTTCCTCCCACAGTCCAAAGACATGCAGGCTAGGTGCACTGCCGATTCTAAATTGTTCCTAGTGTGTACTTGGTGTGTGTGTGTCCTGCGGTGGGCTGCCGCCCTGCCCGGGTTTGTTTCCTGCCTTGCACCCTGTGTTGGCTGGGATTGGCTCCAGCAGACCCCCGTGACCCTGTAATTAGGATATAGCGGGTTGGATAATGGATAGATGGATGGAAATTTACTACTGGAAATTTGAGTATGAGATATTTAAAATTCTATTAAGGCTTATCAAAATTTGAAATGCATATATATCTGTAATTAAAATTGTTTTGATATTTTTATGTCAAGTTCATTAAGGGTATCTTTAATTCTAGCTTTGATCAATAAAAGTGTTTTTCTTAAATTCACTAGACATAAATAATTACAGATCTCTCTAAATATTAGATATCTTTAATTTGAGCAGTCAAAATATGGTGATAGATGTCTAAAACTGGAATAATTATGTTTATTATGCATTGTACAACTAAAATACACAGGGAATGCAAAGTTATATTATAACCTAAAATGTATACATTTTTTTAGAAGTCGTGTTACTTTTATAGTTGGTCAGTGGCAGATTTTATTGGTTTCTTTAAAGTATCGAAGATTTAATTTTGATCCTGAAACCCTCAGCAGAGCATAAATTGAAATTATTGATTCATACAGATTACATTAGGTTTTTATTTTACTCTTTACACTTCTGGCCTTGTATATGAATGGTAGGAAGGCAATCTGCTGCAAACAATCAATTTTAAGTTTTTTGTTTTTTTAACAAATTTATACCTCACAATTCTTTAATGGAAAAAATAAGCTCAGAAAATGGTTGGAGGAATAGATGAGATTGGATGCATGTATAATTTAATTATAATTAAATTACTTTACTTTTATCTTACAACGTTAGTTATGTTGATTATAGACTCTTATATTTTTCAGCAATGAAAAATGTTATTAACTTGCCTACTGTATTCTTCAGCAGATGGTACGGGAACAATACACCAGAACTTCACAAGGCACAAGCCTGCAGAATCCAGAGAGCCAGTATGTCTACAAAATTGGGATCTATGGCTGGAGAAAACGATGCCTGTACCTGTTTGTTCTACTTCTGCTTATCATTTTGGTTGTGAACTTTGCACTGACAATATGGATCATCAGAGTTATGTGGTTTAATCCGGTAAGGCTTATTTCAACAATGTATATTTTGTCATTATTTTTGATTGAATTTTATTTTTTCTCATTGAAATGTGCCTAAAATTGCTGTTATCAAATAATTACCAACTGAGGAAGCTACTATTTTTTTCATTATACAGTATAAAAAAACATATGAATGGGCCAACTCTAGTACCTAAGGGTAAGTAACATTAACAAATACTGAGGGAACATTAGTGGGAGGAATCGTGAGATGCATGCCTGAGCAACACATACATTCTACCAGGTAATTCCATCTGAAACATTTCCTATATTCTTATATTTGATGTTTTCTTTCTGTTATGTAGACAAATCTGATTACTTTATTATCTACTTTAATTTTAATTATTCAAGAATTTCCATCTTATTTTGATATGTTTTTGTTCATGGCTTACTGTGTAGCCAAAAATATAGCAGAGCTTCAACTGGTTTTCCAAATCCACCTACTTTTCATTCATCCATTCATATTCTGAAACGTTTTATTTCTATTATGGAATTATGAGAAGCTGACATGTATAACTACATGCACTCACACACACTAACTTAACTTTACTGTATTTATATTACAAAATTGAGACTGGGTGCTGTGCTGCCAAGAAAGTGTGTGAGAGAAATGGAAGAGAGTTGTAACCTGGCTCTCCTGGAATGCAGAGGGGTAGGTAGCCCAACATTCATCCAGGATTCATAGATCTTTGGTTAACAGGTTATTACAATGGGACAGTAGAGACCTGGATGATGGGAAGAAAGAGACAAATATATGGGACATTGGGTATAAATTTATGGCACTTGTAAAAGTTTTTCAGTTTTCAGTTTTATTCTCTTAATCACGATCACACTCTAACACTGTCCCCTCCCCCCCACCTCTCCTAATCAGACTCTAAGTAACAGCGCCAGCGTAAATTCACACCCGATCTGACGTTCATTTTCAAATAATATTGCATTAGTGCGATGATGTTTTCTGATTGGTACTATTCAGGTCATAAAATGATTTCTTCAAAATGTCACATATATTGTCTCTTTCTTTCAGGTGTGTAATAGAAACCACAGCATAGAGAGAACTGTGCGCATTACAACAGGTACACATGTTGTAAATGTAGAAAGGATGGTCCTTGCGTGTGTGTGAACTGTTAACATTTGAATTTGTTGATTGCATATAGCGCTGAACTGACCTCATAAAAGGTCATAAAATGAATAATTCCAAATATATATACCTATGTCTCTGGTTTTTTTTTTTTGACATCATAAACCATAAGGTGCATACTAATTATGCGTGAGCAGGAATACTCAATAAAACAGAATAAAAAAAATAAAGTGACGGTGAGATACGAAGAAGGCAGATTCACCAGCGTTTGTGTGTTAGCTTTTATCCCTCCAGATCAGAGAATGTCCAGTTCCATTGCCTCAAAACACTACTCACATCTACAGTTATTCCCAGATTCAAATAAAAACTAACAGCGTCAGATCCCTAGGGCGGTAGTATGTATCGTGATCATGACTGAGAGAATAAAGGTGAAAAAAAAAAATGGTAACTTTTAAAAGTACAGTACTATAAATGTACACGGTCTGTTACAGACGCAAACCAAATGTATGTGTATACTGTATAATATTAACAATAAGAGCAGCTCACTACTGAAAACAGTAAATATAGGAGACAGTCAGGATTGAAACGAAGACTCTTGATTATAAGTCATCAAATCTTATCGGTACGCCGCGGAAGCTGTTGTATCGTCCTAGAACCTTCTGTGAAAGTGTTTATTTGATCTTTGGACTTCAGGCTTCACACATTCTATAGTTTATGCCTACATTTTGTAACATTTATTACTAAAATATGAAAAAGTTTCTGTTTTAACAATGTGTTTACACAGATTACTGTAGAAACGAAACACACACGAAATGCATGTGTTCCAAATAACGATCTATTATTTCCACTCTAAAACTCCAGTACTTCACTTCCAGATAATCAAACAAGGCATGAGCTGGGAGAACTTTGTGAACATTCTGCGACGGTGGGGGGGATGGAATAGCAGGCTGCTTGCTGCTTGTCTTAATTGGCACATTTACAGGACAAAAGACACTGACTAAGGTGGGCCGGATTTACGAGTTTTCTTGTAGGTTCTGGTAATTCTAGTGTTAAGAGGAATCAATCAATCAAAATCTGTATTGTCATTGTAGCAATGAGACATCGTACAACAAAATTTTAGGTGCAATTTTCCAGTGGCAAAAATAAATAAATAAATAAATAAAAATACAATTACTCAAGTTAAAACTAAAATAAAAAGAGAATAAAATAAGTACCAAAATAGTCCATAACAGCAGAACAATGTTTTCCACTCATACATACATCATATTGCACTTGTCCCTTATCCAATGTTAACTTAGAGCTGTATTGTAAACATGAGAGTGTATAGTATTGTAAACATGAAGGTGCACTAGGTCAGATTGACCTAGATGGCTAAAGGATGGAAACTGTTTCTCAGTCAATTTGTCTTAGTCTTTATGGATCTGAAACGTCTGCCTGAAGGCAGGCGTTCAAACAATGCATGTCCTGGGTGTGATGGGTCCTGAAGAATTTTCTTGATGCTCCTGAGGCAACAGGAACTATGTAGTTCTTCTAGTGAGGGGAGAGGACAGTCGACTATCCGCCTTAATGACCCTGTGGAGCTCTTTCTTCTGTGCTACTGTGCAGCTGGAGAACCACACACAGAGACAATAGACCAGGATGCTCTCTGCTGTGCAGCAGTAAAAGGACACCAGCAGTTACTCAGGGATGTTGTTCTTCCTGAGCACCATCAGGAAGTAGAGTCTCTTTTTGGACTTCTTCACTACCTCAGCAGTGTTTCCCAGGTTAAGTCCTCCCTAATGGTGACTCCCAAGAAGCGGAAGTCTGAGACCCTCTCCACACAGTCCCCGTTGATTATGAGTGTTTGGATGTTGTTTGCCTTCTTCCTAAAGTCCATGATGATTCCCTTGATCTTGGCTATATTTAGGAGCAAGTTGTTATTCCGACACCACATTTCCATGCCGCTCCACCTCATCCCTGTAGGCGGACTCATCCCCCCAGAGATGAGCCCTACTACCGTGGTGTCGTCAGCGAACTTAACAATGATGTTACTGTAGTGGGCAGGAATGCAATCATGGGTGTAGTGGGTATAGAGCAGGGTACTCAGCACACAGCCCTATGGGGAGCCAGTGCTGAGGCCGATGGGTGTGGAGAAGTAGGGTCCCACTCTAACCCTCTGAGTGCGATTACTCAGGAAGTCCTTGATCCAAAGGCAAGTGGAGTGTGGAAGTCCTTTGTCTCACCTCGTGCTCCCCCACTGTGAAGATGGGGCTGTTGTTGGTATCTGGATGAGGTCTGGCTGTCTCTGGTGGATCCACTTCAAACTGGACAAAGTAGTGGTTCAGTTCCTCAGCCAGCGATAAATCACCTCCCACAGCTCCGGGACTGGTCCTGTAGTTGGTCATATGTTGGACACCCATCCACATTTGCCTGCTGTTGTTGCTATCCAGGAGTTCCTCCATCTTCCTTTTATAGTCTGACTTGGCCTCTAAGATGTCCCTCTTTAGGCTGGCACGGGCTGTGCTGTAGAGGGCCTTGTCACCAGACCTGAAGGCAGTGTTCCTCTCTTTCAGCAGCCTCCAGACTTCCATGGTCATCTAGGGCTTCTGATTGGGGTAGACACGGATACTTTTATCCACTGTGACAGTGTCTGTGCACTTCTTAATATAACACAGTACGCTGTCACTAAACATTTCAGTGTCTGGGTGTTCAAAGATGTCCCAGTTGGTCCTACTGAAACAGTCCTGCAGCTGCTGAGAAGCTCCATCTGACCAAGTTTTAACTGTCCTTGTGCTGTTAGGGCCAGTTTTCCTGAGTGGGATGTATGCCGGAATTAAAAACAGTGACGTGTGGTCAGAGTGGCCCAGGTGAGGTAGCGGTGTAGCCCTGTTTAATGTTTGTGTAGACTTTATCCAATGTGTTAGCTCCTCTGGTGGCACCCTTGATGTGCTGATGGAATTTAGGGAGCACCGGTTTTAAATCCACATGGTTAAAGTCCCCAGCAACGATATACACAGCATCAGGGTGCTTGGTCAGCTGACTGCTAATACTGCAGTGTAAAAGTTCAATAGCCGAGTTTTCATTAGCGTCCGGTGCTATGTAAACAGCGGTAATCAAGACCACAGTAAACTCTCTAGGGAGATATATGGATCTGCATCTAACAGTCACATACTCCAGGTTCGGGGAGCAGTGACTGCCTACAGTCACTGTATTTGTACACCAGTTATTATTTACGTACACACACAGCCCCCACTTCTCTGCTCTTACCGGAGTCACTGGTCCTGTGCAGTGTAGCCTGTTAGCTGGATAGCAGAGTCCGGGAACAATGAGTGAAGCCAGGATTCCGTGATGAACAGAACGCAACTGTTCTTTACGGTGTTATTTGTTACCACCTGTAGCCTCAGTTCATCGATTTTGTTGACAAGAGATCTGGCATTGGTCAGAAAAACACTGGGGAGTGGTGGTTTAACAGGCTGCCTGCGTAACCTCGCTAACGCGCCAGCCCTGCAGCCTCGCTTTTGTTTTCTCTCTCTGCACCGCCTTCGTCGCCTGCCCGCGGGGATGATAATCCACGGAGAGCTGGGACACCTCGCTATATCTGCCAGAATATCGTGGGAGCGGAGAAACTCTGATGAAACACTCCCCTCGCTTCACACTCTGATCTTGAGAAGTTCCTGACGGCTCAACAAGATGCAGGTAAAACAAGTAGTAATACTAGCACACACATACACACTAAACACTGAAACGAAGAGCACCGAGCCGCTGCGTCCGTGCACGGCGCCATAGCAGGTGATGGTGAGGGAAGGTCAGAGACTAGGGGTCAGAGATGAAGGGAAACTTGGAGCTAACAGAGGGAGCTCTAGGACAAAGGCCAACAGACTTTGTCTGTCTCTAGAAATGGTTCTGCAGAGGTAATCCCAGAGTGGGTTGAAAAGAATGGAGTTGGGAAGTAGGCGGAGACAAACATATAATGAACAAGAGGAAGTGTGAGGTTAGACTGGAAAAGTGAGAGAAATAGGCAGGAGAGTTAAAAAGAGGAAAAAAGGTGTTTGTACTTTTTTGTAAGCTTGCTCCTGCACCTGGAAATTTATGTGACTGACTAAGTGGCTGAGAAAGAGCAAAAAGCAGAGTAGTCAGGCTTATACTCCTAGGCAAATGATAGCCAGCCTGGGCTAAAGGGCAATTCATCAGAAAGCAAGCAAAAACTGAAAACCAAAATTTTGAACAGAAATGTAACTGATTATTTCACTCATGAGTCTTTCCTTTATTTACAAAAAAGTGTCAGAGCTTTCTGAACACACATGTCACTCTTTTAAACATTGTGCCAAGATCGGGAAATTACACTCTTTGATTTGGGTAAACAATAATTGTATATTAATCGTGATTTTGGTAACAACTGCTAATATATTAATTGTGAAAAGTGGTGATTACTGTGTCCATGTAGTATTCCCGCCCTGTCAGAGACTGAGGTTTCCCAGTGTACCTTATCACAGATACATTTACTAAACTCAAGTACATTGGGAAGTCTGAGGGAGTTGCATCATAGGAAACCATACTGAATGGATTATTAGGTGTCTGATCCCTAACAACATCTTAAAAAAAAGTGGGAACTTATTTCTCTTGTTATTGCAGCACCCTCTAAGAAGTATAAGTAATCTTGAAGCTAGATTACCAGACACTTTTTTTTTACTTTTTAGTACCAAAATGAAGAAAATCGTCTGTAATATGGAATTATTTTGTTTTCAGTAGCAATAATATTGATGAAAAACATGCTGTACAAACTTGTCGAAGCACTGCAGTCAAATATTTATACACATATTTATATATCCACATGGTCCAGAAGAATGCATCCCAGGTAGTAAATAAGTAATGGCCCAATGCTGCCCCATTCTCACCACTTATTTGGCCCACTTACTGCCATGGAATAATGGTGATGAACTCATCCATATCTGGCTCCCTGAACACAGCCACAAATTAACCCTTATAAATCCATATCACAGGTGTGCATTGGGCCAGAAATAGGCCACAGCACAGCCACACTTGAAACTTCTTAAGAAAATGTGTGAAACACAAACTGAGCCAGAGCACAGGTATGGTTCAAAAATTCCCATATATATATAACACTAGCAGACCACATGCACTTCGCCGCAGTCGCTGTAGTTGGAATAATTATGTATCTACATGCGACTTATAGAGCTTCTTTATATACAACATTTTTGGTTTGTCCTCCTGGATCCAAAATATATACATTTTCTCTATGACTAATTCGTGAACATGCTACATGAAAAATAGAAATGGGAAAAATGGCAACACCGCCGGGAACAAAAGTAAATGAGATAAAGTAAAAGTCTACCAAACACTAAATGAGATAAAGTAAAAAAAGGGCAACAGTGCCGGGAACAACAGTAAAAAACAACAGTAAATGAGATAAAGTAAAAATCTACCAAACACTAAAGTACAAAAACGAAGAAGAAAGTAACAGTAAACCGCAACACTGCCGGGAACACTGGCACACAACGTCTACTAAACACTAAGAAACACTAAAGGAAAAAATACTATTCAGTAAGTACTGCTTCTAGTAAACGGTAAATCAGTAAAGGAGAGAGGACTAAACACTAAGGAAAAAGAATGGCAAGACCGCGTCAGCTGCGGAGCGAAATGAAGTGAATGAAATGACGTGAATGGGAGGGGAGATGATCACGTGACTCCCCCACCTGCCTTAACTCTCCATCCCTCCACAAACACAGTCTCTCGGATCCCAACTCTCCTTTATATGTATAGATGATTTTGGCCAGAGCACAGCTAAAACAAAAACTTCCTGAAAAAAACACTATATTAAGTTTTAAAAAGAAGAGCAAGGACTAGATGCAACCATCTGTTAACCAATTTTATTCATCTTAACATTCGAATCCTATACCATGGCAAAATATGGTGCTCAGCTTGTACAAAGAAAGTCCCAAGCACAACTCTAGCAGACAGGTGTTTCTATAAGTGTACTTTCAATGCTCTTCTGTAGAAGTACAAATGGGAAAATCTAATGACAAAAAACACAGAAATCAGACATGTACTATAGTGTAGCAGATAATCAATACTGCATTTTGAAATTGAAAGATGTCCAGTACTGCTATCAGCTGAGGATTTGCCAAAACTATAAATCTACCTACAGGTTGGGGAAGTCATGTCAGAAGTGGTCTTAACTAGAAAAGCTGTGAGCAAAAAGTATTATTCCAAGTTAGAAACGAAGACAAGCGACTCACCTCCACACGTAAGGGTTGGGGTGCAAAAACCTGACAGTAGAGCACCTGGAGTGATATATCAAATTTGAAACAGTTTGTCTCACAGAAAAAGCAGGTGTCAGTGGTAAGATCCCCACAGAGCGCTGATCTCAGCATCATCTAGCCATGCAGTCTAAGAGTACATAGAGAAGCAATAGAGAGACACAAATATTCTTCAAAACTGCACTAAAGTGTCCCTAAGAGAAATGAGGCAGTATGGTCACAGCAAATATTGATTGAATGAAGTTTCTTGTTTACTGCTCTTTGTCAAAAGTTTATTGATTTATAAAAATTCATGTTATTATTTTTGGGAGCTTCCTCACATAGCAGCATTTAATTACAAGTACCTAACACTTCTGCACAGCACTGTTAGACATTGACATTTAAGTTAATCTGTTCCTGCCAAATAGGCCTTTCAAGGATACATGTGGCTAGTTATAGCCTGGTCTTTGTTAGCCCAAAATGGTAATGACACAAACACACTTTGAAAACTCCTGTTGCTGTTAGGCCTTATTTGGCAAAAAATGCTACAATGCCAGACATATTGGACTTGTGGTTAATTGCATTTGAGCAGTGTTTGGCCCAGAATCTCAAATGCATGCACCCCTTACATAGGTTTGTTATAGCTGAGCCACTTTAGGTCCATAATAAAATTGACCAACAATATATTAAATGTTATTGGTTGCATGTGGGCTACATTTGGCTCAGTATTCACATGCATGGACATTCCCAAATGTGGCTGGTTATAGCTGGGCCATAAGTGGCCCAAAACTGTAGTGCCAGACATATTTGACATGTAACTGATTGCATTTGGGCCTTGTTTGGCTCACAATCGATATACCATAAAAATCATTAATTGTAGCTGATCAAATCTGGGCTATTTCTGGGCCACAATACATTTGCCATTGCCAAAAACGGAACCTTAAGTGCCTGAAGTCAACAGTGTTTGGCCTGAAATAGTCTGCTATTTGGGATGGAGGCTAAGCCATGACAACCAGTTCCCAGTAAGGTTAAGTCTGTGACATATATAGGTTGTTTACACTAACACATGTCCGCATTGAGCAGGATATTGAAAGCAAATTCTGATAACTGAAGTTATCATTTTTTTTGTATATAAATGTATTGGTTTTATTGAAATCACACAACATTCCATACAAATAGATCAATTTTACAAAAACTGGATTGAAAACAAATCAACCCCCACCACTGAGAAAGAGAGCATGGGCAATAGAATAAAACTTAAAGCTAGTAAAAATAAGTAAATAGATGAATTAATAAGTGAATAAAGATAAATGGAGAAGAAAAAGAAATGGGGAGAGAATCTGCTTCCTCAGTGCTTTAAAAGCTTATTCTAAAATGTTATTGATTAGATCTTGCCTGGTTTTGAAAAATTCCTGCACAGATCTTCTAAGTTAGAATTTTATTTTTTTCAATTTCAAATAATATATAACATTAGTTACCCACTGACTTAAAAGAGGAGAGTTAGGATTCTTCCAGTTTAGCAAGTTAAGTCTACGTGCTAATAGTGTAGTGAAGGCAATCACAGTTTGTTTGTCCTTCTCCACTTTAAGCCCATCTGGAAGAACACCAAACACAGCTGCTAGTGGATTAGGAGGGATTATTACACTAAGTTGTCTGACAGGCACTTAAAAATTTTGGTCCAGAATGATGTTAATTTGGTGCAGGCCCAAAACATGTGACCCAGTGAGGCTGGAACTTGATTGCAGTGTTCGTAGGCTGGGTCTTGCCCTGGAAACATTTTGGACAATTTTAAATGAGACATATCTGCTCGATATATAATTTTGAGTTGAAAAATTGTATGCTTTGCACATATGGAGCTCGAATGAATTCTCTGCATTGCTACCTTCCACTCCTTTTCTGAGATGTTGAGTGAGAGATCCTTTTCCCATTGTCCTTGTGGATCTTTGAAAGGGAGGGACTGTAAAATGGTTTTATATATTGCAGAAAATTACAAAAAAAATGCTCTAGAAGTGAAGTGGATATACGTAAGTGATGGTATCCTATGTATAGCACTGATGTTTCTAGTGGTGCAATCAAAGAACTTCCCATTTAGAGACTCAATTGTGGTGACCAAGTGGTGGGGGTTGACAGAGCACAAGCACAAGCATGAAGCGAGCCGATACGCTTCTAAACACTGCTGGTACGCAACAAAGAGTGCCATACGCACAAAGTAAAAATTTACAAGTGCCTGTACTCTGTACCAATAAGTACTGGCCCTCTAAAAGCACAGGTTACTTATTATAAAATGCAATGCGTTACAAAAAGTAATTTTGTTTTATCATTTCTTCTTCTGTTTGAAAAACTGCACATTTCACCGGCCAGCATTTGTTATTAAATCCTAAGCCCAGCAGGTTATAACAAATATGTGCATAATAGATTGACTGGAGACTCTAAACTGACCTTGTATGTGAGTGGGGTGGTGTACAAGTGTGTCTCAGCAGACTAGAATTTGTCTATTGCTGGTTCTGGCACCCTAAAATATTTCAAGAGAATAACTTTGTTTGAAAACTGAAACACTGTTTTGCTAATGCAGTATAAGAGTAATGAAGATGAAGAACAGAAACTGATCTGTCTTCTTGTCTTCATTTTATTGTATGCTTAATGTGGAAGGAATACTATCATAACATTGTTCCAATATTAGTAGTAGCAGTAGTAGTAGATACCTGAATTTCCAATAGAGAACATTAGTCAGTACTAAATCAACAAGGAAGAGATTTATGAATGGGTAACAAGGATATAAAGACAACAATGCATGCCAGTCCAGATGTATGTATTTCTTAATACGACTGATGGCCCCATTCTCCTTGTCCATACTAAACTTGTATCTATAAATACAATTTAATATTATAATTAACAACGGAAATACACATGCTTTTAATCATCTAAAAAACTATATAAAATAGATTTCCATCCATGTTGTAACCCTCTTGTCCAGTTCAGGATGGCAGGGGCCAGAGCCTATCCTATAGAATTAGAGGAACAATCTAATTCACAGTGCAAGCTTTTTTAAAATAACATAATTTATTCTTGTATTATTTAGCTTCTTATTTTATGTTTCTAGAAACTTTTGCTTTCCAAATTACCAGCTTTGAGAATATATCATAACGTAATATTTTGTGACATTATTTAAACTTTCTACTTTGTTTTCTTTATAATTTACTATATTAAATCTTGAGAAATCAGAAATAAAAGATACATTTTATAATAAGGAATATAATAATGGAAGAAAAACATTTTTGAGTACACAGCAGGAAGTATTAATAACTTTTGTTGTGTTTATACCAGCTAGAACAATGAACAACCTGTCCACCTCTTCTTCTATTTTTGCTTTTTCTATTACAGGGTCATGACATCATTAGACACAAGGAAAAAAACAACTCTCGACTAAATTGTATTCCACCATAGCTGAGCTTCTCAAACATACATACACACACGTGCACAAACACACACACTAATACAGAACAAATCATAGCTGGCAGTGAAAGTAACTTAATGTTGTTGACATACAGAAAGATGTTGAGGGCATAACAATTTTGCTTGTTATGAAATCTGACTTACAGATGTAGTTTTGCAACAAATTCAAACTTCTTTTGCCCTGACAGTGTCTTGAGTAGATTTGTTTGTTTTCTGTTTTGTTTTTGTTTATTTTGGTTTTTTCTTAGTGTTACTTTAATGGATATATTACAGGATTTTACATTATATTCTCTGACTTCAACTATACTGCACTGATTTGCTTACTGTCTCAAGCCTACAGTGTTCTTTTCAAACTTGTAAACCCATTATTTGTGTAAGCTAACAAAGCATACATATAAACAAACATACATCAGTGCACTTACCCATATTCATACTTTAAAAAGACAGTAGCAAATGAATCAGATGTAACAAGTACAGAATCACATTAAGGAGCTGCTCAGGAAACCACAAAAATCATTGACCTCTTAATGTATTTAAAATACCATTACATGGAAAAATGAAATCTATATGCAGAATCATTTCAACTGAACATCTGGTTTGTTGTATGAAATCTCATCTATGTGTTTCTAATAAACTGCTGTTTTAACTTAGCTGGTGTAGTGTATGAGTGCATGCATTAGTGAGTGTCACCTTAATTACCGTTCAGACAAAATAACTGCTTGTTTATCTCAAATAGATGATGTTCAGAATGATTGACATCTTTAATAATACTGTTTACCTTTTTAAGGGAGTATTAGTTAAACTGGGTAAAGTGTTTAATTTTGTTTAGCAGGGATGCATCAACTTTAAAGCACTGGGTTTGAATTTTATTTGAACACGTATGAATGTCATCAATTGAAAACCATTGACAGATATGTGCAGTTGTTAGTGCTGGTGCCTCACAGATCTTATGTTCTGGGTTCAAATTTTGCAATGTCAGTGTGGGTTTTTTCTATATACTCTGGTTTTCTTACATATTCCAAAAACTGGCATGTTAGATTATTTGTGCAATTCTAAAGCACCCGCTGTTAGTGCTAGTGTGTGTATCTGTGCTCTGCAATGAACTGGCACCATATTGTATCTCCATATTAACAGGAGTGTTTCTTTCTTTTTTTGCTTTTTCTGCCCTCCCGGTGATCTGACATTATCATTGTACTCTTCTTTATAATAATCAAGCCTTGACACAATAAAGAGGTTTGGAGCAGCCTCCCATATAATTGAGAACTGGCTACTGATTGCAAGAAAATGTTGATGCAAAGGTCTTTACAGACAAGAGTCCACACAGAACTGAACAGGTTAGGAAATATGGCAGATATACAGTTGGAAAGCAGGAAGAGGAGGGCTCTTGGGACCAGAATTGGAAATGAGGTTATCGGGCTGTGACTTCTTGGGATGTGGAAATTACGTCATTAGAAGGTGGGCTCTTCTGTTGGTCTGGAAGATATCTTCTGGGGTGGAACCGGAAGTAACGTCTTCTGGTGGAACCGGAAGTGCCATCTTCTGGGGCAGAACCAGAAGTGATGTCATCCTGAGAGCCAGGCAGAATTTCATTCATTTGGTCTGCGGGGAGATATGAGAAAGGATTAGTGCACTCTGCCACCCCCTGGTGTGACCGGGAATTACCTTCTTCTGAACCCTTTAGTTGCCTGCCATGCGCACGTGTGTGATACATTATATATAAGGACTTGACTTTTCTATATCTATGTTATGTAAGTTAATATTGATTTTTTAAAATTACTAATTTAAAGTTTTTCTTTACTGGTAGCTATTTCTTGGACATCACTTTGAGCTAAATTCTGTATATGAAAATGCACTATAGAAATAAATGTTGTTATTTATGGTGCTGTGCTGTTTTGGTACTGGTATAGACACTGAACCTAGTTACCCAAAATTTAGTTTTGGGTACATTTGAGGAGTTATGCTATCAATCTGCAATGAGACTTACTTATAAAAAGTTATAAAAATGTAAATAAATAATTAATGACAGTAAACGGAGACATGTGACTTCTGCTTGTCAGTTTACTAAAATATCCACAGTTGGGCCACTTGTGGTTTTTAAAATTTGGTTGGTAATTCAAGAAAAAGTGTATTGTGTGTTTAAAAAATCCCTATGTGAAAAGCTTAATTTACAATTCTTCCTCAATTTTCGAAAATACCTTAGCTCTTCTTAATGATAAGGCATTCCTATGTAAATGTAACATATTGCATTATCTGTGTCATGATACACATATATCGATTTGGGTTAACATTACAGTTTTTCATCCCATTAGTTTGCATATGACATTTCTGGTTTGTTTAACTTTAATTTTTTTTAAGATCTCTCTGTTTATTTACAAAAGCCTTCCTTCATTTTGTCTATAATGGCACACTTTGACGTAATCTTTAACCATGTGTGGACCACCCAGGCTGGCACCACCAGTTGAACCCGACACAGACAAGCGTGGGACACAAGTTCAAGGCACACACCTTGGTTTTCATTTCCTTTTTACCTTGTGTGAAACGCCTTGACCATTCCCCAGGTTTACAATACAGTCCCAGCATGAGCACAGCACAAACACAATAGACTTCTCTTTCTTTTTCTTCTCCTTCACTCCTTGGGTCAAGCTTATTCTTCCTCCTCCCGACTCTGGCTCCCTAAGTAGTGGCTTCTAGCTCCTTTTATAAGGCACCTGGAAGTGCTCCAGGTGCTTGAGGACTCATTTTTGGCAGCACTTCCGAGTATTATGGAGCAGCTCATGCTGCAGCACTATCTGGTGGCGCCTGTGGATCCCAACAGGGCTTCACCAAACTCCAACTCCCATGAAGCCCTGTGGGAGTCCGAGGCACCGCTGCAAACCAGGGGGGTTGCCATTTAGCGTTCCGGGGGAGGTAATGCTCTGACCACACTTGCTCCTCCGGTCCTCCCAGTGTGGAGGCGTCCCTCATACTACACCATGGTAGTAGAATAATTTTATAAACCTCAGTTGTTAATATAATTCTTCATTCCTCATTTTCTACTTTGTCTCTTTGTGATAACATACAGTATCTGCTGTAACAAAACTCATCAGTCTTAATTAAAGTTTCAGAGTATAAAAGGTAGCCTGGATGTCATCAGATTTCAGTTTTATGTATTTGTATTTATCACAAAGATCCCAGAATGTGATGCTAAATTAGTAGTACTTTCAAAGCTATTGCATATGTCAGTGAAAATATTTTTTTTTTTCAATTTTGTTTTACAACTAATAGTACAAAAGCTATTAAATCATAAATAATTGGAGGTTCTTCTTTGTATTCATAAGTCTGTGTAGATTTACTGTATATCATAGTGTTACATCTCCTTTTCAAGTTACACTGTGCTTATAATGTTTGCTTCAGCATTAACTAAAAAGAAGCACAACAAATTAGAATATGAAATGCTTACCTATATATAAACTATCAAAAGTTACATTTACTTATTTGGCTGATGCCTTTATCCAAGGCAACTAAGAACACTTGTAATATAATTGGTTACATTTCTTTTGGTTTTCCAATTGGAGCACAGGGAGGTCAAGTGACTTGCTCATGGTCACACAGTGTCAGAAGCAGTATTTGAAGCCACAACCTCTGGGGTTGAAGTTCAAACCCTTAACCACTACACCATGCTGTCTATTATAAATAGTGCCCAAAATAAAAATTAATGTAGCTAAGCAAAATCAGCAAATGAAACTTCAGAGTTCTTTGGAGACATATACAACAACCAGGAGCAGACATGTAATTTAACTATGACACCAGTAAAAGCCCTTCATAACAAATAACACAGTTAGGAGCCTTCAGATAATTAATTAAATAAAAATATGGTCAAGGATTCAATGGAAGCAATGGTACAGTTCAAGTAGCAGTCATTCTCTATATTTCTTGCTGTTGGCACTGTCAGATGTGGTCCTGATTCATTAAAGTCTGGAAGCACTCCATAGTCAAACACAAACCATACAGATATACACACCATTCTGTCTCACATGACTGACCTGAACAGAGATTGCTCCTAGACTGAGATGCTTACTCATTCTTTGTCCAATGACTTTGAGTTATCCTTTTTATGATTTGGACCAGACACACAGGAGGAAATGTCAGTTTAATTTGAAGAAGGTGATATGCCACTCACCAGAGCAGAACCACTGCTCCGTTTACTTTGCACACATTATGTCTTGTATTTGCTTATTCTCCCTAAATTAAAAAAATTAATTGTATTTATTCATTGTTAATGTTTGTATTATTCCAGGTGAATTAAGTGATCAGAACAGTATTGTTTCTGCTCAATCAAGCATGTATTCTTTTATGGGCATATGGCTTAAACAGATATACTGTAAATATAACTGGAATCTTTATACCAAAGATGAAGAGTATCAATTCAAACAATAAGTGATAACGAACTAGAAGTACCTAGATTGGTACAAGTCAAAAAACTAAACCACTTGTTAAATTAAATTAGTCCAAATTAAATTTAGAAAGTAACATTTCCAAAGTTTTGATTTGGAGAAATAAAGTGAATAGGATTGGGAAGCTTTCTGGAGCTGAATATAATATTCTTTTCAAAATTTTTCTAATGTTCAAATGTGGCTTGTGTTTCAGGTGACTGCCAAGACCATGTGCCTAAAGGTTTCATATACCAAAAGGCATCATAGCAGCCAAACTTCCAAAAAAAATATACAAAATAATTAAATTTAAAAAAATGTATTTAATCAATTATTAAGTAAATTAACTAAAGAGTAAATCAAATAAAGAATTCCAAACAATAAACAAATATCTACCTTAATTGCAGGTAGAATCTCAAATTTTTAACTAAAATACCATGGAAAATGTATCACCCATAGATAAGTGAATGAGGAAATTTAAAATGAAATCAGTTCTGGAAAATATAACATTACTTTTTTAAGTAGCAAGTAACATAGCAAAAATAAGTATTTTATTGAAGTACAAATACCTGTATTACTTAAAAAAACACATATTAGTTACTACAGAACAATATTCCTGACACCCAAAAAAAAAAAATTCAGACTTGAGCGTCAGTAGGCTTTGCGGCCTAGGAACCAAGTTACCCAAACTGTTCTGTAACATTTCAGTAATTATTTACCACTCTCTTGCTGATCTTCATAAAATAGGTCATTACAATAGCAATTGACTAAAAGAATGTATAACTAATTGCAGAATTACAGTAGAGTGCCTCTTTCTCTTGCATGATTTGGCTCATAAATGAATAACCACATCATCATCTAATAACAGGCTTAAGTTTCGAGATAGTTAATTTTCTGTCCAGCTGATTTATACATGTGCTACGGCCGTCTGGAGGCAGCTTGTGAGGAAGAAGTTAAATTTGTGTGTAGCATACAATCAAGTGAAAGAACATTGTGCCAGCTTGCTGGATGTCTGGCAAACAAACTTACGCTGGTCATTTGCAGAACACAATCACATAGCCAAGCAGTAAAGAATTTGCTCTGTGCAATCAAGTAACAGAAACCTATTAATAAAGTATCAGTTTAGTTTTAATCCAATCCAGATATATGCTATAGATAGTTTCAGTGTGATCTAATGGCACAGCATAATGCAAATCTATGGGGGCTTGCAGTGAGAATGGAAAAAGGGGATGCACTTCAAAACTTCACAGCACATGAAGGACTAAACATATTCATAAAACAGAAGAAAATTACCACATTGGGCACTGGCATGTGTCACCAAGTCCCGGGAGATGATTCAAATGCAGCACATCTGATGTTCAACCAATCGATGCAAGCACTTGTCAGTCCTCTCTTCAGATCAATACACTAGGTTCTTGTAGTGGCTGTTTATTAAGTTCAAATCCTTGATTGTTACCTATAGAATAGTCAGTAGGGTAGCACAGGTAGTATACATACATATACATACTATATATATATATAAATATATATATATACACATACTATATATCCTTATATATAATTTGATACTATCCATATGTATGGTGTTCACGTCAATACCCCATATGTATGGTGTTCACGTCAATACCTCGACTCAATACAAGTTAGAACCATGCAATGGGACTCTGCCTCTGTAGTTAGAACATAACGTGGCAAACACGGACACAGTATTGCATGATTGACTAAGAATGTTCGAATGTTTCAGTGACACCGCTGGACGGCCAAGTATAGTAAGTCGGTGTTGGTTCGAGCAGATAACAGTAAGTTCGGTTGGTTTTTGGAACATTGGTTTGGTGGGGCGTACTTTCCAGGACTAACATTGTCAACTGACTTAAACCCTTCATCAGCTCTGGAACTGTAAGTAATTTAGAATGCATCGCCATTTGCTTGGTACGTCGAAATCTATCTTTAGGCA
The DNA here is from genome assembly GCA_026402145.1 of Polypterus bichir lapradei. Taxonomy (NCBI): domain Eukaryota; kingdom Metazoa; phylum Chordata; class Cladistia; order Polypteriformes; family Polypteridae; genus Polypterus; species Polypterus bichir. The sequence goes on from JANRMT010062834.1 coordinate 5,145,337, forward strand.
GTTCGGTTTTTGCATCCGTCGTTCTGACATCTATTGGTAAACTGAGTAATGACGGCTGGGTATTAACAATGGTCATTGTTTAAATTTTTGCCGATCTCAGATCTAAAATGACCACACCAACATAATTATTACTTCAACTCTGATTAGAGCCGTAAAATACGGTTTGTTTTGAAAATTTGTGTTTTGGAAAAAATTACATTGGCCGAAAAGGTTTATTTTAAGCACAAATCAGTGCCATGATAACAAAATCATTTCAAGGACTTAACAAAACAAATAATTCCTTGCAGAGAAAGTGTGGATTTCACAAATGTAGAATTTGTAGCCCGATTCGATCGGGCTCCCACTATCAACAATACATCTAAAGAAAAGCAGTACGGGTGGTTGCTGTCATACAAATTAAAGGCCCACTCTGAATGCTTGTCATGGAGCAGTGAGTTTATAAACGCTACCCTTGATCTATCAGTTGGAGAGGTTTGAGGCTACTGATTGAATATAAGATGACATTTCTTCAAAAAGAATTTACGTTTCCTCTGGTCACCAGAAAATCTACTAGGGTGTGAGTTCAAAGTCTCTCTGGCACCTCCATTAGCCTGAAGTCAGTAGAAACAAGGCAGTGTTTTTAACTACAAATAGCCCAAATGGGCAATGCCCACAAATAAACTAAACGGCAGTACAATATATTAAAAATCAGATGATTAAAATTTCTACCACGTGTAAAAAGAACAGAAAGACATCAAATAATTACAGAAGTAGATTTTCCACAAATTAAAACCTCCAAATGATCACAACATTGATAAAAAGGACTTGCTTCTACATAAAAGGATACTCATGCAAATATAGAGACAGATTTCCTTCTTGACTTTGTAAGATCTGAGGTTCATATCATGTTGGCTCATCTGTTAGCAGAGGCAGCAGATGAACCTGAGCTTGAAGAAAAGTCTATTCTTGGGGTGTAGTGGTCATGGTAACTGTTGGAATGGAAGAGAAACCTCACACTGCACTGTGGAATACCCTTTTAGGAATTTAAACTGTCTCTTAAGTCCTGCCAATAGTGCTAATAACATTTGTTGCGTAGCTGAGTACTTTTTTTAACAGCAACCCACCCACATTGCTCACTATACATATCTATTTGTATATATATTTAATTTTGTTTTTATGTTTTTTCCAGTCATACTAATTTGTGTTTGCTGATGCTTCACATTTGTCAGTATTTACAGTAATTGCTTGGCAACTTGAGTGAAGATTTAGTGTAGTATTAAATATACTTTACATCTATGTCTGAAAGCAACCTTTAGGCATGGGACTGTAAATAATCTTAACATGATTCCTCATTATTTGATGTCAGCTTTATTTTTTGTCTACTCCTGCCAGAAAACCCCATCTTAAGTTCATTAGCAAGAAAGGCAAGTTAACTTAATGAGGGTGCATTTTGGTGGAATAATATTAATACAGCTCAGTGGTTAGGAACCCCAGTCCTAGAGGGATACTATGCCTTCTGTTTTTGGTAGCAGCTTTCTTCTTAATTACCAAATAATAACTTTGATCAAAAAATAATTTGCTTGCGTATAAGTTTTAAATTGATTTGAGTTAGGCTCATGTGTGAAATAAGGGCAAAGACCAGAAACAGTGGGGCAGAACCACAGTCTGCTTAACAAAATTAGAGCTTCGTAAATGGAATAAGCACTGCAGAGTAAGGAGACTTAATAACTCTGGTAACATTGCAGAAGATCCCAGAGGTTAGCAAGTGCAGATTGTTTAGAATAGCAAATTATCTGACGTGCCAGGTGATACCCTTACTCATTTCTGCTGGGGTCACCTTTCAAAAGAGCTACAAAACATCTTTTTATTTTTTTACTTGTTTTCTGTCCTGTGAGGGTCCTTCTTCCTTTGGGTCCCCCAAGGCCTCCTCTTTTAACCTATTCCAGTATATAATTTCAAGAAAGAAAATAGAGAATAATATATTTTTAAAAGCTTGTGAAAGATTAGATTGCTGCATAAATTATTTAATTTGCTGTGACTGATAAAGCTTTGAGTTAAAGATTCAGCCATATGAATTAAACAAATCACAGAAAAGTTATCTGTTATTATATTACTCAGGTACAGGATACATGCTGATTTCATCTTTTTTCTTAAGAAATATAAATGTTTTATGGATGTCCTTTAATCTTTCTTTACTCGTACAAATTTTGTAGCCGTCAAACATATTAAAATTAAGAAGACTGAATTTGTTCTAATTTATGGAAATCATATGAAGTTGTCAAAGTCTTCAATTATTAGCTGTTGGAACACCCTGAGAAATTAAACATTTTGAAAAAGCTTATGCAATTTAATTCTTGTTCTAAGAGGAAAGTTTGGCGTATCAGCAGAAATTATACAGAGACCAAAATATTCTATTAAAAACACATAAAATGTAGCATTGCACAAATATAGTAAATTTAAATCCAAAGTTTAACAGATAAGGAGCAACATAAAAAGGTAATATCTGTAGTGTGTAAGAGCAGGAATTAAATAAAGAGTCCTCAAAAAAGATTTGTAAACCTATCTAATTTAAAAGCTTAGACCAATGAGGTTCTTCAATGTTGTTGGTAGGTGCAGTAAATCATTCTAGTGTTTGGGGGCCTTGTAGCTAAAGGGTGAAAGTTGATTTTGTTTTTTTGTAGTATTGAACAGTTCATTGAATGTCTCCATAGGCATACACTTTATTCCATTATTCCTGAAAAAGAGATCCTTGGAGTTAAGCTAAATTGATTATTAATCTGGGCATCTAACTTTTGACAGAAACATGAAGAACTGTTGCTGTATGTCTTGTATCTGTCGTGGAACTGGAAATACAGAATGGATCTTTCCTTAAATGCACTTAATCAGTCCAACTGCTCCTTGTAGAACTGTTGTAGAACTGTTTTTACTTATAAGTCTAATTACCTCACTGTAATACAGTTATAATATTGCTCAACGTGAGCCACTTTATAAAGTGCGTATTTACATACTGTATGATGACGATATAATTTTTAAGAGGAAATGCAGCAAAATATGTTTAATATATTATACAGATAAAACTTTAACTTAATTTAAATAATCTATATTGTTAACTAGCAAAATACCCGCGCTTCGCAGCGGTGAAGTACTGCCTTAAAATTTTTATAAACCTTTTTAAACTGAGGGAAAATATACCAATAATTATTTGTTAAAGATCTCTTTGTATGCCACGTTGTCAGTTCGGCCCTCCAGTTGCAATATGACCAAGCTGTAGTTGTGCGCTGAGCTTACTCTTGAGCATGCAACGTACAGTTGGCCATGTGAACAGTAATCTTGTTTCAAATCTTACAGCTTGGATTGCTGCTGTCATAATCGGTTTGAGTTTCATGGTTTGTTTCAGTTACGACAGTATTTGTAGGACTTGTGTTGAAGAGACATTCGGCATCTGTCAAGCGTTGTAAGTATACAACCAGTTTCATTGATAACTTCACATCCAGCTTTTGAGAGTTTAAACATTTCTAAACATCAAAGTGTCCACTACTGAAATCGTCACCTGTGAAGCTAAGATGTTTAAGAGGCATTGGCGGTTGTCCAAAGGTGTAAAATATTTGGCCATTTCGGTACACTTAAGCATTTCACTCTTCTAGTGCTCCTGTGTAGTATAATTATCTCCTGTACCGTCATCAGTCCACACCTTGAACCTGTCCCAGTCATTCAATACATAAGACACAATGTTCCTCCGGATATCAATAGTGAGCCTGATATGGCTGTGCAATATGTAACAAAGAGAATGGAAAGGCAGGTGCCATCTCCGGGCATGGAAACCACTTGGTAAGTGACAGTTCTTTGATCGATGGTGATTACCTCGATAGACATGTTAATGGGGGTACGGTTGGAATGATAAAGGAAATGGGTACCTGAACAATGTAAAGTAAGTCTAAAATACCTATACAATAACTATAATCGTAATAAATGAACAATAAAACAGCGGAGAAGCCGTGGATTAAATAAAAAGGCTGTAGTTATCAGCAGGGAGACGTGAATACCGTGGCGAAGCAAGGAAGTGAATGTAGAGACTGGAGCGACAGACGGCCTTATATAGGCAGGCAGCCAACAACGTGGGAGGCGTTGGGATGGGGGACCCAACGCCGCCTCACACGGTGACCGAGCTGCAGGCTATGGACGTATATATGTACGTAAGTAGGATTCAGTTAGCGTTGGGAACCCGCGTACCAAATTTCTTGAAGATGGGCCCATAAGTAACAAAGACCGTTGAAAAGTTCAATATGGCAGCCGACAGTGGCATCATATCACCGAAATAAGTACCAAATTTCAGCCTTCTACCTATGAATAAGAAAGTACAACATGGCGGACGTTGTTGACCGTTACGCGTAGAATTTTGAAATGAAACCTGCTTAACTTTTGTAAGTAAGCTGTAAGGAATGAGCCTGCCAAATTTCAGCCTTCTACCTACGCGGGAAGTTGGAGAATTAGTGACGTTGGAAACTTCAATATGGCGGCCGACAGTGGCATCATACCACTGAAATAAGTACGTACATCGGTTTTGGTTAGCGCAGGGAAGCCACCTACCAAATTTCGTGAAGATGGGGCCATAAATAAGAAAGTTCAACATGGCGGACATTGTGAAAATTAGTGACATTGGAAAGTTCAATATGGCGGCCGACAGTGGCGTCATACCATCGAAATAAGTACATACATCGGTTTCGGTTAGCGCAGGGAATCCGCCTACCAAATTTCGTGAAGATGGGGCCATAAATAAGAAAATTCAACATGGCGGACGTTGTCGACCGTTATCGACCGTTATGACCGTTACGTGTAGAATTTCCAAATGAAACCTGTTTAACTTTTGTAAATAAGCTGTAAGGAATGAGCCTGCCAAATTTCAGCCTTCTACCTACACGGGAAGTTGGAGAATTAGTGACATTGGAAAGTTCAATATGGCGGCTGACAGTGGTGTCATACCACCGAAATAAGTATGTACATTGGTTTCAGTTAGCGCAGGGAAGCCGCCTACCAAATTTCGTGAAGTTGGGGCCATGAATAAGAAAGTTTAACATAGCGGACATTGTTGACCGTTATGACCGTTACGCGTAGAATTTCAAAATGAAACCTGCTTAACTTTTGTAAGTAAGGTGTAAGGAATGAGCCTGCCAAATTTCAGCCTTCTACCTACACGGGAAGTTGGAGAATTAGTGATGTTTGGAAAATTCAATATGGCGGCCGACAGTGGCGTCATACCACCGAAATAAGTACGTACATCGATTTTGGTTAGCGCAGGGAAGCCACCTACCAAATTTCGTGAAGATGGGGTCAGCCTTCTACCTACACGGGAAGTTGGAAAATTAGTGACGTTGGAAAGTTCAAAATGGCGGCCGACAATGGCGTCATACCATCGAAATAAGTACATACATCGGTTTTGGTTAGCGCAGGGAAGCCGCCTACCAAGTTTCGTGAAGATGGTGCCATAAATAAGAAAGTTCAACATGGCGGACGTTGTCGACCGTTATCGACCGTTATGACCGTTACGTGTAGAATTTCGAAATGAAACCTGCTTAACTTTTGTAAGTGAGCTGTAAGGAATAAGTCTGCCAAATTTCAGCCTTCTACCTACACGGGAAGTTGGAGAATTAGTGATGAGTGAGTGAGTGAGTGAGTGAGTGAGTGAGTGAGTGAGTGAGTGACGGCTTTGCCTTTTATTAGTATAGATAAATAAACATGTGAGGACATGGTGTCGCAGCGCTAGCAGGGAGCTGGCGCTCCGTTCATGGATTGTTCGTGCCTCACGCTGTATTCTTATTGGGATTGGCGCGACACTGGATGGATAGAATAATTTAACATGTACTACAAAGATATTTCAATGTTCCTTAAAAGTTTTGAAGAATCGCCGTTCAAAGCTTACAGATGGCTTAACGTCTGTTACAGAGCTGATTGTGTGGCGATTGGGTATTTGGAGAAAGAAAAGTAAGAATAGGAATTGGTTGGTAGGTTTGAAAGAAACAGTACTGCTGCAATAAATTGTTTCATCGAAGGTCGTGCACGGTGCAGCAAGCATCTTGCATGAGGCATGAACAATCACTGTGCCACCATGTTCCCATGTTTAATAACATGCTTTAACTCATATCATCATGAAAATTATATCAAGTTTACATCTCAGTATTTTAATACTATAATATTATGAATGTAATGGATTCTGTGTACTATCGGAAGAAGAGAAAGCCCCTTAAGAATCACGTAGTGATTCACACACATAGAGCACATAGAAGATCAAATACAAAACAAAGCATTTAACGTGCTACTTTAGTTACGATGGGATTTGAGAAACTAGTAAATTAATCGATTTTAAGATGAAGTTTATGATGTTCTACTTTAATGAGAAAATAAACTACGTGATTAAAGTTGACATTCCGTGCTTTTTCCCCCACTGTGTGCTTATTTATTTTCTCTGTACCCTAATAAGCTTTCATATGACACTCAGACAGAGGGCTATGACTCGCCTTTTCACGGCAGCTTTGATATCTGACAACTTCTGTGTGACTTTGTGAACTTGAGCTTTCGAGTTTCTCCAACACTTTATGTCACTCGATCAACCAACAAATAGTACGTTTTTCCTTGCCTCCACTTGGTATTTGCTGAAATTCTTCTATTTCCCCTTGTGCTTTTGCCATTGCCGTTTCACAGAACGCTGAGCTTAAGGGCTATTTATATAGATTGGCATATTCAAAGAGGCATAATTCTGGGAGGAGTTTGGGAGTGGCAGCAGGCGCATGCACATGTGTTACCTTTAACGCTGACCGGGATTTATGTAGCGGAAGAATGTGGAAGTTGGCGAACGCACAGATTTATGCATCTGGATTTTTCATTTCTGCTTTTGCCTGTACGCCATGTTATAGTGTGAATTCTTCGCACGCCGTTATGCATGAGGTTCCAGGTCTCCGGGGCAGCTCTCTGGCTGCCTGGAATACTAGAGGGATGACATGATCCCACTTTTTCCCCACATAGGCTTGTGTGCCCTCTCACCTCAGATTACTCTTTAACTTGTGTTGACCTTACGGCAAAATTTATAAGTCCACTGGTACATTCAACACTCCTAAAGACTCTGTACTATTTTCTTTCTTTTCGTGTAACAAAATTAATGTCTTTTTTTTCCTTTATTAGGACCTTGTAGAACCTTGCCTCTGTTTAAAGATATCTGCTCCTCCTTGCAATTTCTTGGCTGACCAGTTCTCTCTCTTCAACAACATTTAATTTTTCTCTGATATTTAAATAAATTAGACCACACTACCTAATCTTACAAAAACTGATTAATCAGACAGAGAAGGTTGGTAGTGTGTGGCACTCCTGGGTTAAAATTCTGCTCCCTATTGTTGTTTGTGTAGATTTTCCACCCACAGAAATGTGTAGAGTAGGTTGATAAGTGATTACTCTATGGCTCTTTGTAAATGTGTGAGTAAGTGGGAAATGCGATTGACTGCCATTCTGTACTGTGCCTTGTGCTCAGTGCTGCTGGGATAGGCTCCAACACCCAGAACAGTATTGTCTGCATATTTTCATGAGGCCAGTATGGAGCGGAGTGTGGAAGCACCACCTTAATAAATGTAGTGAACAAGAGGAGATTTCACTAAACAACAGCGGATGCAACGCTGAGTAATGCTAAAAGTTTCCTATTAGGCATTTGCAACTGTGTAAAAAATAATATCATCATATTTTAATGGTGTTTCTCTGTATTATATGTTATAGGAAGGAATGGGCTTGCTGAAAGTTACAAAAAGCGGACTTCGTCTGGATGGAGAGTCTGAGTTCTTATTCCCCCTGTATGCCAAAGAAATTCACTCCAGAGAGGTAAGGTAATTTTGTCAGCACATTTCTGAGCTTATCTGACTGTGCTTTAACTTTGGCTAGTGTGTCATTAAGCTTACATTACCCTGAACTGCTGACCTGCAAGGTCTCCACTGTGAAACATGGCTAGAAAAAGTCTGTAAACATCCCAGCAGTCAAAATATATTAAACCTGCTTGATTTGCATTTCTGCATTTTCTCATTGTTATCAGTATTTGTACACCACTTCAACACACTAACATTTTGTTATGTGCCTTTACTGTTAAGGTGGAGCTTGAGATAAATCAGGTAAAAAACTAAAAAATAGATAAATAGAATGGCAGAATTTCCATGAGCAATATATATTATAAAGTGGAGTTCACAGGTTTTACCTAATTTAAGATTTTTTTATTATTTAATTGTACCATTTCTTCTTTAAGACTCCTGTTTTATTCCTAAATTTTCTAATCAGTACAGTCATTTAAATTCATTTAATTGTTTCAAATTATATGACAGCTGCATACATATAGTAACAGGCAACACAATTTAGTATAATTTCCTTCAATTTAACAAGTAATGATGTCTGCAAAGATTAATTGATATGTCATGCTCACAACAGAGAACATAATGTATTAGAGGATAAATATAATAAATTATTTGAAAATGTCTTCTTACTGTGTGAAAAAGGTATTCAGAATTTTATGAAAAAGCAGACAATGTCATATTTGATGTTTTAAACTATGGGGTAGTGACTTGTAATGTTCTCTATCAAAATATGTAACATATTTACTGTAGACTCATTACTGTATCTTTAACTCCATTTACAAAAACAGTTTGTGCATTACCTAGAGTTAGCAAATAAGAAGATACAACCTGGCATTTTATAACCTTTATATATAATAATCTGTTTGTACAATCAGGTGACATTCTCAGCATACTGTCAATGTGTAAAACTTAGAATTTTTTTTAAATAACTGACTAATTGTAGATGCTCATAAATTGATATGGATATTCATCAGTTCATGTAAACTGCTTGTTTTGGCGATAGAATAAATCTGAGATCATGACATATCATTTATCAAAAATGTATTCTAGATAGATAGATTGATAGATAGATAGATAGAGAATGAGTAGCATTCCTGAAAAAATGACACGCTCTCCCTGATGCAGTAATGGGATAAATTTGGCAATGTTTAAGACTTGCTTCTACGTAAATGATTCTGCTGCAGTACTTTACTTTATGGTTAATATCTTTCGTAAGTGAATCTTACATAGGGTTGCATAGTGGCATGACAGCACAGTTTACCTCAAATATCCAGATAACTGGGCTCAAATATTGCAATAAAATGATAAAATTAAAAAGAGGAACTTTTTTTATCTTAATAACAGCTAAATGAGATAACATATTTATCTTAGACCACCGATTAAAGATGAAAAGGTTTGTCACAGTCGGAGTATGGCATTATAAAGATGACTTACCATAGGTAGGAAGAAACCCCTTGAGTTTTTCTTTAAACACTTCTGATAAATAATTTTTTGATTCAAATTCCTCGGTGTTATTGTGTCACAGAGAGAATGTGCAGCATTGTCTATAATGGCAGTCAGTTTTGTTTTCATTCTAGTTGGCCGAGATTTCCGGGACTGTGGCTATGTCTGACTTTGTTTTTGATGTTTTCTTTTACAATTTTAATATCCTCCATTGTCAACTGGTCATAGTTTATTGATTAATTAGTGCATAGATATTGTTGGTTTCCATGTGTTTTAACAAATTTATATTTTTATATGTACTAATTCAGTATGTATAATGTATACTTGTATTTTAACTGAGAATCATTACAACCAAGTTGTCTTCCAGTTTAATTTATTCTCTCCTCTACTACTACCTCCATTGGGTCAAGAGTGCATCCCGTAACGAAGCCTGCCTTTTCATACATAGCTCCTCTCTTTTTCAAGACCAGTTCAGTCTGTAATGTTGTGGATGCCCAAGTATTTGTAGCAGTGTACCATCACCACATCTATTCCCTGTACAGTGACAATGTATAATGGTCCTTTGGTGTGTCAAGGTCAATAATTATTTCCATGGTTTTACTATTTTTAAGCAGCCGACAATTCTCTTTGCTCCAAGAAAGAAAGTTCTCTACGTGACTGCTATACTCTGTCTCATCCCCCATAAGAATACATATAATTAGTGCAGAATCATCTTTCTGCAAATTACATAACCTGGTGTTACATACAGTATATTGTCTGAGGTGTACAGAGGAAAGGAGGTAGGACTGTTACTTGTTGTTCTCGACAATAAAGAATGTTTTCCACAGCAGTGGCACTTTCTGGAGACTTAGTAACATACTGAACAAATAACAGAAGATACTAGATAGTAGTCAGAACAGGCCTTAAGACAAGGACTGACTCCATCTGATCTTGCAGCTTTTCCTGTGGGTAGCCTCCTCGGTTGTCTCCTCTTTTGGTCATTAGTTATAGATAGCCCTTACTGATCGCCAAGAGTGGACTTATCACTGGCCATAGTAGTTGAAGTTCTAGGAGTTGTTGATATAGATGGAATGATATTGGGGGGATTAGACATTCAAAGAAGGTGATGGAAAAAGGGAAACTCTATTTAAATATTGAATTAGAGCATTGGCTTTGTTTACATTCTCATCTAGCACCTAAGGTCTGGATTGCTTGAGTCCAGTAATTGTGTCCAGTCCTTTCCCCACATTTTTCATGCTGTTCTGAGGTGGATTGTTCTACCTCAGTAAACTTCCTTCCCTTCACTCGGCTTTTTCGTCAGCACTCACTTACACCCGTTAGAGCCTCTTTGTCAAAAGATTTGAATGCTCTATTCTTCTCATTCAGGGTGCTGTTTAGTTTCTTAATAATCCAGAGTTTATAGTCTGATAACCTCTGCACCTTTTTGTAAGTATAGTAGTGTCAACACAGAAGTTAATGTAGTTTGAGATTCAGTAACTGAGTCCCTGAAGATCATCCCCATGTAATATGCACATCATTTTCCAGTCTGTCTTTTGAAAGCATTGATTCATTTTGGAAGCATCAAAAGAAAAATCCATGAAATAAGAATCTATAATCTAAATCACTGCAAAAGACTCTGTAAAGTATCATCCATGAGAGATGTTGAAAATTGCATAAGGCACCTACCTAAACCTCACTGAAGTCAAACCTATGTATGCAACTACAGCTGTAGTAATCAGTTTGGTGAAGATAAAAACACTGGAGGAGAAAACCTCTAAAGATACAGTATTGAAGAAAAGATTTAAAAATACCACTGAATCTAAAAGGAAAGATCTAGCTATACTACAAAATTCCCAACATACAAGGTGTGCCTAAAGACTGATAACACACTGAATTTAAGAAGTACAGAGTTTTCACATATTTTTGATTTCTAAATAAAACTGCAGCTAAAAGTTCAGCTTTAGAGAATACATACAAAGAAAAGCAATTACTACTACCAGAAAAAAACTCTTCAAAAAGATGGTTCTATCATCAGGAGAAAATTGAACATTAAGGAATCGTCTTCTTAGCTACAATGTTTCTGATATCTCACCCTGAAAGAGAAACTCTTCCAAAATGATAAAGTGATTTTGATTAAACATGAGAGGAAGGGCCACATGGTCAGTCATCACAGTTGAAGAAATGGAGAAAATCATCAAGCAGATTCACAACTGGAAGTCTCACTGTAAAGATCTAACTAGGGCTATAAATGGCACCATCAAAGATCTAATAGGTATTCTTATGTGGTTAACATATGGAACCACTTTCTTACTCGCTTAAGGCACAAATACAAGTGACTCCAAGAACTATCACTTTATAACTGCCCAAGTAGATTGTATAAGATGCTCATAGAGGTATTGACTCAATGTCTCAACAACTACTTTTTCAAGAACAAGAAGATTTTCTAAGGAAATAGAAATTATTGTCTGGTGAGTAATATGACAGGCAAAAAGCATCTAAAGAATCTCAGTGTGGCATGAATAGGCTACAGGAAAGCATTACATTTATCAAGATATGACAGGCTATAATTTGACCCAAGGAGGCATTGATAAAGAGTGGAAAACAAAAATGTGGCTATCCTATTCTGCAGACCCCATCAAGACAGGAAACATTGCTATTGGAATCTTTCAAGCTGACTCCATTTCCCTCTTGCTCTTCTGCTTTGTACTGATTGATACCTCTGACCAACATGTTAGACAGATAATGCATTGAATTTAAAGTCAGTAATAACAACAAAATAATGACCTCTTTCAAATGGACTATTTAAAATGTTTCACTACAGACACACCTCAGTAAAGGCAAGCCCATACCACTGTCAAAGTGATATTAAAATTACATTTGTTCAGGAAACAGTGTCCCAGCAGTGTATACAGATGTTACCTAGTCAAAAGCCAAAATTTCCAACTGAATTAACACTCAAGGATAATGAGCAGTGAGACCAACCAGACTTTCAAGAATTTTGGTGTAGAAGACAATAATGACAACTATGGCACCAAAATGAAAGAGAATATCAAGAGGTAACACTATAGTTGAGTCTGTCAGGTTTTTAAAAGGCGAGTTCAAAAAACAAAAATCACTTCTGTCAATACTTTACCTTTATCGGTCATAACTTCCACCTTTGGAAGGATCAAATGGTTAAGGGCACACATAGAAAAGATAGATCAGAAGACAAGAAAGCTTTTGATAATCAAATATATCCAGCATCCAATGGTTGTCATCAAAAGACTTTACCATCAAGGGACTGCTCTGTGGTGGAAGACAATATGAGCTAGAGACTGTGTATAACTCTACCATTGTCAACTTAACTTTTCAAAAGTTTTGTATTGGCCAGGAAATGACAATTGAAATTCTGCTAATGTGTGTGAATAACTACCTTTTCAGAATACATAATAATACATTTATTATTTTGTAACCTAATTTAAATTTAATATAAAGTGAACCTACAGATTGACTATATCTCCTGATTTACTTAGCCCACTTTGCAGATTATAACAGACATTTTGGAAGCCTTTACTTAATATAGGCAAGCAGATTTATGAGTATTTATTTAACAGTGGAAATCAATAAAGATATCTTCAGATCTATAGCAGGCTAAATTATAATTTAGAGATATCTTTAAGATGCAGTATGCCTAAACCAATTACACATATCTTTAAATATTTCTAGATATCTTTAAATGTTTTCAGATACCTTTAACTTATTTAAAGATATCTACAATTTATTTCAAACTTTCTTTAAATAATTTGAATATATGTATACATGATTTAAACCATTAACTTGTTAAATATTCTAAAATACCTTTCAATAACATATTGGAATAAAAATTGCTAAGCCAAATTAACATTTGGAGATATCAAAAATTATTATTTTTTTTGCATATTTTAAAATTATTTTAAGACATCTGTAAATTTTCAAATGATATCTATAAATAATTTAACTATTTCTAAATTATTCAAATATAGCTTTAAATCCAGTTTTAAAGAAATCTTAATGCATTTGAAAATTTCTATAAATGATTCAGAGATACGGTATATTTAAATATTTCAAGATATCTTAAAATTCATTTAGAAATATATCTAGATGATAATTTGATTTTCCATGCTAATCTGAAATTTTTATATTACTGGTGTGTAATTGAGGCTATTCATGCAGTATTCCAAAAATTATGGCCTTGCACATCTCCTTTGCTACCCCAATTAGATAAAAAAATATTTTAATTGATTTAAATTTCTTAACATGCCTGTAAAGTGGAGACAACTGCAGATGTAATTTTCTGTACACAGTGCATGTGCTGTTTTAGCAAAGAAGTCCAATCATTTGTTCTGATTATGAAAAAAAGGAGCATATTAGTACAATAACAGACTCAGGCAGTGGGAACTCAGCTCATTTTATTCTAATCTACTGCAACTGCAGTGAGACACATTTTAACTTCATGTTCAAAGCAGAGTTTGACACAATGTTAATATTTAATGAGATCAAGCTCATATGTCTGAGATGTTGCATTATTATATTGCCAATTCCATATATTGAAGAGTCCTAGAGTCTATTAAGCTATAAGTAATAATTAATAATAATAATTCTTTGCATTTATATAGCGCTTTATAAGTGAGCCTTTGAAGTTTTTAAATGTTTTAATAATGACACTAGCCAGTATGGTTCCTTTAAACGTAACAGCTATTATGTTACTGGTTTTACCTTTTATTTGTAAATAGAATACTTTCCTTGTTATTGATGGATGGATAGAGTACAGAGGTTTATTTTTTGCTGATGTCCTAAATGCCAATAATACATATTTTCCCTAAAACCCTCATAACTCGTCTTCAGATAATTTTTCTACTTGCTAAGTAGACACACTTTTTTGCTAAAGACTTTGTGTGATGCACTAGCCTTCCTAAACTGCTTGGTTTTAACTAACAAGTTTAGCCTGTTATGATAACATTTAATTCAAATGACTAATCTTTCATATTTCAACAAAATCAGTCAGAAAATATTCATGGTTAAAATACGATGCATTATCAATAAACTATCCAATGTTAAATGATTTGAATACTGTGGTTAGATTTGTTATTAAATGCTTTACTTCCTTGAAGTTACAGGACAATGCTTAAACCCAAGATCTAGGTATCTGATATCTGATCCTCCAAACAGCCAGTCACATGTCTGCAACTAATTATATACAACATACTAACACTGTTAAAATATTTAGTTATTGTCTGAAAAAATGTTAAAAATTTAATATTTCATGATCTAAGTAACTTTAACCATGGTATGATTGTTAGTGGCAGATATTTCAGAAACAGCAGTATTTTCAGAAAGATTTACAAAAATTCTTAACAATTAAAAACTGAAATCTGTCATTCATATAAATATTCAAACCCTTAATTCAGTAGTTTGTAGAAATCGCTTTAGCAGCAATTACAGTTTTTTTGATTAATTTCTACAAGCTTTACACTTCTGGATTTTGGCAGTTTATCCCATTGTTCATGGCAGATCCTCTCAGACTCTGTCAGATTGGATGTGAGGCATCTGTAAATTGCCATTTTTTGTTCTCTCCATAGGTGACCCTATGGGGTTTAAGTCTATGCTTTGCTTGGGACATTTATGGACATTCAAAGAGAATAGCAGAGACTTGTCCCGAAGTCACAGCAGGATTGTCTTAGCTGTATCCTTTGGGTCACTGTTATGTTGAAAGGTGAACTGTCACCCAAGTCTGAGGTCGTGTGCACTCTGGAATAGTATTTTTTCAAGGACCTTTCAGTATTTGGCCATATTCATCATTCCCTCATTGCTCATCGCTGGGATGGTATTAGGCAAGTAAAAAGCAGTCTATACCAAAGAAAACTGCCAAATAATTAAAGGCCTGTTTATAATGACTGCTGATTACTATGACTAGTATATGTAGGATAATAAATAACATAAATAAATATAATGAACATATCACAAAAAATGGAAACACGGGTACCATTGTAGTCAACTATTATATTCAAAAAGTGTACTTCAAATGAACAAATTGATACTTAATTAACTGAATGAAAATTGTTCAAGATATCCAAATAGAATAAATAAAAAAAAAATAAAAATATAAAAAATGATGTAAAGAAGAATAAAAATGAAATGTCAACACATACATAACTAGAAATTGGTAAAGTAGTCAAATAACAGAATACAACATGAATGTGACATATAGCTGCAGTGTATCAGGGAACGGTCCAACACATTTCAAGGGCTTGCCCTTGTATTCTTCAGGACAATAAAAATAAATCTCTAAATAAAATAGAATAAGACAATATGTGATATGAGGATGAACCAATAGGAAAAAGAGAAGCAATGAAAATAAAATACCTATTGCGTAAATGTTCAGTGTCACAGAAAAGGATTCTCATAGTAATAAAATTCTAATTGAAAAGGGAATAAAGCTAATCAGGAAAAAAGCAAAGAATAAATTATTTGTTTTAATGGCTGTGAAGGAAGGAGCGTCTCTTTCATCATAACTGGAGAGATAATTTGCCACTTCTGCTTTCTACAGGGTGGGCTATTTATATGGATACACCTTAATAAAATGGGAATGGTTGGTGATATTAACTTCCTGTTTGTGGCACATTAGTATATATGAGGGGGGAAGCTTTTCAAGATGGGTGGTGACCATGGTGGCCATTTTGAAGTCGGACATTTTGGATCCAACATTTGTTTTTTCAATAGGAAGAGGGTCATGTGACACATCAAACTTATTGGGAATTTCACAAGAAAAACAATGGTGTGCTTGGTTTTAACGTAACTTTATTCTTTCATGAGTTATTTACAAGTTTCTGATCACTTATAAAATGTGTTCAATGTGCTGCCCATTGTGTTGGATTGTCAGTGCAACCCTCTTCTCCCACTCTTCACACACTGATAGCAACACCGCAGGAGAAATGCTAGCACAGGCTTCCAGTATCCGTAGTTTCAGGTGCTGCACATCTCGTATCTTCACAGCATAGACAATTGCCTTCAGATGACCCCAAAGATAAAAGTCTAAGGGGGTCAGATCGGGAGACCTTGGGGGCCATTCAACTGGCCCATGACGACCAATCCACTTTCCAGGAAAATGTTCATCTAGGAATGCTTGGACCTGACACCCATAATGTGGTGGTGCACCATCTTGCTGGAAAAACTCAGGGAACGTGCTAGCTTCAGTGCATAAAGAGGGAAACACAACATCATGTAGCAATTTCGCATATCCAGTGGCCTTGAGGTTTCCATTGATGAAGAATGGCCCCACTAACTTTGTACCCCATATACCACACCATACCATCAATTTTTTTGTTCCAACAGTCTTGGAGGGATCTATCCAATGTGGGTTAGTGTCAGACCAATAGCGGTGGTTTTGTTTGTTAACACAAACACAATGGGCAGCACATTGAACACATTTTATAAGTGGTCAGAAACTTGTAAATAACTCATGACAGAATAAAGTTACGTTAAAACCAAGCACGCCATTGTTTTTCTTGTGAAATTCCCAATAAGTTTAATGTGTCACATGACCCTCTTCCTATTGAAAAAACAAAAGTTGGATCCAAAATGGCCGACTTCAAAATGGCCACCTTGGTCACCACCCATCTTGAAAAGTTTCCCCCCTCACATATACTAATGTGCCACAAACAGGAAGTTAATATCACCAACCATTCCCATTTTATTAAGGTGTATCCATATAAATGGCCCACCCTGTATATTATTTCATATCATTGGTATTTGAGAGCATACATTTAGGTCCAGCTTTTTTATGGTCTTGCCATAACATCTCATAGTTGAATTGTTAATGATATACATGTACTTCGAAGAATAAGGGAGAGGGGATTCCCCCCTTTGTGGTAAACTACATGCAATATTGCATAGAGTTGGTGGTTCCCTTGGAGGTCAAACTGCGATGTGCCACACAAGTCAGACTCAGGGAAGTGCCAGTATGGTGTACTTGAAGCTGTATGTACAACACAAGCGAGGAGAGACGACATGCCTTGGTCAGTTTAAACACTTGCCAAGCTCAGTAAAGGGGTCTCCCATGGACAGAAAACAGAGGAGGTGGACTTTGTACATACCTCACAATATTACTGCCGTTCACCTGTTCCTTTCTGTACAATGCTCATAACATTGAGTACATTGCATGGGTCACGTAAATGTTCAATGCTGTGAATAATAAAGTTAAAGAAAACTGCAGTCCACTATATACTGCTTTTAATCTGAACCCTCCAAAACTTAATAATAATAATAATAATAATAATAGTACAAGATTATAAATCAAAGCTTTACATTCAAATCTGATTGAAACTACCATTTTAATAGGATGTGCTACAAGTGAAATTATATTTATACCCCAAATTTCAATTATTTCTACCGATTACCTGTATGAATTCAGAACAATACAGTTTACTGTAAAATTGTGTTTTCAAGTGACCACCAGCAAAAGCCAAAGATAGTAGGAAAAGCAAGGATTAATCTACGGTTGGAATGTTTTACTCCTGGGCAATTGTATAAAGCATACTCAAGAGTAGTGAGCACCAGTGAAGTAATAAAATTAACCTTGGATTTAAAAAAAGAAGAAGAAGAAGCACAACTAACAATATTGTATGTACACTGTAATGTACTATAACTAAGGCCCAATATCTTAAGAAAATTCTGGGTAACACAGCTAGTTTTAACTAAAGCTTTTCTGATTCATAGACAGCTCATTTGTTGTAAGACATCAAGTTCCTCGCTTGCAAGTCACCTCCTCTCCTTCACTTTGCTTGACATCTGGTATGAGATTCTTGAGGTGATACGTTGTGTTTGGTTGTGAATAGTCTCCAAAAAACTCCTTTTTGCTTTTCTGTGTCCAGAAGACTCTGTCCAGGATATCTTGTAATTCATTCAGATGAAATTTGCAAACCTAAGCAGTGATGCAGAGAATGGCATTTTTTTGGGATTACCCTTTGTTTTATTGTATAAAATCCTAGGTGACCCTATTTTCCACTTTTATACTCTTTACTATGTACACTTTACCAGAATTTCTTAAAACCTATACTCTTACCACACTGTCCAGTACTTTAGTTCAGCACTTCCTCCCCCTTCCCTTTCATACCTATAACTTCAAGCAATTAGATAAAGTAAAAGAATAGGCAGGAGTTAAGTTACATAAGTTATGTAAGTCTACATAATTTAATTTAATTGCATATCACTGATAATATGTCCAAATTATAAGCACAGTACAATGTGAATGTTGGTTACAAACCAAACCATAGAACCTGATATTGATAGGTGTGTAGTTTCAGGCAGTACATAAACTTGTAGTTACACTTTATTCTTTCTGGTCAACTAGTTTCTGGTCAGCTTCCTTCAGGATGGAAAAATGGCAGAGAGAGCATGTCTTTGCAACCCTTCGCCCTGCAGCTCCTGACACACACACAACAATGCACAACTCCTTTTTGGTCAATTCACCAATGAATCAGCTCTGGAAAACTTAACTCACCCAACCCACAAAACTCCCTACTCCCAGTCTAGCTTTTCTGTAGCTTCGAACAAATAAGAAAAGAAGGATGTAATTAAATCTCAAAACTGGCCCTGATATTTCTCTTCTTTTCAATTAAACTATGGTCATTTCTCCCTCTAACAAAAGGTCTCGTCTGATCATTGAAGTTGTAGATGCCCCAAGCAAGGACTGGGCCATAAAGCTTCCTTGCATTTTTTAAAAGTTAGAGACATTAACAAAAAATGATTAAACTATATGCTATATATTCTTCTCCAGTACACTATTTCATAAAGTCATTACTGCTTCAGTCTTTTTCTGGCAATAGAATCATAACATTTACCCTGTAGATGTAGGCCTGGATGTAGCTTTTGAGTTTTTTGCAACACTCTTAGAGCATCATATAGATCTGATATTTAGGGGAATTTACAGGGACATCTGGTCCTAGAAGATTTTCAGCTGTCTGGAATGTTCTCCATGTGTAAATACTTCTCACTATACAGTGATGAACTCTAGATTGTTGTAAAGTGGACTTATAACTATTGTCAAACTAATCAGCAGAAACACTTGACTGTCAGAGAACATTCCAGGTATCTTTGGAATGGTGCTAAGACCTGGTGAAATGATTTGGACCAGACTACCAAAACCAACATCTATATTAAAGTGGTAGCAGTTCCTGATCATATGAATCAAATGTACTTGATTATTAGCACCTTTCTATATTACACACGGCTTCTGAATATTGGTGCATGTTTTATGAAAAAGTAATGATAAAATGAAATCTGTTTTGTGCTGTTTGTCCCCTGGTGTTAGGGGTTTTCTGTAATTTTAGGACTTGGTTAATTGTTACTAATGTCGTGACATATAAAACATAGAATTGAAGGATGTGCATTTACTTTTTCACTTGTTTATTTTACTTAAGGCAACATATATAGTCTGAAAAAGGCTGAATCATCAAGCCTTTGTGCTTCTAACTTTTTTTTCTAACCATTTTGACTCATAAATATATACATGTATGTAGATATGTTATATAATATTATATATACAGGGGCAGAATGGAACTGTTTTTCAGCCCTACAGTGATATGATACAGACCAGCCCACCCCCACTTTTGGGCATTATTTCTAGACTGCCATGGTAACTGGCAGCAAAAAAACAGAGACATCCAACTCCTAATTAAACTGTCTCTTGCTCTTTTCAAAGCACTTACAGTGGGAGCCACGTCAAACAGCCGCCTGGAGCATGACAGGTCCATGACAGGACCATGACAGGACCATGCACGATCCGTGCACGCAATGTGATCCCCCGCGATGACGCAGTTAATGATGCCCCGCCCCATAAACGCCCCCATGCGCTTTCTAAAAAGATGGTTGCAATGCTATATAATCCCGCCAGATGGAGCATTGACTGCTTCAGTTAACTGCAGTGTCCAGGAAGCCCTATACCGTATCTTTAATATACTGTATAGGCAGTTCTTGTATTGTCAACATACTGTAGTTTCATAAATAGATGACGTGGTAAAAAAAACAACAACAAACCGATTAATAAAACAGATTTGTTAAATCACTCAATACACAACCCATGATGATACGGAAGCGTATTAGGGCCACGGTGAAAAAAAAATACGGACCAGTGAAGAAAAAAAAAATCAAAATGTCGAGATTAAAGTCGACATGTTGACTTTATTCTCGACATTTCCACTTTATTCTCGCCATTTACATCGAGATTAAAGTCGACATGTTGACTTTATTCTCGACATTTCCACTTTATTCTCGCTATTTATGTCGAGATTAAAGTCGACATTTCCACTTTATTCTAATAGTTTATTTTGTCAGTAGAATGTTGCAAACTAAACTTCATCTTAAAATGAATGTTTAATTTACTAGATTTTCTCAAACCCCCGTCATAAGTTCATGTAGCACATTAAATGCTTTTTATTAAGTGTTCCCCGACCCAGTTTTTAATCTCTATGCGCTTCTTAAACTGACTTCCTCTTGCACACAGACAGCAGACAGCGATCGCCGCACATTGACTTCATGATATTCCTGCTCAATGAACATTCAGAATACTAACATACAGTGCATGATCTCTTCTTCACGATGAAATGCATTAAAGCATGTATTAAACACGGGTGGCGGGGCGCACGGTGGCGTGGCTGTAGTGCTGCTCCCTTGCATTACGGGGTCCCCAGATGTATGTTCAGTGTAGTGAACTTTATGACAGGTGTGACGAGGCTCCAAAAAACTGGATATATGAATGGGTATCGCACTGGTTTAACTTTAATATCGTGTAAATGTTGGCTTCGTGATGTGGTGGACGGAGACACGAACGCAGAATTCAATGGATGTTCTTCTGAGCGGGCTTTCTTTATTGCATGCGCGCTGTCTCTATCTGACGTACTAAACCTCCAGTTCCTATCATTGCTTTTTCTTTCTGCACATAACCAATCACCACACGATAAACGTCTTTGTGAAATTAAAACAAGTTATAAACTTAGACCTCAGAGTTTTCAGAACTTAAAATGTATTAAAGCATGTGGGGGCACGGTGGTGTGGTGGTTCAGCTGCTGCTTCGCAGCAAGGTGGTCCCGGGTGTTCCCTGCCTTGAGTTTGCATGTTTTTTTCTGGTGGGTCTACTCGGCGTGCTTCAGTTTCCTTTTAAAGACATGTAGGTTGTGGGGTTTTGTTATGTATTATTGACCCTGCTACTTTATGTGTTCCACGTATTCACCTTGCGATGTGTTGGCACCGCATTCAGGATTTACTCCTGCCTCACACAAGATGCTTGCTGGGATGGGCGCAACCCTGAATGGATGGCATAATTAAACATGTATAATGAAGATTTTTTTTTAATTTCTGAAAACCGTGCCCCCACATGCTTTAATAATTTAAAGTTCTAAAAACTCCGAGGTCTAAGTTTATAACTTGTTTTAATTTCACAAAGACGTTTATCGTGTGGTGATTGGTTACGTGCAGAAAGAAAAAGCAAGGATAGGGACTGGAGGTTTAGTACGTCAGATAGAGACAGCACGCATGCAATAAAGAAAGCCCGCTCAGAAGAACATCCATTGAATTCTGCGTTCGTGTCTCCGACCACCACATCACGAGCCCAATATTTATGTTAAACCTGTGCGATACCCATTCATGTATCAAGTTTTTTGGAGCCTCGTCACACCTGCCATAAAGTTCACTACACTGAACATACAACTATACAACTGGGGACCCCTTAATGCAAGGGAGCAGCTCTATAGCCACGCCACCGTGCCCCCGCCACCCATGTTTAATACATGCTTTAATGCATTTCATCGTGAAGAAGATATCTAGCATTTCTCTTAGTATTCTGAATGTTCTTAGAGCAGGATTATCATGAAGTCAATGTGCGGCGATCGCTATCTGCGCCTCTCGGTGCAAGAGGAAGTCAGTTTAAGAAGCGCATAGAGATTAACAACTGGGTCGAGGAACACTTAATATAAAGCATTTAATGTGCTACATTAATTAATTACGGGGTTTGAGAAAATCTAGTAAATTAAACATTCATTTTAAGATGAAGTTTAGTTTGCGACATTCTACTGACAAAATAAACTATTAGAATAAAGTAAAAATGTCGACTTTAATCTCAACGTAAATGTCGAGAATAAAGTGGAAATGTCGAGAAAACTAGTTATTAAAATATTTTTTAAGACATCCTTAATAATCCTTAAAGACAAACGCCCTCTGCCAGACATCTGCCAGATGAAAAAGATGACGTCGCATAGACGTCTCCGCGACGTGTGTGTGCTATCTGGGTTAACAATCCTTAAAGACACGGTACGTCTGTAATTTATCTATACCGATCATTGTAGGTACGGAACAGAAATGCAGGCTATGTACAGTATTTTACATTACGGTGTATTTTACCTAGTTCCATTTAATATACTGATGAATTATATTTTGCTGCAAAGCGTCTTTTTGATTAAAAGAGGAGTGACATTGTGAGTTTGTGACACTGACAGTAAGCTGTAATGTTAACTCCAGACTTGGTAAACAGACCATTAAGTTATCTAAAGTTATATCTGACCTTTGCTGGTGCTGCCAGTGATTTTCAAAACGGCCAATAAAAAACTAAACTGGGAAATAATCTGTAAACTACCCCAAACAAATTTTATAAAAATAAATAAATAAATAAATAAATAAATAAAGTCACCACTTACCGCGAATAGTCCATTAACACTAGAATTACCAGAGCCTACGAAAAAACTCTTAGATCCGTC
>JANRMT010062834.1:5168777-5183921 GCA_026402145.1 Polypterus bichir lapradei
GACGGATCTAAGAGTTTTTTCGTAGGCTCTGGTAATTCTAGTGTTAAGCTGCCATCTTAATCTCTGTAGTGCAGTTTGGTAGCGTCAGTTCGGCGGGGGAGGGGGTGGGTTGTTAAAATCACGTGATTGCAACTCAGCACAGCTAAATTGCTGGCGTGTGTTAACGTGTTCTTGAGAACAAAGCGCCATCTAGTGGTGGAACCAGGTAAATGAATAAATAGGGCATGAATGGGCGTGTTTAGTGTGAAATCTTGACACGCCTTCTGTCAGTAGAGGGAGGGGGGGATCACGGCGTGCATAGGGCAGCTGTACGCCATTCGCACGCCATTCACACGGCCGCGGCTATTTGACGTGGCTCCATCTGTATGTAGATGTTGATGTAAGCAGGTGTCATTTTAATAAAGAGCAACAAATTGCCCTGGTCAGGAGTATTGTCTTATAGAGTATAGGTAGCTTCAGTTTTGTACCCTTCATAGTTAATTCCACACTTTCCAATAGCTTTTACCATATCCACATAACACTGTCGGGGAAAATGCAGGGTGGATATCCCGCTGGAGTATTAAATGGGATCATAACGGCAACAATCTTAAAATAGTCCTGCATGAAAGTTCCGCGCATGGCTGTTGCAGCTTTGTGATGTCACACTAGCCTCATAAAGCATCATGGGATACTGAGAAAAATACGTTTGCCTAAGCTGGCTCAGGAAATTTAATTTCCAGGAAAGTATTTGGCAAACAAGGTCACCCTCAAACACAGCATATTCACTGCAGAAATGCTTTGCCAGGTTTTACCGATCAACACTAATGTCCATTGTAAGATGGTTAATGCAGTTAGCCGGTTAACTAAATGGATGGATGGTGGGTTGGTTTTAATTTCACATGCATGGGATTGTATCATTTGGGGGGTTTTGCGTCCTTTTTCCCTAATGGATAACTGTACACAAAATAGGGTTATAGTAATCCCTCGCTATATCGCGCTTCGACTTTCGCGGCTTCACTCTATCGCGGATTTTAAATGTAAGCATATCTAAATATATATCACGGATTTTTTGCTGGTTCGCGGATTTCTGCGGACAATGGGTCTTTTAATTTATGGTACATGCTTCCTCAGTTTGTTTGCCCAGTTGATTTCATACAAGGGACGCTATTGGCAGATGGCTTAGAAGCTACCCAATCAGAGCATGTATTACATATTAACTAAAACTCCTGAATGCTATAAGATATGCATCCCGCGCGGTGTTTGTTTGCTTGTCTCTGCCTCTATCTCACCCTCTCTGACATTCTCTGCGCCTGACAGAGGGAGTATGAGCAGAGGTGCTGTTTGCACAGAAGCTGTTTGCTTAAAAGATACTGACGCTCCTCTAAAAAATGCCGCTTTATCTCGGCATATTTAAAAGCACAAAAGCACACGTATTGATTTTTTGATTGTTTGCTTTAATCTCGCGCTCTCTCTCTGACGTTCTCTGCGCCTGACGGAGGAGATTTGAGCAGAGGGGCTGTTTCAACAGAGGCTGTTTGCTTAGAAGATACTGACGCTCCTCTGAAAAGTGCCGCTTTACTTAAAAGCACACGTATTGATTTTTTGATTGTTTGCTTTTCTTTGCGAGCGCTGCTCCTGATGCAGAGGCTCATTTGAAGAAAAGATATATTTGCATTCTTTTAATTGTGAGAAAGAACTGTCATCTCTGTCTTGTCATGGAGCACAGTTTAAACTTTTGACTAAAGGGTGTTATTTCATGTCTAGAGGGCTCTAATAATGTTAACAGTGTGGGAGAGTTTATAAGGGCTTAAAATATATAAAAATTACCATACAACCATATGGTTTCTACTTCGCGGATTTTCACCTATCGCGGGGGGGTCTGGAACGCAACCCCCGCGATGGAGGAGGGATTACTGTATACCACTTGGGACCCATCTTTCTGTGGATTTACTACAAGCGTGGTATGTATTTATTTATGAGTTTGAAAGATTGTGTAAGGTTGCTCGACTCACCCAGAAACATCACTGGTCCAACAGGAGATCTCCTGCTTTCCCAGTGGCCACTCTGGCCCTGTATATACAGTATATATATGTAGATAGATAGATACACACAGACATTTAAGAAAAAAGGTTTACCAGAGGACATTTTTTTCTATGCTCTTAAAAGTATATGATAAAAGCATTTTGCATCATGTTTGAATTTTATGTCTCAGACATTAAATGCAACCAGGCACTATTGATTATATGGCTTCAGGGTATGAAAAACATTTTCCAGATCCCTCACATAATGTTATTTACTGAGAATACAGGGAGGATGAATAATAATGAGAATAACATTAAAGTATAGAAAATGGGTCTTAAAAGATACCCTGGTGAAAACAAAATACAGCTTTTTCATAGACTGATGTATTCTGCAAATGAGACTAATGCATAAAATGTGCATACATAAACTTCATATCATTGTTCTGTTTTTCAGAATTGGGACAAGAAATGCAATAGGAATCTGAATCTATTGCAGCCTTAATAGTAGAGCAATAATCTTGTGACCAACACAAAAATTACACCAGAAGGTTTTCTCTTCATCCTTAGAAAGTAATCTGAAAAAATCATGTTACATTTAGCTATTCAGCCATAACTATATGTGCTTATATAAAGGAGCCAATGATTGTTTAGGCTCATCTTATTGAATGTAATTTTCTTTGAGTAATCATAGGCATAAACTCACTGGCTTGTGAAAGGACAGCATGACAGAGTACTTTCTTGATTTATTGCATTTAATCTAATGTGTCATTTATTACAAAAAAGGTAGGACTTTTTTCCAAAGTAACTCCCACCAATATATTTGTACAGATACTGCTGAAAAACCTTTTGTTAAAAGACTTTGAGTTGAAACCCATATTAATATGTCTGTTGTACAGTATTTTATGCCTATATAGTGCAATCCTTTCTGTGAATGAGTAACACAATATTAGATTCTGCTGCAAAAAATATGTACTTGAAATTGCAACATTTTTAATAGATACAGCACATATGTTTGATCTTATGGACCACTTTGTTTTACCTAATTTTAAATAGTATGAAAGGACATCATCCAGTAGAACACAGAATTTAAAATGACAAATGTCTTCATTATTAATGGTATTTATTGTACAATTTTCTCTCTGAGTCCAGATTTTTGGGATAGCTTTCAATTTATGTTGTCAATGGTTTTTTCCAAGATTTCAGGAGTAGAGCACAAATTGCTGTAGTGTTCACCGCAAAATGAGGCATTCGTCACTAGTAAAATAATTGATCTGCTTTATGAAAACTTTTTTGTAAATAGGCAAAGTGGTTAAAAGCACAACAGCAAGTTCATGATCCATTAAGAATTTGACCATAGGGAATCACAGTTTTAAACCTTGGTAATGGTAATGTATAAGAGTCTTCTTAGATATTGTGGTAATGAACTATGATTATTGGGTGTATTGTTTACCACATGAACCATTGTTAAAAAAATGAAATGCATTGCTTGCTGATAATTAATAACGATTGTGAGTGAGAGAAGGTAACACAGAGTAAGTTATTTAGAATCATCCATCTATTGTATTTATTTCACTGTAATCTGTACTAATACTAGACATGCTTATTCTAGTTCCGAGTCCCTAGGCATAAGTCAGAAATTATATCTTGTAAGTCCATCTTAAGTCATATTTACACTCACACACAATGTCACTTATACAGGGTATTTCAGAATCACCAATTAACCAAACTCAAGAAATGCTGAAGTACTTGGAGAAAAGCTCACATAGGTAATGTTTGAATATACAGACACCACAGATAGAGTTACTAATTTGGGATTTTCAAGAAAAGAAGTCTGATGTCTAATGACTAATAATGTGCAAACCACGCTGAAATCGCTTCACCTAAAGTTTTCTAAAATCTTATTATTATAATGGTAAAATGGTCATTTTATGTGTCATTGATGGCTAGGGAATGGTCAGCCAATTATGCTAGATGGAATACTGCCACCACAAATGTGACCTGAGCTGTGAGGCAGCAGTGCTGTCCATTCTGTCACCATGCCTCCCTGAGATGAAATTATTAGAATAATATACCAGAACTATAAAATTTCTTTCAGATAGGAAGCATGAATTCACTAAGGCTTTCCCTCTATACAGATACTCACATCTCTCAAAATGAATGGTAGCTTTTTTGCTCTCCTGATGCTTTTACTCAGTCACTGCTGCTGCTACCAAATAAGTGTTGCACTAAAGCATATGGGTTCAACAGAGTGCAACTAAAGCCTGGAATACCTATGATGTCAGTAATGGAGCAGTCAAAACATTAGTCATAGAACACCAGCAACGTCAGTCTCGGAACGTCCACAGCATCGACCTGACCAAACATTGACAACATGATTGAAACGCCCTTTCCGAGCATCACTCATGTCATGCCCTCTGTGATTTTCAAGCATCACTCGCATTGTGCCCTCTGTGAAAAAGAGGCTTATTACAAAGTAGCCTGACACTGTAAGAATTAGTGCTTTGCTCTTTCTTGTCTTCATCAACTGCATATCACTCTGGGTAATATTCCTTCTGTGTGCATATTTTGAATTTAAATGTATTTGTTAGTCTTCCACTAATTTTTATCCCACTACTAGAGATCACCATTATATACTTGGCGGGGCTGTCCCATCCAATGTTGGATGTCACACTGGCCTTGCATCATTGAGCTCCTAGGAAAAAAAGGGTAATCTAAGCCAGCCACATGGTGAAATTACAGGAAATGATTCAGCAAATGAGGTGTCAAGGTCAACAATGATGACAGCATTTTTGGTACAAAAACCATTTTGGTGAACACTATTAATGACAAATGCTTACAAGTTTATACATTTGAGACATGTTGCAGATGCAGTGTGTTTCCCTTAAAAATTTGATAATGTTGTTGCTTTGTCCATGCAGCTTAATTTTTAAAGAAATGCAAATCTGTTTTCTTCAATACCAAAGGTGTTAACAGTGTGCATGGTGTTCTTGTTTTACTTGGTATTAAAAACTACTAAATTAATGCTTAAGACATTTACAAAGTCACCTGTTTTGTAAAACATTAATGTTTGCAGTAAATGTTATAAATTATTGGTATTTCAAAATATTTCAGCCATTTTAATCAATAATCAAGTATGTAAATTCTAGGTATGATGTAGGGTAACTAATTTCTATAACATTTAAAAAATTACCTCAACTAAATAAATAAAGCATACTGGTTGATTGGGAGCAGAAGAGAAAATCGTCGTTTTATTCTTCAAAAAGAAAGAAATTGTTCACAGACTGCTGCCCATAGATTCTGGTGATGGAAAATAATAAAGCTGCAGGAAAGGTCAATTTAAAACTCAGCATGTAGATTAGGAAAGGGACTGTCTGATTGCTGAGACACTCCAAGTATTCAAACTATAGAAAGAGTTTAATTTAGACACAATTCTGATCCAACCAGTGCCCCATAAATTAGAAGTATAACTTACACCATAAAAAATAATATTGGCAAAACTGTAATAAAATTGGGCATTTCAGGTAAAACTCAGTTGGCTATATTTTTAGCTTCAGTCCTTCAAGAATCTCTTCTTGACATATTCTATTAAGTATCTGTCTTCTCATTGTTTCAGTGCATTGTCTGTGAATTAATGGGATTTTTCTCTTTTTTGACAAGATTCTTCTCCTTTTTCATTATTAGTGTTTTATTAAACTCTTTGCATTCCACTACAGTTTCACATTTCTTTTTTATTTTTCACCTTCTTTTGCATCTCATTATCTAACAATTTTTCACTCGTTGGATCTTACTTCTGCTATGCAGTTGTAAAATCATCATTTTGATGATCAGTTTTAGTTCATTTCAGCAGCTCACTCACTAGATCCATTATGCTTGTTGCTGTAATAGCGCTACACTGCCCTTGATCATATTAATACATTAAATGCATATAGGTACTGTACATTTTCTTAGTGTACAATACAATCACCACACCGATTTGATTATTAATATAGTTTCTTGTTCCATTGCAAAGTACATTGAAATTGTTACTTGCATGTCTGACCTACAAGCAACACTATTATTAGTTAAAAGTAGTCCAAATCTTTATACATGTTTGGGCATTTAAATGTGTTTTGATCTGCATATTTTATTTTTTTATGTGATAGTTTTTATGTATTTATTCAGTTCACTGAACTTGTTTTTAACTAGCAGTATACATCGTCAAGGATATTTATCAATTGATAAATTTCTTATTGGTATCAATGGAGCAGTCTCAACAAAGCCATGTCTGCCAGTGTGAAAGTGTGGCACTATGAAGGCCATCTCTTCAGAACTGCTTACTAGTTTCACATTAGGGTGGGTACATTAGAAAGCAACAAAAGTATATTAGGATTGTTTGTAGGGTTGTATCAATACTAGAAAGCCTGTGTCTGTGGTTAATTGAGCATTTATTCAACTTATATCATGAATTTAGTCAATGCAAACCTTTTAATCCTTTGTATTGTGTGATATCCAATATACAGTAATCCCTCCTCGATCGCGGGGGTTACATTCCAGAACCCCCCGCGATAGGTGAAAATCCGCGAAGTAGAAACCATATGTTTGTATGGTTATCAATACTAATAAAAGGCAAAGCCCTGACTGACTGACTGACTGACTCACTCACTCACTCATCACTAATTCTCCAACTTCCCGTGTAGGTAGAAGGCTGAAATTTGGCAGGCTTATTCCTTACAGCTTACTTACAAAAGTTAAGCAGGTTTCATTTCGAAATTCTACACGTAACGGTCATAACGGTCGATAACGGTCAACAACGTCCGCCATGTTGAACTTTCTTATTTATGGCACCGTCTTCATGAAATTTGGTAAGCGGCTTCCCTGCGCTAACCGAAACCGAAGTATGTACTTATTTCGATGGTATGATGCCACTGTCGGCCGCCATATTGAACTTTCCCACATCACTAATTTTCCAACTTCCCGTGTAGGTAGAAGGCTGACCCCATCTTCAAGAAATTTGGTAGGTGGCTTCCCTGCGCTAACCAAAACCGATGTACGTACTTATTTCGGTGGTATGACGCCACTGTCGGCCGCCATATTGAATTTTCCAATCATCACTAATTCTCCAACTTCCTGTGTAGGTAGAAGGCTGAAATTTGGCAGGCTCATTCCTTACAGATTACTTACAAAAGTTAAGCAGGTTTCATTTCGAAATTCTACGCGTAACGGTCATAACGGTTGACAATGTTCTCCATGTTCAACTTTCTTATTTATGGCCCCATCTTCACGAAATTTGGTAGGTGGCTTCCCTGCGCTAACCAAAACCGATGTACATACTTATTTCGGTGGTATGACGCCACTGTCAGCCGCCATATTGAACTTTCCAACGTCACTAATTCTCCAACTTCCCGTGTAGGTAAAAGGCTGAAATTTGGCAGGCTCATTCCTTACAGCTTACTTACAAAAGTTAAGCAGGTTTCATTTCGAAATTCTACGCGTAACGGTCATAATGGTTGACAATGTTCTCCATGTTCAACTTTCTTATTTATGGCCCCATCTTCACGAAATTTGGTAGGTGGCTTCCCTGCGCTAACCAAAACCGATATACGTACTTATTTCAGTGGTATGATGCCACTGTCGGCTGCCATATTGAAGTTTCCAACATCACTAATTCTCCAACTTCCCGTGTAGGTAGAAGGCTGAAATTTGGCAGGCTCATTCCTTACAGCTAACTTACAAAAGTTAAGCAGGTTTCATTTCAAAATTCTACGCGTAACGGTCAACAACGTCCGCCATGTTGAACTTTCTTATTCATGGCCCCATCTTCACGAAATTTGGTAGGCGGCTTCCCTGCGCTAACCGAAACCAATGTACGTACTTATTTCGGTGGTGTGACGCCACTGTCAGCCGCCATATTGAACTTTCCAACGTCACTAATTCTCCAACTTCCCGTGTAGGTAGAAGGCTGAAATTTGGTACTTATTTCGGTGATATGATGCCACTGTCGGCCGTCATATTAAACTTTTCAACGGTCTTTGTTACTTATGGGTCCATCTTCAAGAAATTTGGTACGTGGGTTCCCAACGCTAACTGAATCCTACTTACGTACATATATACGTCCATAGCCTGCAGCTCGGTCACCGTGTGAGGCGGCGTTGGGTCCCCCATCCCAACGCCTCCCACGTTGTTGGCTGCCTACCTATATAAGGCCGTTTGTCGCTCCAGTCTCTACATTCCCTTCCTTGCTTCGCCACGGTATTCACGTCTCCCTGCTGATAACTACAGCCTTTTTATTTAATCCACGGCTTCTCCGCTGTTTTATTGTTTATTTATTAAGATTATAGTTATTGTGTAGGTATTTTAGACTTACTTTACATTGTTCAGGTACCCATTTACTTTATCATTCCAACCGTACCCCAATTAACAAGTCTATCGAGGTGATCACCATCGATCAAAGAACTGTCACTTACCAAGTGGTTTCCATGCCCGGAGATCGCACCTGCCTTTTCCATTCTCTTTGTTACATATTGCATGGCCATATCAGGCTCACTCTTGATATCCGGAGGAACATTGTGTCTTATGTATTGAATGACTGGGACAGGTTCAAGGTGTGGACTGATGACGGTACAGGAGATAATTATACTACACAGGAGCACTAGAAGAGTGAAATGCTTAAGTGTACCGAAATGGCCAAATATTTTACACCTTTGGACAACCGCCAATGCCTCTTAAACATCTTAGATTCACAAGTGACGATTTCAGTAGTGGACACTTTGATGTTTAGAAATGTTTAAACTCTTAAAAGCTGGATGTGAAGTTATCAATGAAACTGGTTGTATACTTACAACGCTTGACAGATGCCGAATGTCTCTTCAACACAAGTCCTACAAATACTGTCGTAATTGAAACAAACCATGAAACTCAAACCGATTATGACAGCAGCAATCCAAGCTGTGAGATTTGAAACAAGATTACTGTTCACATGGCCAACTGTACGTTGCATGCTCAAGAGTAAGCTCAGCGCACAGCTACAGCTTGGTCATATTACAACTGGAGGGCCGAACTGACAACGTGGCATACAAAGAGATCCTTAATAAATAATTATTGGTATATTTTCCCTCAGTTCAAAAAGGTTTAATTTTCTTCTTAATAAAAATTTTAAGGCAGTACTTCGCCGCTGCGAAGCGCGGGTATTTTGCTAGTTACTTATATTATATACTGTTCAGAAAATTAACGGAACAGTTTTTAATCAGAGTATAGCATCAAGTCAGTGAAACTGGCATATTGATCTGGTCAGTAAAGTAGCAGAGGGGGTTGTTAATCAGTTTCAGCTGCTTTGGTGTTAATGAAATTAACAACAAGTGCCCTACAGGGCCAACAATGAAACAACCCCCAAAACAGGAATGATGGAGGCCACTGACATTTTTCTCTCCTCATCTTTTCTGACTGTTTTTTCACTAGTTTTGCATTTGGCTACGGTCAGTGTCACTACTGGTAGAATGAGATGAAACATGGACCCTACAGAGGTTGCATAAGTAGTCCATCTTCTCCACGATGGCACATCAATACGTGCCATTGCCAGAAGGTTTGCTGTGTGTCCCAGCACAGTCTCAAGGGCATGGAGAAGATTCCAGGAGACAGGCAGTTACTCTAGGAGAGCTTGACAGGGCTGTAGAAAGTCCTTAACCCATCAGCAGGTCCAGTATCTGCTCCTTTGGGCAATGGCACTACCAGAGCCCTGCATAATGACCTCGAGCAGGCCACTGGTGTGAATGTCTCTGATCAAACAGTCAAAAAAGACTTCATGAGGGTGGCCTGAGGGCCCGACGTTCTCTAGTGGGCCCTGTGCTCACTGCCCGGCACTGTGGAGCTCGATTGACATTTGCTATATAACACTAGAATTGGCAGGTCCACCACTGGTGCCCTGTGCTTTTCACAGATGACAGCAGGTTCACCCTCAGCAGATGTGACAGACATGAAAGGGTCTGGAGAAGCTGTGGAGAACATTATGCTGCCTCTAACATCGTGCAGCATGACTGGTTTGGTGGTGGGTCAGTGATGGTCTGGGGAGGCATATACATGGAGGGACGCATAGACCTCTACAGACTAGACAACAACACCTTGACTGCCATTAGGTATTGGGATGAAGTCCTTGGACCTATTCTCAGACCCTATGCTGGTGCAGTGGATCCTGGGTTCCTCCTGATGGATGACAATGTGCCTGGCCTCATGTGGCAAGAGTATGCAGGCAGCTCCCCCTAAAAAAGTTAGCAGTGAGCGTAGCAAAGCAAAGAGAAGCTCATATGTTATACAATTGAACCAATTAAGGAAATAATAATGAAACATAAAAGAAGAGTATGGGATGGCCAAGACAACAACAAGCACATTTTTGGAAAATAATTGATTTCAATGGTTTTAAAATAATTTTTATTATTAGCCATATGTGTATACAATCCAATCTGCATTATTTGTTATGTGGAAATTCGATTTGAAATTTGACCAAATCAAACTCAATTACCCTTCTGGAACAGATCAAGTTCATGTTCCGAGGTACCACTGTATATGTATATTATATTGTGTTTCTCTTCCTGTTGTAGTTTATGCTGCTTTCAGAGTGTATTCATCTCTGAGGTTATTTTGTATTTAATAAAAGTGCCATTTTAGTTTATGTCTGTTTGGAATTTTTTTCATGTTCTGTCATCTGTCACTTGGTGCCCCCTCCTTACCAGCATGTTTACCACATCATTTACATTAGTAGTAGTTTAAAATGTGCAGTTCTAGTGTAGTGTCTCCTTTCATAATTTGTGATTGCTGTTATTATAAGAATTCATATTTATATAAAAGAATGGCTTAATTACTCTAAAGTGACAGGTCTTAATGGTTTGTTAACATTTTAAAAACATCTTGATGAGATTTTTATTACAATGTTATAATTTAGTGGTGACAATGCATCTCTTGTCTTAAGGCAAGAGAGGCTGCACAATTACTCATTCACAGTACAACTGTGAAGTTGTCTTTTTTCTGAGCCTGATAAAACATCTGTTATGTCACCCACCTGAATTTTAATATCTAAGCTGACTGCACCCAGAATCTGTTGTATATTATTAGCCTTGTGTGTCCTTTGCATAATCAAGTATGCAGTAAACCTTAATAGTGTTTTTATTGCTTTTAAAAGTTGAGGCACCTTTTCATACTGTCTTGAACATTTTAGAGGAAGAAAGAGAGAGACAGAAAGATATAGAAACAGTTGTTAAAGAAAGCTTTGTAACATAGTTCATTAAAGCAGATTTTGATGAAATGGAGATGCTGTTTCAAAATCTGGCTTGCCTACTAAATGGCAAAGTATTAAACTATAAGACAGGGCCAATCAAAATGGTTATAAAAAATAATGATTTGAATTTTAATCATTAATGTATTGCATAATTTGAAACTCTTTACACAGTTTTGAAATTTTTTACACATCTTAATATAACATTGCCTTATTTCATCACAAGCTTAAATTGTATAGGTTAAGGGGGCATGGGGTTGATTTTGTGGCCTTTTTTCTACAAGTTGTGTATACCTACTGTGAGATATGGCCGGCCATTCATCCCGGCCAATACCCCTAGGCTGCCAGATGGAGCCCTCCTTGCAGCATAGAGGTGCCCTGAATGCCAGCAGGGAATTATGGACCGTGGAATTATAATGTACAGCCCTGCTGGATACCAAGGGGGCCGCCAGGAGTCGCTGCAGGGAGGCCCAGTGATTTATATTTCCCATATAGCCTGGAAGTATTTCCAAGTCACGGGAACGGAAAAAATGATATACTTCCAGGCTGAAGAAAAAGAGAAGTTTTTACCTGACCCGGAAGTGCTGGATAATCACATGGACTGAGGGCTCAGAAGCACTTTCGGGTCAAGGACTATAAAGGACTGTGGGAGATCCCAGACAATTGAGCTGAGTTGGGAGGCAGGGTGGCTAAGCGTCTGGGAGTGGAGGATTGGATTATTGTATTGTTTATTAAATATTTGGGAGTGGAGGGTGCTTTGTGCACATTATCATTAAAATAAATAATTATTGGACTTTTTATCTGGTGTCTGACGTGGTGTCTGAGGATTCAAGGGAGCGAGAGCGTCCCTAATCTGTCACACTACTTATTTACATTAAACAGTGCTTCTGGTACAGCGAGTATGCTTGAATTATCTTACTCTACCAAATATCCATCCATCCATCCATTATCCAACCCGCTATATCCCGCTATATCAGGGTCATGGGGGTTTGCTGGAGCCTATCCCAGCCAACAAAGGGTGCAAGGCAGGAAACAAACCCTGGGCAGGGTTCCAGCCCACCGCAGTCTACCAGATATTTTAAAGCATAAGAAAAGTAAACACAGCCTTGCATAAGAATGCAAGGTGCTTTCCAAACAAAGCACAGCACCACCTATACTGTATTGAAAGCTCAGTAAAATATATATGTATTTCTAAAGCATACATAGTCATTACTAAAACAACTTACAAGCTATCATAGGAAGGCTATAAGAAAATAAAGACTAAAAACTCTGCATTTGCACAAGATCTGTTAACAATAAACACTGCTGCAGCCCTAAGTCTTTGTTCAGGTTCACTGTGCCCAGTCAACTTCAACAAGCACCTGGCCTTTCACATGCAGAAGACAGCAACAAGCAACTAGTCCACACAGAGATGTATTTACTTATGCTTCCTTTATTTTGTGGGCTGTTTTTCAATGTGGACATCCTTAGTGAAATTTGTGTCTTCAAATAAAATTAACTATCATCTTCTCCAGAAAGAGGTTCCTACCCACTTAGTAAAAACAAAAATTTACAGATGACAAAATATACAGAGATTTTCTGCAAACACTCTTCATGACAGGATTCTCTCAAACTGTCTCTGTCAATCTCTCCTACCAACCTTTCTGTGACACTTGCTGTCACCAAATGTTCTTTTGACATGCGTGTCTCCCTCATCCCAAGATTAATCAGGGCTATGAGCAGCTAGATAAAACATGATAAAGAGGATGCTGGACAGTGAGAGAAGCCATTAGTAATTTGGCAAAACCTTGTGATGTTTAGCGAATAAAACATTTGCTACAGGTGACAGTTTCCACATCTACTTTATGTGAATGTTGAAATCCCACATCAACACTGTATGATTACAATTTATGGCTATGTCAGATAATAGGATGTCAAATTCAGTCATGAACAATGAATATGGTCTCAGTGGTCTGTAAATTAATAATACAATTGTGCTAGATTCTGTTTTAATATCTAATGTGAGAACATCAAACAATGTAAATTCACCTACATTTTTAGAAAGGGTATGCACTTCATCACATAGACTTTTTGCAAGGCCATGTCCTAGACCTTGAGCTATAAAGGAATGTAAAAACATTGCTGCCTCAACTAAGGGAATCATGTCAGACTTGCTAAGCCAAGTTTTAGTAAGAAGCCTTAGTGTAGTGTTGTTCACCAAAATAGCTTTATTTCCAAAGAAGTAAATGTTAAACAAACAGTATTTTAAACTGTTGGACATTTTGGTTCAGTTTAATACTTTTTATTTTAATTTGAATTATTTATTTTAATTTGAATAAAATTATCAATACAGACAACCCTTGTTGAGGATTTGATTTAAAATTTATGTTTAATTATATTTTTGCTTTTTATTAGAGTTAGATATAGTCTATTTATCTATCCATTTTATACACCTGATTGATTAATATATTAACTGTGTATTTTTCACTTCTCATTTAATTTTATTGAATTTTTACATACTCTTATTTTTTGTCTTTTCAGGATTCATCTTT
This sequence comes from Polypterus bichir lapradei, assembly GCA_026402145.1. Lineage (NCBI taxonomy): Eukaryota > Metazoa > Chordata > Cladistia > Polypteriformes > Polypteridae > Polypterus > Polypterus bichir. Next base: position 5,182,550 of record JANRMT010062834.1, read on the forward strand.
GCTTCTTCATTCCTCACAAAACATCACACTTAATGCACGTAACATGAATGGTGATGTGACGGGCAGATTAACAGTAGGTAAGATAAAATATAGCATTAGTGAGCAAATAAAAATGATTAAAAACCTGGAAAAATTAAAATTTGAAAGAATGTCTTGTTCTAATACATTACACATTGCTGACTTCTCTATGGTGAAGACAAGAATATCCTTGTTTTGAATATCCACTTGAGAAAGGATATTGACAAACTTTTGCTTGTTTGTGTATCTTATTTATCCTTTGGTTGCTTTATGTGATCATTTATAATTGAACAGTGTTAATCATTTGCACCATTAATCAAGTGCCACACTAATTACTGCCAATTGTAACAGTGTATAGTTACACTATGGTCACTCAGGTCACTCACAAACTATTAAATGACTAAATTTTCAGTTTACTCTTAGCTCTCTTCTCTAATGTGGTAACAGAAGTAAACCAAACAACATTACATGCATATATGCATAAACAGACATATTAAGGTAAACAAAAAAGAAATGAATGTCAACTGCTAAAATAATCAAATCACAGCAATGTGTGACAACAGAAGGGTGATAGAAAAAAAAAACACTCTACTTAACACTATTTCAGGAGAAGATAAACCTGTTGGGACCTACAGTCCTTTAGAAAAGACAGAGGCACTGTTTTGACAACTGTGCACCATTTTCATGGCCATTGTACTATATCTAAAGTACACACTGAAATCCACAATAGTGAAAACTGAAGTATAATAAATTCCATTGTCAATACCCAGATATAAACATACGTGTGACATACTACTTAACCAGTGAAAATACTCTGAACTCTTAATATTTGATATATTTTCTGTGAAGAAGGTGATTTGAGTTATTTACAACTACAGTAAATCTGTCTATTTGTCTGACTATGTGTGTAATAGTATACCTAGAAGAAACTCAATTTGATTGTTATTTTTGGATTTTGTGGGTAAAGGGTTTAATTTTCAGTACATCTTTTATTTGTAAAGAACACCATAGTGCTTCAAGAAATTCGAATGATCTTAATATGGTTCACAGCCAAACTAAAAAATATGCAGTTTGTATGAAGAAATGTTGCACGTTTGAAAAAGTACACATTTGTATATAGTAATATTTTTTTCAGCAGTGTCTCCTTTTTAGCACATTGCTATGCTCATTTATCAGAGAGGGATCCTCCTTACAAAAAATAGTAGAAAATGGAGAAATTTGGGACTATTTAGACCTCAGCAGACAGGCATACTCTTGTGCTTTACCTGAAGATCTAGGCCAACATCAAAGTTCTATCTATCTATCTATCTATCTATCTATCTATCTATCTATCTATCTATCTATCTATCTATCT
>JANRMT010062834.1:5186239-5204424 GCA_026402145.1 Polypterus bichir lapradei
AGTGAGTGAGTGAGTGAGTGAGTGAGTGAGTGAGTGAGGGCTTTGCCGTTTATTAGTATAGATTAGTGGATATTTCATTTAGGAAATGTTTGGTTTTACTATTGCATTAATGTTTTTAGTTAGTAAAAGGCTTCTTCAGCACCACCTCAGTAAGAATATGGTTATTCACTTGATTTGTTGATTGATAGATGGCTCAGATAAGTCAGATTTTTATACAGCATTACATCAAATCAATTTAAATAACAGTTGTTGAAACTGTTCATTTTTGAACATTTATTTGTCGAAGTAAATAAGACACTCTAGAGAAGTTACTAAGTTAAATATGGAAGGAAAACAGCTTTTAGAAGCCTGTATTGTCTGAGGTCATTTATATATAACATTTTGTATGCTGTTCTGGAAGGCTTTATAGCAGTTTAAATTTATGATACTCTGTTTGATTTTCTGCTAAGCTCATTCTGATCATATTCAATATGTTTATGAGGATTTGCTTTGCTGGGAGGAAACCATAATGCAAAATTGAGGTAATGCGAGTTAAATGTTTCCTGAGAGTGAAGGAGATATAAAATTTGAAGAGTTGTTTTATTGATAGACTCAACCAAAATGGATGCTGTAATTACTTGGCCCATTGGCTACTTCCCATCTTAGTGAAACAAATGCAAAGATTTATTGGGCTAGTCAGTTATGGCCAATGATTTATTATGGATTTTAGAAACATTATTGCTTCAGTTACTGGTCTCCTAAAGAAATCACTATTTCATTATAAAAAGCCTTTCGGGGTGTATAGCTTATTCAATGACATATAGATTGTATGCCACAAAATCTTAAATCTGTACCTCAAGATAGTCATACACTGTACTTTTTTCAGTGGCGGAATGAGTTTTTAAAACGTGAATGCCCTTTAAATGCATTCAAATATTATTAAACCAATATTCTTTGTGTCAGTATGGGGCATCATGTTCTTCTTCTTCTTTCGGCCGCTTCCGTTAGGGCTTGCCACAGCGAATCATCTTCTTCCATATCTTTCTGTCCTCTGCATCTTGTTCTGTTACACCCATCACCTGCATGTTCTCTCTCAGCATATCCATAAACCTTTGCTTAGGCCTTCCTCTTTTCCTCTTTCCTGACTGCTCTATCCTTAGCATCCTTCTCCCAATATACCCAGCATCTCCCAATCGTCCAACTTGAGCTGACCCACTAATGTACTCATTTCTAATCCTATCTATCCTTGTCACACCCAATGCAAGTTTTAGCATATTTAACTCTGCCTCCTCCAGCTCTGTCTCTTGCTTTCTGGTCAGTGCTACTGTCTCCAACCCATATAACATAGCTGGTCTCACTACCATCCTGTAGACCTTCCCTTTCACTCTTGCTGATACCCGTCTGTCACAAATTACTCCTGACACTCTTCTCCACCCATTCCACCCTGCCTGCACTCTCCTTTTCAACTCAATTCCACAATCCCCATTACTCTGTACTGTTGATCCCAAGTATTTAAACTCATCCACCTTCGCCAACTCTACTCCCTGCATCCTCACCATTCCACTGACCTCCCTCTCATTTACACACGTGTTCTGTCTTGTTTCTACTGACCTTCATTCTTCTCCTCTCTAGAGCATATCTCCACCTCTCAAGGGTCTCCTCAACCTGCTTCCTACTATTGCTACAGATCACAATGTCATCAGCAAATATCATAGTCCACGGGGACTCCTGTCTAATCTTGTCTGTCAACCTGTCCATCACCATTGCAAATAAGAAAGGGCTCAGAACCGATCTCTAATGTAATCCCACCTCCAACTTGAATGCATCCGTCACTCCTACCGCAGACCTCACCACTGTCACACTTCCCTTGTACATATCCTGTACAACTCTTAGGTATTTCTCTGCCACTCCCGACTTCCTCATACAATACCACAGCTCCTCTCGAGGCACCCTGTCATATGCCTTTTCCAGGTCCACAAAGACGCAATGCAACTCCTTCTGGCCTTCTCTAAACTTCTCCATCAACATCCTCAGAGCAAACATTGCATCAGTGGTGCTCTTTCTTGGCATGAAACCATACTGCTGCTCACTAATCATCACCTCATTTCTTAACCTGGATTCCACTACTTTTTCCCATAACTTCATGCTGTGGCTCATCAATTTTAATCCCCTGTAGTTACTGCAGTCCTGCACATCCCCCTTATTCTTAAATATCGGCACCAGTACACTTCTTCTCCAATTCTCAGACATCCTCTCACTTTCCAAGATTCCATTAAACAATCTGGTTAAAAACTCCACTGCCATCTCTCCTAAACACCTCCATGCTTCCATAGGTATGTCATCTGGACCAACAGCCTTTCCATTTTTCATCCTCTTGCTAATCCGTTGCACTTCCTGATTCACTATCTCCACATCATCCAACCTCTCTCTCGTTCTTTTCATTCGTCAGCCTCTTAAAGTACTCCTTCCATCTGCTCAACACACTCTCCTCGCTTGTATGTTTCCATCTTTATCCTTTATCACCCTAAACTGTTGCACATTTTTCCCAGCTCGGTCCCTCTGTCTAGCCAATCGGTACAGGTCCTTTTCTCCCTCCTTAGTGCCCAATCTCTCATACAACTCATCATACGCCTTTTCTTTAGCCTTTGCCACCTCTCTCTTCACCTTGCGCCTTATCTCCTTGTACTCTTGCCTACTTTCTGCATCTCTCTGACTATCCCACTTCTTCTTTGCCATCCTCTTCCTCTGTATACTCTCCTGTATTTCCTTATTCCACCACCAGGTTTAATTTTCCTCCTTCCTCTTTCCAGATGTCATGCCAAGCACCCTTCTTGCTGTCACTCTTACTACATCTGCTGTAGTTTCCTGGCTGTCTGATAACTCTTCACTGCCACCCAGTGCCTGTCTCACCTCCTCCCTAAACTCAACCTTGCAGTCTTCCTTTATCAACTGCCACGATTTGATACTTGGCTCTGCCCTCCCTCTCTTCTTCTTCTTCATCTCCAACATCATTCTACAGACCACCGTCCTATGCTGCTTAACTACACTTTCCTTTGCCACCACTTTGCAGTCTTCAATCTCCTTCAGATCAACTCTTCTGCATAGGATGTAATCTACCTGTGTGCATCTTCCTCGACTCTTGTACATAACCCTATGTTCTTCCCTCTTCTTAAAATACGTATTCACCACAGCCATGTCCATTCTTTTGGCAAAATCCACTATTCTCTGACCTTCTTCATTCCTCTCCTTGACACACCTACCCATCACCTCCTCGTCTCCACTGTTCCCGTCACCAACATGCCCATTGAAATCTGCTCCAATCACCACTTTCTGTCCCTTAGGTACACTATTCATCACTTCATCCAACTCACTCCAAAAATCTTCTTTCTCACCCATTGCACACCCAACTTTGCATATGCACTAACAACATTCATCATCACGCCTCCAAATTACAGCTTCATAATCATTACTCTGCCAGACACTCTTTTCAACTCCAAAACACTCTTTACATACTGTTCCTTCAGAATAACTCCTACCCCATTTCTCCTCCCATCCACACCATGATAGAGCAATTTGAATCCACCTCCAATCCACCTGGCCTTACTCCCCTTCCATTTAGTCTCTCGCACGCACAATATATCAACCTTCCTTCTCTCCATCATATCTACTAACTCTCTCCCCTTACCAGTCATACTGTCAACATTCAAAGTTCCTACCCTCAGTTCCACTCTCTTTACTTTCCTCCTCTCCTCCTGCCTCTGGTCAGGTCTCCCTTCTCTTCTTCTCCTTCTTCTTCTTCGGCCAACAGTAGCCCAGTTTCCGCCAGCATCCTGTTGGCTAACAGTACTGGTGGCGGTCATTGTTAACCCAGGGCTCGACCAATCCGGTATGGAAATTTGTATTGTTGTCCGCATATTAATTTGACAAAAGTTTACAACGGATGTCCTTCCTGACGTAACCCTCCCCATTTATCCGGGCTTGGGACCGGGACAAAGAAACACACTGGTTTGTGCATCCCCTGTGGCTGGGTTATGGGGCATCATATTAAGACTCACTAAGACTAAGGCCTCAAATAAGCATCCTCCAGGGTTTCATTTATGTCCCCCTAAATAAAGTGTTCATTGCTTTTGATGTGAAAATCATTTACAGAGGCCTTTCATTTTTGTGGAATTCCATGAATCTAACCCTGGACCTCATATCTAGTTTTTGGAAGTTTTCATCCCCTAAAATTGGATTGGTAATAAATGAAAGATTTTACCTTTCTTTTGTATTTTTATTGAAGCACGTTTAATATTTAAACTTGTCATGTCCAAAGGTCACAGTATTCTGCCTACATCTATCAGTGGTTTTAATTCCCTACTCCCCACTCATCTTCTGTGAACCCTGAACTAGATTAAGCAGGGTCAATAAAAGATGGATAGAAAGTAAATTACAGAGTGCACATTGGCCCATAGTTATTGAGTGTGTGCGAGTTTATATGTGTGTGTTTGTGCATGTGGTAAAGTGTTCAGCAATGAATTGGCACCCACCTCAGGGCTGGTTCCTACATTATACTCTGTGGTGCAGGGATGAGGTCCAGCTCCCACTAGCACTAAACTAGATTCAGTGCTCCTGGCGATGGATTACAGAAAATTAAAATGGGAAAACCCAAATCTTTACTTGATGCAGATGGTAGTTGTATCTGAATTACTTCAGTAAGAAGTCTTGTGTCAGTGTTTCCAGAGAGTGCCTTCTTGAAGCCCAAATAACTTATTTGCCTACACTACTATGCTGTTCTGCAAGACACTACAAGGACAATTAAGTAAGACATATAATTTTCTTATTTCATGTTTGAATTAAACTGTTGCTTGAAACTGACTGTTCTGTGACTCTTGCCTACATAAATGAAATACACAATAGTTGTACTGGAATTAGATTATATTTTGGAAGGAAAAGAACATGCATTGGTTTGCTTTTTATTTATTTATTTATTTATTTATGTTTGAATCTTGACAGCAGCTGTAATTTTCTAGAGGCAAGTCTGATTTTTAATTAAGTGGGCCATGCCACTGCTGGGTCTCTGCAAATTTTTTTTTGCGATTTAACAGTCACAGATTGCATTTTGGCATGCACACTGTTTTACTTGGAAGCAATAGTGATTTGTTCATTAAACTCATAATAGGCAGCGCTTACTGTTAATGAAGCATGATACACATGTGCCGAAGGTTCAATAATGCCCTTCATAAGAAGACCCTGAAGCCAGTTCCATAGACCAAACTTTAATTAATAACTTCACAAAATCCATTAGCCTTATACTTTTCATTTGTCCCAGAAGATTTTCATTAAAGCTTAATTTAGCTAAATATCTTCTTTTTTATCTCCAAGATAAAAAACTGATATTTATTCTTTAAGGCCCCAAAAGTGATGGAGACTATAATTTCCAAGTTTTTAATCAGTGGCCAGCTGAGTATGGGGGGTAAAATGTAATATTCTAGTAATTAAGGGAGGATAAATTGCAAAGCTAATTGAATTATTTTAGAAGCAATTATATTTTCATGGCATTGCAAGTTTATGAAGACAGCCCCCCCCCCCCCCCCAATTCATGCATACTGCTTTCCTATTGTTAAACAAAGATGAAAATGCTCTTGCAAAAATGACCTTCAAAAATGAAAGGGGCTGTTTCATTTGAGCCACTAAATGAATTGTGTAATTTAACTGCATAAATCTAAATCCTAACAAAATGAAGATGTGGTTGGTATTTAATCGTGCTTTCATAAAATGATACGAATTTGAAACACGCATAAGGAAGTTTTTTTTTTTTTTAATTCAAGAATGTTACTTAGAGTATCTATCCTAAAAGTAATTATCATAAATAATTTTGCACAATATTTTTACTTTTTTAAATCTACAGAGCAAATGTGTTGTGTTCTTTGGGAAATAAAATGAACTCAAATGGTATGTTTTTATGTTATTATAACACCACTTTAAAATAGATTGTAAATACAAATGAGCAAGTACAACAGACAGTTTATTGCATCAAGCTGTACTCCATCCATTGGAGAGGTTTGTCATTGTTGTTGCCACCTTTAACTTAAATATATACAGATTACATTAAGCATCTTTGATTGTTTTAATCATGAAATCTGATATTAGGTAAGGAAATAACTCTGTAGTTTGCAACCTGATTTAAATGATAAAATGATAGGAAAGGAGCAGTATCAGCATCAGAATTTAGAATTCTCTAAGGTTTATTAAGAGAAAACCAGTGAAGACAGGAAGATGAGATTCACTCTGCTGAAAAGGACAGCAAGAAGGTCAAGAGTAGAAAAGCATCATACAAAGAGGGCAAGCATCAAACAAAGATATTCTGAGATATTAGAAAATGCCATTTTGTACTATAACTTGCAAAAGTAACCAATTTAAAATCAGTTTTGAATATTATTAAATAATGAATGATAACATAGAATGGTGTAGTCCATATCAAGATCTTGAGAGTATTGTAATAGTAGACAAACTGACAGCAATAATGGTGTGGAAGCAGCATGTGTTACTTTCTGTATGGAACGATGGGATCACTTTGACAGAGGCTGTCAGTCCAGGCTTACATCAAAATTGACTTAAAAGAGAGTCGTGTGCAGTGCAGATGTTAAGAGCGGTAACCTGAGAAGGGAAAATCACTATAAGCGAATGGAAGCAAAGCTGGAAGGAGTGAAAGTAATGATAGAAATTGTAGCCAGCAACAAATCTGGATGAAGCTCCCTGTAGCTATAATAGCAGGGAAGCTTGTGGAGGTATAAATATGTGTTAAAGCACTATGCAGTGGACTGGTGTGCCTTCTAAGTTTGTTTACTTCCTTGCATCTGGTGTTTCCACGATGGACGCCATCTCACTGCTATGCTAAACTGGATAAGAGGCTTAAAAAATGGATGAATGTATAACATAAAATGGAATGGAGTTTCTCGTTGTTGAGTAACATATATTCTGGTAATAGATATGAGATGTTGCTAGATAATAACAGAGGAGAAGAAAAGAAAAACTCCAGTCAACAGCATCACTTATAACAGTGGAGGTCACAAAGTTAGACAATGTCACATTTCTGATAACCTAGGCCAAATGGCCTCCCCACTTTCAAGGCATTCTGTTATAATGTACTTTTAAGCTAAACAATTCAAAAAGAAAGTTCTGTACTTACATTATTTATACCAACGCTCCCAATATCTCTGGGGTTACTTCTTATTGACAAAAGTAGTAGCCTTACAATGCTTCAGTGGCATCAAGCATAAAACCGAAAAGAGAAACAGAAAAAAGGAGAGTCAATAACAATTCATTACAGTTTTCAACATTAACAGCTGTCCATGTGTCTGCAAGGTTTCAGAGCGGTTAGGATGGGACTTGACTGTAAACATAACGCATATCGTATTTAAGTTAACACTTTTCTTTTTTATCTTGGTATATACTTTGTTCTTCTTTTGTCTGATGTTTTTGTAATTCACTGATAAGGTTTGTTTTTAGTGTGACACTGTATTTTCTCAGCCACCTCTTCCTTGTCATTTATTTGTTTCTTATTGATTTTAAAGTAGCCACATCACTGAAACGAAGGTGCTGATGACCCCTAGAGTTCTTCTTTCAAAGATCATAGCCACCCTCCTGTGCCCTTTCAGTCAAATCATTTGAATAAGACAAGATTTATGATTAGATTGGGTACAGTGGTGCCAATCATTTTCGGTTCTTTGGATGATTTAGGTTTAATTCTGTGGTTACCTTTCATTTGTACAATGCAGTTATGGAAGAAGCATGTGACAGAACATGAACTGAATTTTTCATTACAAAAATCTTCTTAGCCATGAATGTAACCAGCACAAATATGACACTTGTGATTCTTGTAGCAGGCTGTTCATATCATTTATTAGGTTTCTTTTGATAAGCAGTTAAAGCAACTGGAGTACTTGGAGGAAAACCCACATTGTATAAGGAGAACGTGCAAACTTTGTGGAAGCAGTAACCAAGTTGAGATTCAAAACCAGAGCTCTTCAGCTATGAGGAGTCAATGCTAGCCACATATATGGAGATTTCTTTCAATTGAAATTATTGGGATTGCGATGGTTATGTGTTCTATCAGGATGAAACCCAAATGCAAACAAGACAACTAAGACTAGGAAATGAGAGAGAGCATATGGTCTGGAATGAGCAGAGGTTAAAGCCAGAAAAACCACAAATCTAATAACATCAAAACACAATTCACCAACCAGAAATCAAAGGCAAAGAAAGTCTTGAATTCCTAAAATGCTACTAGACTGAACGCATTGAAAGTATTCTCACAGTAATCCTGACATGTTGTGATTTTGTAGTGACAATATATAGGACACTGGACATTCAAAACAATTCCCCGGTACCTGCAAACTCTGTGAGTGAGTACAAAGTTTGATTCCCATCAGTTAAATTTTTATGTTATCCTCGTGTTTGTTTCAGTTTACACTGTGAATTCTGCTTTCCTCTCATGTGCTTAGTGACTGTAAGTTTCCACAATTTAAAAGAGAATATTAAAGTGTGTGAGAGATGGAGTTCTCTCCAGAGTTGGTTTCTGGGGAAGTGACTGAATATAGACACCTGTAAGAGATTTTAATATACAAGGATCAAGAGCCTGTATGTGTACAAAATATACAATGAACTATGTGTGGGATTTCACAGGTGATGGTGTTAACCTTGTGGGTTATTTAAATGCATTTATTTAATAAATTTTTTTTTGTTGATCATAGTGTGTTGCTGGCACTCACCTACTTCCTTCCACATTTGCTTGTCTTTATCAAGTCAACAGCACTGTTGTGTGCTTATTGTGTGATATAGCAGACAATGAAATTTATAACAGGCAAACTACAGCTTGCTCAACGTTTTCCTAATCTTTTCATGGAAATCCCAGATTGAAAACACCACGTTTGTGATGTTCTTTGCTGTGTTTCTCTGGAAGAGTAGTCTTTGCTACTTTTTCTTGTTTTTTGCTTATCATTTCCATAACTTGTTTTTCCCCCTTTTATTTTTATATAGTGTCTGCTATTCATAGAGCTGGTGGACCAGTGTGGATCACTCCATGGAGTACCTATTACCTTATCCCCTTCTGTTGTTAGAACTTCCTAGGGTAACACCATATGCTGTTTGATTTACTCTTGTTACTACAAAAACATAAGATAGAAACAGCATAACTGTAATGTATTGTGCCAGCTCTGTCTTAACATTCAAATTTTCAAGGAGCTCTTTTCATCATACGTAAGAACATAAAAACATTTGACATTTGACAAAAGAGAAAACACCATTCAGTTCATTAGGCTGTCCCAGTATCTCATCTAGATATTTCATGAAGGTTGCTAAGCATTCTGCTTTAACTACATGCCTCAGCAGTTTGTTCACAGATTTCCAAAGCTCTCTGAGTAAAGAAATGCTTCCTGGCTTCAGTCTTAAATACACTTCCCCTTGTTTTCCACTCATGTCCTCAGATATGTGATTCACCCTTAAATTGAACAAATTCTGCTGGATCTACTTCATCAATGCCTTTGAGAATTTTGAAGACCTGGATTAGGTGTCCATACAGTTTACTCTGCTCGAGACTAAATAGGGTTATTTATCCGATTTCTATTAGAGTAGGTCATGTCATTAAGACCTGGAATAAACCAGATTGCTCTCCTCTGCACAGTTTCAAGTACTGCTGCTGTATCTTTATCGATCATGGTGACCAAATTGCATACAATACTCCAGATGCAATCTCACTAGTGCCTTTTATAGTCTTAGAATCATGCCCCTCAATTTATATTCAACAGTTTTTACAATATAACCTAACATTTTATTTGTCTTTTTAATTGCTTCTGTACATCACTTAGATGTTGAAAATGTTGCATCAACATAAACCCCTAAATCCTTCTTAGAGGTTGCTCCCTATATGACAGTGTCTCTTATCTTGCATTTCAAATTGATGTTTCTGTTGCCCACATGTAGCACTTTGCACTTTTCTACATTAAACTGCATTTTCCAAGTATTTGCCCAGTTCAGAAGATTGTCCAGATCTTTTGATTTCTTTTTGCTGCCTTCTCAGTATATGCAACTCCTCCAGTTTTAGTGTCATCTGCAAATTTCAGATGTTTACTAAGTATACTGGAAAGCTAATATTAATATAAATCATAGAAAATTAATGGTCCCAGACCTCTGAGGGACTTCACTGATGACCTCATGCCATGCGGAGCCTTCTCCTCTTATCTGTATTCTTTGTCTCCTGTTGCTTGGCCGTCATGAGAACCAGTTTTTTTGGTTACCTTGGATGCCTTCAGCTTCTTCTTTTACTTTGCATTTTTACTTTAATTTTCTTCACACACGGATATGCTGCCAGTTCTCAGTTTTCTGCCTTCTGTCTGTTAATGCAAGGAATGGTATTATTTGCTTAGGCAAGAAAATTCTTAGGAAATGGAGGTAAGACAAGAAGCTAGCAAACTCATTGTTTATTAACAGGTTGGAGTCAAGAAACTGGAAGCAACAAACAAAAACTAATGGACAAAATCCAAAACAGTTGAATAAAGAAGTTGAATGATGAAGTTGAATAAAGAAGCAAAAGGCTGTAACACAAACTAAAATGTCTCACCCCTAACTTCTGTTAAGTATTTTTGTTTTTTAGAATTTATGCAATGCTTAGATAATTACCATTTTGTAAAATGATGACTCGGTATGTCATGTGACCAATATGTCACATGACCAGCAATGGGCATAGTGTCCATAAACAGTGTGGCCATCTCCATTAAAGCAAGAACAAAATGGCTGTGTCCAGAAAACAAATGAAGCTTTATCACAGTGTTATACACATGCCACCATTTAATTACCTGCTGCATGCATTTCAGGAACATTATGTAACTCAATTGACATCATGTTAAAAGTAGATATTTTTTATTGGCAAGTGGCAGGATTCAGTCTAAGCAAGAACCACCCAAGACATCAATGTTTTGGAAACCGCTTTTCCCTTGTTAATAACAACAAAAATAGACAATAGACCTGTAAAGAAAATGTATTGTATCATGGACCCAAAATTGAGATTTGTGATATATTAGAAGTTTTGTGTCTCATTACATGCTGTAGCAATGTAAATTTTATCTATATCAGATTTAGTCTATCCATTCAAATTCAGATTTGAATCTGAATTTAGTGTATTTATATTTACTGACGCTCTCTGCTAATAGACTCTGAATCATATTTATATCACCATAGTCTAGCCGCACCAAGGCCAGTATTTACTTGTGACCCAGTAAAACTAATCATTTATTCTTAATTAATATAACATTCTATATTTTTCATACAAATATTTAAAAGTTGAATTTATTTCACCACAGGGACCGCATTAAGGATTTTTCAGGCTTTTCAAAATTACTAATTGACCAAAATAATATTTGTAAATAGAAATGGACGTGTAGTCGAGTGCAGGTGTGGCAAAAATTGAGCAAACGTATAGTAGTTCGTTGTGTGAACATACAACATGAATGTACTACAAAGCTGAGTTTGTCTGCTTGGGTTGAGTGAGAACTGAGGTGCATGCAAGCACCAAAAAATTTTATAAGTGCATGCATGTGCCTTCTCACCACATGTAAGTCACACTTGTGAATTCACTCCCATGGCTGTGGCTGAGCGTGAGCACAGCAGACTGCTCCACACACACACACACACATACATCTTTCGTAGTGAGAACTAAGGCACATGCAAGTGCCAAAAAAATTTAATTTAAAACTGTATGTATGCACCATCTAGTGGCTGTGGTTGAGCATGAGCAGATTGAACTGCTCCACACACACACATATATATATATATATATATATATATATACACACACACATGCACACACATGTCTTTCATTTGCTTATATCTAATATTATTTTTTTGCAGCAAGTAAAATGAAAATTGATTTATTACATTTTCTTTCAGCAGTTAATTTAAATCCCTTTAAAATATTTTTATATTATTAAAAATGAACAGATGAGAAGTATAAAATTAATAACTGAGCATATTTAAGAATTACTAAGTTTTACATAAAAGTAAATGTGGCCTTAAAAGGCATAAAATATACCGGTAACTCAATTATTGAGAATACATGTATATTTATAGTCTGTAACAACTGTGATACACTTTTCAATACTCTCAGTCTTGGAAATCAGTTTGCTTGTGCAGGTTATTTAACTTACAAGTTTTTGTGTCAGAGTCTATTAACTTTCCATTCATTTTGTTTCCTCTTACATTAATTAATTGTTATTCATTTGTTTTCTAAAGATTAGTATTTATTCTTATATTCAGTCATTCTGTTAGGAGAAAGCAGTAGATCTTGATTACTTAACCTGAGGCCTCCATGTTACCATGCAGAGTTGTACTAGTTTACATGTAACTATCCTCAACCACATGGTACTCAGTGTGGTGAACCACATTACGAGTCTTTGTTTTAAATGAAAACAGTGTGGTTCAGGTTCTGCAGGTGTAGCTGTGTGGCCCTGGGGTTTTTGATGGAGAAATTGTATAATCGCTTTTCTATTTGAATTTACAAACTGGTTCAGCTGGTTTCCTCATTGATGGTCCATGGGTCATTAAGTGCAGCACCTGCACCCATAGAATATAAAGTAGCCTGAGTTTGACCCAGTGTGGTTGGAAGGAGACAGAGTGGTTGGTGGCCCAAGGTAGCAATGAAGCATAATGTGTTACAGGGGTGGGTAGATCTTGCTGAATAATATGGAGAAGTGTTATAAATGCTCCAGGGGTCCTGTTGGACAGTGGACAGGTAGCAAAACGTTTGAGGTCCAGCTGCGAGCATCCCAGCGGTGACCAACTGATGTGGCAGGGATGAGAGCCGGAATGGGATGCTGGCATCTTAGGTCGGATGACAGGATGCAAAAAGGGTGATCAGGGGAGATGAGGGAAAAAGAAGCACTGGGATTAAACCGGAGAGAATAAAAAGGGTACCCAATGTCTGACTGTTTTATTCTTGGATTTGACCTCATTTAAAGAACTTGTTTATTGCTGGTTTTATCTTTACATATGCTCTGATTTTTATTGGATTATTTAATTTATTAGAGAACTGAACTTTATTGGGCACTAACTGTTGAATAAAAATGCATAAACCACTTTGAAGCACCAGCTTTGCTTGTTTGTATGTCCTCTTTGCCCCAGCCATCCTTGGTTTCATGACTATCAATGACCCAGGAAGAAGATGAAGATAGGCTATGGGTGACATGGGCATCACACTCAGTAAAAAGGATATGGCCCAAAATTTAGTTGTATTTTCTATGATTCTGTGCAAGTGTAAATACAATTGCAGTTGTTTCTGTTATGATCTTACACAAAACATAATTTGTTTGTGTTAGTATCAAATGCAGAATGAATTTTAAAATACTTTTTTGCAGAAGAATTCAGGGAGGGGGTAATTCTCATAGGATAAGAAACAAAGAAAGCTTTAGCATTACCTGTGGGCCTTCTTGTCTGGAAGAGAACTGACTTTTTTCTGTTATGCATAAACACTTTAATTATGCATTATTTACAACATATTTAAGCTTAAATGTGCAATATTTTTATAATACTTCGAACCCATAATGATCATTTTACTGTATTGAACAATGTCAAACAGAATACATATTTTACACGGCTTAAATGTTTCATACAATGCAATGGTATATATTAAGGAATAACAACTGTATTAAGCATGAAAACAAATATCATTTAATATGCAAAAAGAAAAAGGAAGAACATAAAAAAAGCTCAAATACTGATAATCTCATTTAATAGCTAATCATTACTGTTTTTAAATGATTTAAGATCACAGATTTCACCAACACTGGTGTGCCTTCTTCTGTGGATGAGCTAAAAAATATTGCCATTGTTTTCTTCAGTGTGTCAAGAATGCAAGACTCAGATTATAGTTTGGTTCTTATTTATTTATGAATATTTTGAAGTTTTTTTGTTAATTCCTTTTCATGCTGTCACTTTTAATTTGTTTTTGTGGGTGATACTGTTTCATAGTGTTTAGGCCAGGGGTGCCCACACTTTTTCGGCTTGCGAGCTACTTTTAAAATGACCAGGTCAAAATGTAATATAAAAATATATATATACTGAGTACAGTAATCCCTCCTCGATCATGGGGGTTGCGTTCCAGAAACCCCCGCGATATGTGAAAATCCGCGAGGTACAAACCATATGTTTGTATGGTTATTTTTATATATTTTAAGCCCTTATAAACTCTCCCACACTGTTTATAAATATTCCCCACACAGTTATACAGCACAAACCCTTTGTGTTGTTTTAGATATTAGGTAAGATTCATTGAAATTATGTATGTAACCACACTGTTTATGTACAGTAAAACCTAAATGTTATTCTAAAGATATTGAGCATCTCCAAAATCACATATGTTACAGCCATTACGATAGACAGGCCACCAGCAATAAATACGTACAATACAAGAAAAATTGTATACAGTAAATGTGTGTACAGTGACACTAAACGTACGTACATGTACTAAGTACTGTAAGTAGAAAATTAATTATGGTTACTCACCAACAATGACATGACGACTTGTCCGATAACAATGAGTTTAATTTTACTACACAACAAAGGAGAGCGTTACAGCCCTTCTAAAGGAGCCTCTTCAGGCGGCTGTGTAGCACCGCCGTTGTTCTTCTTCTGGCAGTCTTCAATCCAAATCCCTAAAGCAGATTCCATCTGGACTACTGCCTTATTATGTCCACTTACAACTCATTTTGCGCCCTGGTTAAAAGGACACTGTGGCCGTAGATCTTATATTCTTTTCCTTCTTTTTAAATAAAAAGAATCGTGGAGTCATTTGTGCTGTAATGGCGTCCTACAGCAGTGTAGCTTTTCCCTTCCTTCAACATATCCAAAACTTTTACCTTTTCGGCAATCGTTAGCATCTTCCGTTGGCGCTTGGGCACGGCCCCTGAAGCAGTAGCAGGAGCAGATCGTTTTGGAGCCATAACAAAGGGCTTGACTACGCACAAAGATAAACACAAAAGAGCACAAAAGTTAACTCTTTACACAGCGAAACACGTTGATGCTGAATGAGCGAGATGAGACTTCCTGGTTAATGCCGCGGAATCGAATTCGGCGCTCCGTCGCTGAGCCAGTCAGCACACAGGAACTTAACTGCATGTTTTGATTGGTTAGCTTCTCAGCCATCTGCCAATAGCGTCCCTTGTATGAAATCAACTGGGCAAACCAACTGAGGAAGCATGTACCAGAAGTAAAAAGACTCATTGTCCGCAGAACCCGCGAAGCAGAGAAAAATCTGCGTTATATATTTAGATATGCTTACATATAAAATCCGCGATAGAGTGAAGCTGCGAAAGTCGAAGCGCGATATAGCGAGGGATTACTGTATACTTTATACATAAAATGTTTGTTGTCGTAACTTGCATAACTGAATAACCTTTATGGCACAATAGCAATTCAATACATTTATGGTCACTACAGTATTTGGATTTAATAATCTTCATGTGGGAAAAGGCTGACTCACATAAATAAGTTCGGTCGAATAATGCAGTCAAGGAGCTTTTGAATTCAGCCAAGTGAAAAATGACGGCTGTCCGATTAAGTGCGATTTTAGTTCCCTATCCTTTCTCTTTCTCAGATCAGTTTTCGGAAGGAAGTTTCATAGTTTTTATGAACAGTTCGAAAGTGCCTTACCACATTTTCCTTCATTGGAATAGCAATGATAGATTGACAGATCAGACAAACGCACTTTGATTGTGACATTGTGAGAAAAAAAAATCCTCTTCCAATTCCACATCCAGCCCATACCATCCCCAAACAATTTTTTTTTAAATCCCTTCTTTAGTCGATATAAATTGGAAGACTAACTAGATCACAGCCGGAGTTTTACAGTAGCTCGTGCGTTTGATTGTGTGTGCAGGTTGACCAGTGTGTTAGAAGAAAAGAGATCTCAGACTGACCGCCCTGTATGTCAATTACTTTATACATAAAATGTTTGTTGTCGTACCTTGCATAACTGAATAACCTTTATGGCACAATAGCAATTCAATATATTTATGGTCACTACAGTATTTGGATTTAATAATCTTCATGTGGGAAAAGGCTGACTCACATAAATAAGTTTGGTCGAATAATGCAGTCAAGGAGCTTTTGAATTCAGCCAAGTGAAAAATGACGGCTGTCCGATTAAGTGTGATTTTAGTTCCCTATCCTTTCTCTTTCTCTTTTTTTTTTTTTAAATCCCTTCTTTAGTTGATATAAATTGGAAGGCTAACTAGATCACAGCCGGAGTTTTGCAGTAGCTCGTGCGTTTGATTGTGTGTGCAGGTTGACCAGTGTGTTAGAAGAAAGGAGATCTCAGACTGACCGCCCTGTATGTCAATTAAGTGGCAAATGCCATAGGGAGGATATATAATAGACTAACGTTTAAAAAAAGTTTTTTTTTGAATGCAGCGCAATCTACCTGCACTACCTTTGCGATCTACCGGTCGATCACGAGTGATGCATTGGGCACCCCTGGTTTAGGCATAGGTGCCACTATCTTATTTATAGTAATGACACCTTCCGCCCTTTATGCAGGCATGGCTTGTGTCATCATATTTGTAGGGCTGATGACATCATCACACACACCATTCAAGATGGCTGCACACTGCACATGGCATCCAATTATGGATTCATTTCCTGAGACAATCTCTCTCTTTGTAGTATCAGTGGATGCTAGCCAGTGAAAGTTAGCTTCTGAATAGATCTTAGTGTTAGTATATTTTTTTTACTTCAATTTACATTTGGTATAGCTTTTCTTGATATTCTCATTTCCTGGTCTCGCACCACATGACTGCCTTAGACCTTCTGATTATCTCATCTAAAGATATTTTATTTCCAATTTGTCTTGTGGCGTGTAGTATCCATATTTACTGTTGAACACAGGGGCACTTTTAAGATTTATGACCAGAAGAAGTGTGCCTGGTCACTGGCTTCAGAGCTGAGGGAAGAACAAGAAGAAAACATGTAGGTGGCTATTGCACATCTAAACCCTGGCACCTGTTAAATCAGTGACCATAAGAGGAACAGTACAACCACACAATTTTTTTGACACATTAAAATCTGTTTAATTAGGAATCAAAATGAAGAATATATTGATATAATTTTGAGCATTTGTCTAGGTTGGAAGAAATTAAAGGTTTGAATTAAACAGTTAAAATTGTAAAAAAAATAAAAGGGAATGATCTCCTATTTTGATTCTATAGTATACTTTATATTAACATAATTTAAAAAAAAGTCATAAGCCATGTATTGTGACATTAAATTTATGATCCATTAAATTAATAAGGCATAATTTTTTTTCAACTGTTAATGTGCAAAAGATTTACGTCTTGCTGTCTGTAATTAGTAAAGTACCTCATAAAAGTGATAGGTTTACTGGAGGACATGCTGAATAAATTATTAGCATGCCAAATGAAAATGCTCACTTTCAGATGTTTAAAATTTGCAGAAAGCAGAATGCCACATTCATCTTAAACAAACCCAGCATTGCATGAGTGATTGGCTTTCTTTTAGAAATTGCACGGTGGTGATTTAATGTGCTTATCTATCTCAAGGGTATGACACTTTGACATTGTAAATTTCTACATGAGTCATTTTATGGTTGCTACTAAAAGCAACATAATTTGAACATTTTTCTTTGAGTTTGGTAACTAGGACCATTGAATTTTTGTTGACACTTCTAATCATCATTCACCAGGGGCCTCATGTATAAACGGTGCGTACGCACAAAAATGTTCCGTACAAACGTTTCCACGCTCAAATTGCGATTTATAAAACCTAAACTTGGCGTGAAGCCATGCACATTTCCACTCTACCTCATACCCTGGTGTATGCAAGTTCTCTGCTCAGTTTTGCAGACTGGCGGCACCCAGTGTCAAAGCAGTGCTACTGTTCCTGTTCGGTTACCCTTTCTTTTCCAGATCCACATCCCTGACGAGGCTTTATAAATACACTGAAATTAACTGCATATTGTTTATTAGTTTAATGCATCTGATTGTAATTAACCAGTAACAATTTAATGGTCCACGGAATAGTCAAACTATTCTAAATACAATAGCTGCTTTAGCGTTGTTACTCTCACTGCACCACCTTCTTCTTCTTCTTTCAGCTGTTCCTGTTAGGGATTGCCACAGCAGATAATCTTTTTCCATGTTACTCTCACTGCACCACTCAGA
>JANRMT010062834.1:5204824-5223206 GCA_026402145.1 Polypterus bichir lapradei
CCACCCGCCTTAACTGTCAATCCCCCACAAACACAGTCTCTCGGAATTTGCATAAGCACACCCCTTCACCTGCAATTTTAACTTAGTTACAAAGTGATCAAAACTCTCGTTTATATCCTGCGTCCTCTCATTAAACTTGTATCCCGCATTACCCGTGGGCACGAAAAGCACCAGCGGCAGCCTGTCTATTAAGTTAATTTAAAGTTTAGGTTTATACCTCGCTTTGTTTCCGAAGTAGCTGTACTGATGAATATGGTAGTATGTCACTCGCTCGCTTCTTAATGTTTCGCTGCCTTCTCAATTATATAATGCATGTTTTGTTCAGCGTATTTTGGAGCTCTTCCTGGTTTTCTACATAGTGCGTTGACAGTCAGTTCACGTGATTACGTGGGCGGTGTAATGATGTCACACGAAACTCCGCCCCCACGGCGGTCAAGCTCAACTCCATTACAGTAAATGGAGAAAAATACCTTCCAGTTATGACCATTACGCGTAGAATTTCGAAATGAAACCTGCCCAACTTTTGTAAGGAAGCTGTAAGGAATAAGCCTGCCAAATTTCAGCCTTCTACCTACACGGGAAGTTGGAGAATTAGTGATGAGTCAGTCAGTCAGTGAGTGAGTGAGTGAGTGAGTGAGGGCTTTGCCGTTTATTAGTATAGATTATACAGATAAAACTTTAACTGCATTTAAATAATCTATATTGTTAATAATTAAACATGCCAGGACACGGTGCCACACGTTCATGAATTGTTCCTGCCTCGCACTGTATTCTTGCTTCTGCTGGCGCGACACTGGAAGGATAGATGGATAGAATAATTAAACACGTACTACGAAGATATTTCAGTGTTCCTTAAAAGTTTTGAAAAATCTGCGTTCTAAGCTTACAGATGGCTTAACGTCTATTACAGAGCTGATTTTGTGGCAATTGGGTATTTGGAGAAAGAAAAGTAAGGACAGGAATTAGGGGTTAGTACATTTGAAAGAGACAGTACTGCTACAATAAAGTATTTCATCGAAAGTCGCGCATGGCGCAGCAAACATGTAGCGTGACACATGAACAATCACTGTTCCCATGTTTAATAACATGCTTTATATCCTATCATTATGAAAATGATATTACGTATACATCTCAGTATTTTAATTATTCAGAGAGCTGTAATATCACAAATGTAATGGATTCTGTGTCCTGTCAGAGGAAGAAAAAGCCCGGAAGCACGTAGTGATTCACACACATAGAGCACATAGAAGATCAAATACAAAACAAAGCATTTAACGTGCTACTTTAGTTTTGATGGGATTTGAGAAACTAGTAAATTAAACGATTTTAAGATGGCGTTTATGATGTTCTACTTTAATGACAAAATAAACTACATGATTAAAGTGGAAATCTCGAGATTAAAGTTGACATTTCGTGCTTTTTTCTCACTTTGTGCCTATTTTTTTTTTGTCTGTACCCTAATAAGCTTTTATATGATACTCAGACGGTGTGCTACAACTTGTCTTTTCACGACGACTTTGATATCTGACAATTTTTTTATTTCGGGCACTATGCGACTTTGTGAACTTGAGCTTTCGAGTTTCTCTGACACTCTGTCACTCGATCAACTTCCTTCTGTTGATTATATCACTGTTTAAACCAACAAATAGTAAGTTTTTCCTTGCCTCCACTTGGTATTCGCTGAAATTCTTATATTTTCTCCTGTGCTTTCCCCACTGTCTTTTCACAGAAGGCTGTGCTTAAGGGCTATTTATATTGATTTGAATATTCAAAGAGGCGTAATTCTGGGAGGAGTTGGGGCAGGACAGCAGGTGCGTGCACGTGCGTTACTTTTCACGCTGACCGGGATTTATGTAGCGGGAGATTGTGGAAGTTTGTGTATGTACAGATTTATGCATTTGGATTTTTATGTGCGTATGCACATTCCCACTTTTGTGCTTACGCCATGTTATAGTGTGAGTTCTATGCACGGCGTTATACATGAAGCCCCAGGTGTTTCAGTGCATTACTTATTTAACACTTATAAATCTATTGTATTTGTGTTTTTTAAGAATGTTCATTGAATGACAAATTAAAATATGTGTCACAGGCATTACCTATGTATTTGAAATCAATTGTTATTGTGCAGAAAAGGTGAATGTGACCAAAAATTTAAACAAGCAAGCAACTTTGGGAAGGATTGACTAAGCCAGTGTTTCCCAACCTCGGTCCTGGGGGCAAAATGTGGCTGCAGGTTTTTGTTCCAACCAGCTTCTATTTTTAAATGGACTCCTGGGCTAATTAAGTGATGTGTTATTTCCCAAGTTCTGTGTTTTGGGAACAATACAGAAATTAGAAAACTATATATATATTAAAATGTATCAAGCAGTTATATGGGAATAATGTATTTTTTTCTTTTTAACAATATTTTCATCCTGATTTTCATTCTACTTTTCTAGGTGTTCTAATCGTTTAATTAATCCATTATTTACTAATTAGTGGGTCTGATGCTAAAGTAGTTGCGGCCTTTGATTATTCAGTGTTCTTTGCTTGGGTGTCTGCTCTGCTCATTTTTAATTGTCATTAATAAGATACAAAGAAGGGGAAAAACTGCACAGAAAAAGGGCAAAATAGAATTAAATCAACAAAAGAGAGTTAAGCATTTAACACTGGAATTACCAGAGTCTATGAAAAAACTCGTAGATCCAACCCACCTTAAATCTGTTTGCACCTCTCCGGCAGCGTCTTTTATCCTCTAAATGTGCTGATAAAGACAAGCTGCAAGCAGCTGGCTATTCCATCCCCCACCGACTTAGAACGTGCTTGAGACTTGCCATTGAATAGTGCCGTAAAGTGTCACTATCTTTTGCTTTCATTCTCTTCCAAATGTTTTGTGGCACCATAGAGAAAGGGCTCACCGAGAGCATTTGGGCATGGAAAGACTGCAGCAGATTCGTTAGTAATGTTACATGATTATTCAATTGATGGGTTCATAGGAAGTGTTGCTCATTAATATGTGGTGACTCTGCACTCAGTCA
The DNA here is from genome assembly GCA_026402145.1 of Polypterus bichir lapradei. Classification (NCBI taxonomy): domain Eukaryota; kingdom Metazoa; phylum Chordata; class Cladistia; order Polypteriformes; family Polypteridae; genus Polypterus; species Polypterus bichir. The sequence goes on from JANRMT010062834.1 coordinate 5,207,842, forward strand.
TGGATAACTGATTTGGAATGGCATTGAGAGCACAAAGTTTCTTGGCCCTTTTCGTGCTAGAAGCTGGTAGCATATTTGACGAAGTACCAGAAGTACTGCAGGTTTGCCTTTGTTAAATGTTTTTCGTGTTGTTTGGTTTATGGGTTCTCTTGTTTTGTACATAAATAATGTATAGTTCCTAATCCTACTGGGTTAAAGTGAAATTATACCTATCCACCGGCCTCAGGGGCTTTGAACTGGGGCCTGAACCTCACAGTCAGTCTGGTTTCTAAAAATCCTCAAGACTATTAATGGGAAACCTAGTGGTTTCATGGAGTGAACGACGAACCCAGCTACTTAGCCACTTAGCCATTGGCTACTTAGCCATTGTTTGCTGGAGTTTCTACCAAAACAGTTCTACCAAAAGCAGGGAGAAGCAGAAAAATGGAAATTAATCCATCTTTTTGGTTGTTGGTGTCCTGGGGTCTTGGATTGAAGAGAAGCACAGAGTAAAGACATATAAGGCATGCCTTTTTGTTTTGTTTTTGTTTTTGTCTTATGTGACTAGCAGCTGCTCTCTTTCTGTCTAGTTAGCTTTCTTGCTGCTTATTTATTTATTTCATTTTATTTTAAAAACAAGCTTTTTTTATTTTCACAGTGGCCTAACATTTGGATTAAACAACACCTGCATTTGTGATTTTTTTATAGATCTCTTGAGTCACTAATAAAGCAGATTATGTGATAAATTTTGTGATATGTCTTCTCCATGAAAGCACAATATTAAAAATTCCCTACCTTAAACGATGGTGGTTAAACAACAGATACAAAAATTATCATTTTTGGGCGGCACATTCTTTTAATACTTTGGGCGACTTGGCAGTAAATGCTAAAATACAAACACAACAAAAAATAAATAAATGACAGTTCCAAGCAGAATAATAAACATTGCAAAATTTACTGTATCTCTTATTGGCACAATCTAACATACACTATCAATAGTATGAGTGATTTACATCCCTGACTGCTTTTGTGAAAAGTGTTGCTTTAATACTTATATTTCTGTGAAAGCTCATGTGAATTAATACACGTACACATTTGCATACTGTAATCTGTGTCTAGTCCTGTTATTATTTAAGCCTCAAGTGATTACAGCACTGAAGTAATTAATTCATCAAAAACTGACAGTTGCAGTGAGAGTCCAAGTTCTCCTTGTATTTCTCTTATTGATCTTTATTTTATACCAGTTTCAGTTTCATTGATGTGCGCAGGCCCCTTCACACGTTAGCAGCGTCATTTTTGCACTTACCCAACAATCAGACACCTTGGTGTATTAACTGCCAATTAACTCTACAATTAATTGTTAACCTCCCCACCTCCCAAGGTAAAATGCTTGGGCACATCCTACACATTCAGCTCTCTGTCTTTTTACATGAGGCTTTTCTAGGTTTTGCTTTAGCTATTGTTCTGGCACTATGTAATCTAACTAGCTTATTATAGACAACTCTGCAGTTATAATCACCTGAGTATAGGTGTGACAGTTGTAATACATTACATTCTTATTAGTGTCTTGTAGCTGTAGCAGTAGTGACGACAAATATCAAAGCTGTCCATTTCTATTAATTATTTGCAACTGGTGATAAAATTAAAAACCTTAACACTCAAAATATTTAATTAGTAATCTTTTAGGAAGGATTTTTATCATTACTGAGGCCAATGTTTTGAGTATATGAAACCCAATATAGAAATATCCATTTTATCCACAATTTTAATTTATTTGTTAGTTTGTAGTTTTCAAATGATTTGAATATATAGTGTTAAAGTTTATTTATCTATTTGTTTATTTGTGTATTTATTTTATTTACTTTTTTGCATTATCAAGCTATTTGTAAGTTTCAAAATGGAATTTCCATGCCATCTAACTGCCAAGTAATGAATATGCATAACAGTGGATAAAATATCTTAAATAATTTCAGATAAAATGTTTTTACCTCAGTTCCTCTCTCTGCTTCTTTCTGATGGTTCTAATAAACACCACCACTCCCCAGCTTAAAAGTACCTAAAAGGTGTTTTCAAGATGGCCAGGACTGTCTATTAGGTTAGATTTAATTTCCTGGTCACAACGTTTTTTAATAATAATAATAATAATAATAATTCTTACTATATGTCACTTTTCTCACTACTTAAACTACTTCAGTGAGTTTGGAGCCACTTCAAAGACCACTGATGTGGAGCATCCACCTAGATGATGCGACAGCAGCCATTTTTGCACCAGTACGCTTACCATACATTAGCTGTTAGGTGATGAAATGGCAGGAGAGAGAGACAATCAGAGATTGGGGAAGATTAGGAGGCCAGAATAACTAGGCCATCAAGACCCTACTCTTTACTAAGGATCCCCAGGGATCTTTTATGACCACAGAGAGTCAGAACCTTGATTTTACATCTCATCCAAAGGATGGCACCATTTTTACAGCACAGTTTCCCCGTCACTGCACTGGGGCATTGGGATCCACATTCAGACCACAGGGTAAGCGCCCTCTGTTGGCCTCACCAACACCTCTTCCAGCAACAACTCATGCTTTTCCTGGATGGTCTCACATCCAAGTACTGGCCAGGCCCGATTATGCTTAGCTTCAGTTGGATGACCTGTTCTGAAGTGTATGTGGTATGGCCTCTGAGTCTCATGTAAGATCATAACATCAATTAAACTGATGCAGGATCATTGGATATGGGTGGAAATAGAAATACCCAGATAAAGTATACAGGGAATGTGGAGGAAACATGCAGAGGAGAACTAGCAAACAGTTATCAGGCCAGGATTCCAAATCAGGTCCCCTGATATGATATTCAACAACATCAATAGAATAGATAGATAGATAGACAGATACTTTATTAATCCCAAGGGGAAATTCACATACTCCAGAATATTTCAAAATGCTAAAATACTGTTGTTTGGTAATACAATGGATTTAAAATTAAAACTATAATCTGCCAATATTTAATAATGAGATCTAGGAAATGCACGTTTTAATTTGTTACAATAGGGTAGATATATGTATGGATGTCAGTGTGCAGAATTTAGTTCAGAATGTTTTAAAGTGTGATATATTGCCTCTGACTATAATTTAGGCTCTAGCTCTCTATAATCTTAAATAAAAAAATATGCTGTAGGAAATTGACGGATTAATAATGGAATAGTACAAATATGTTTAACCACATTGCTATTTTTCATCAAAAATAACCTGTAACATAAAACCCTTGCATAAAATATTACATTCTGGACCAGCAGTGTTCAGCCACTTCTTTAGTCAGTTTCTTAAAAACATGGGCACCTCTGTGTCATTTTCCTCCTTACCCCTCTTCTTTAGTTCTTTTTCTCATTCTGATACTGTTTTCAGTTGGTATCTTGCTTCTTCCTGCATTTACAGTTCAATTTACTCCATCCTAGATTTATCTCCAGGCTGACTGCAAAAGTCCCTTCTGGGCTCACAGCAGCCACTGTTGGTAGCTGGGAAACTTGGATGGATCTACCACCATGGCATTCTGGGTACATGCCCAGGGGCCCAAGAGGCCTTTTCATTACTCACAATCCTGTGCAGTGAAATCATCAAAGAGGAAGCTTGATTAAACAATCAGGCATCCATGCACTGAACTGAATAAGTGAGAACCAACTCACCACAGCTCTGTTCTCCACTGTTCTCCAGTAGAGTCTCTGCACACATTAAACTCCAGGGTGTCTGTATTGTTTAAACTATGATCAATGCTCTGCTAAGGAGCTGAATTCATAAGGTCACACAGGATCCTGTGGGGATCTTAATCCAGCCTTGCTGGGCCAGCTGATTGGGGCTCCCAGTGGTAGACCCATTGCCTAACTCTCACTCTTTTTCTGTTGTGTTTAGCAGGAAGCCACCGGTCTCTAATTGATCCCACCTGCTGCTGTCTAGTTTACTGAGGAAATGCCACAAGCTACCTTGCACCATACACCATCAAAGATTTGTATAACCTGCCTAGAGTAGCATAAGTAGATCATTTATTTTGGCCCACATTATATCATAATCATATCAATTACACAAGTTCTTTTATTCTTGGCCTGCCACTTCTGTTTTGTATTTATTTTACTTTTTCCAGTTAAAAGTTTATATTTGCAATTACATTTACATCTCTAGGGTAAGACAACTTGTGACACTCTTATCAGTTTTATTTTTACTTTTCATTGTAGTGAAATACTAGCCAGACATTTAGAAATTTACTAAATATGGATTACTGTAGCAATCCTAATTTTCAATGTTGAGTACATGTGTTTGCGTCATTCTAGTGAGCGGCTCTACTGTATGTTGCTTTTATACAATGAAAACTGAAGAATTCAGTTGTGACATTCGATTCAATATACTTTACTTACAAAAAACATTCAGAAGGCAAAAAAACTAATTAAGAAACAAATTTACAAGGAATCTCAATATTATTGTGTATTTGTTTGAAGCTAATAAATACTGTTCTAAAATTATTATTCTAATTATTTTGTACTAATAATCTTCAACTCAAGAATTAAGCTTATGTCACATAGTTAACAATATTAATCAAAATACTCTATAGTATTTAAAAAATAAATTTTAAAATGGTATAAAATAATATTTCAAATTTCATATTGAAGAACTGACTGCCTGCAATAGTAGTGCATGCAATAAAAGTAATTTCCACTCGAATATTTTTATTATACTTGATGGTGGGCAGTGACAGAATGCAAATAAGTTCCTCCAGTGGTGACAACTAAGAACAAACTGCAAGGCTTTCTCATTATCACCTTCACCAAAGAATGTGTAACTTCTGGACATTGTACTCTATTATGATTTGTCAGTAGAAGGTCAATCCTTGAATAAAACTTTTGACCTTCCCTAATTCACACGTAACCTTAACCTAATATTTAAAATGTGAAAAAAGCAGAATGTGCTGGTGTAAGTCAAATTATAGTGCAGACAGTTTTGAATAACCAGCATTATTAGAAGATAGCATGCCTTCATTGTGCTCTCAGTTTATGTGAATAAACAATAATTTAACTAGGATGATGTAGGTATTTAAGGAAAAAGATTTGAATATGGCCCTATAAACTAATTTGATATACTATAAGTAGATTTTTTTGAGCAAACTGTTAAGTATAGAAAACAGCAAAAAAAAAAGTTAAACATTTTTTGGAGTTCGATTGGTTTAATTAACTAAGCGTCTACTGAAGGTGACAATGAAAAAATAAAAGATCTGCCCTCAAGATCCTCTGACCATCCTGTTCTAAGTGAAGACTAGCAATTAATGGCTGCTTCTGGTTGAGCAGTCGGGAACCTCTTTTACTTGTAAAATGGAAAAGGCTGAAATGTTAATTTATCTGGAATTCCTTTATGCGGGTTTTATGGATTTTCATGTTGTATAATGTGAAACATATTACCTTTTCTGCATTTTATTGATTAAATTAAAGCTTTCATGCTGCTTAAAACACGTAGACTCATTGACCTTGCTTAACCTTAACACCACATGCATATTTGTCAGTTACTTCAGGGTGACTGAATAGCTACAATGTTCTCTGTGTAAAAGGCTTTCTCAAGCAGTAGAATCATCAGGAAAGCACTGCTAATGACAAAATCATAACAGGCTCCCTATTTGAGCTCAAGTAGTTTTAGAGTGGTACAATTACCATTTGCTTGAAGTTCAAAGCACCATCTTAGAAGGAATGCCTTCTGCAAAAGCAAAGTGTGTTTTTTGAGACAATAAACGTGTCCTTTAAAACAAAGAGGCTAAGCTATTGGTAAGATAAATTGAAACTGAAAAGGGGTGATTTATTAATCCATTTGTTTTCTATTAGAGAGATTGTATCTAAATGCAGTAATCTGATGAAATTAGTCCTTTTAAATAGCAGAAGAAGATTCCCAAGTATTTTGTAAATAGTCTGCAACCATCACTGTTGGAAGAATTTTCTAGATTTACTATACACAATTAACTTATTGCACTGCTGCAGTGGTTCCCAACCTCAGTCATGGGGTTGTAGGTTTTTGTTTCGATCCGATTTGCAATCACTGAAAATACTTGATAATAACTGATGTAATTTAATTTTTTCCCCTTTTGTTATTTTGCTTTCAGAAAAATACAACGGCTTGATCTTTACATTTGTAAGACATTTAGAAATATTCCTATTTTTGCTAGAGCTTTAAATGCTTAACTCTCTTATGTTGTGTTCCTGTTATTTTCCCTTTTTCTGTGTAGTTTGCTCTCTTTATTTTATTCTAATAATGACATTCAAACAAGCAACACTGAACAATGAAAGGCTGCATCCACTACTAATGGAATACAGGTAGCACCCGAGTTATGAACATCCGACTTAACGCACAACTCATACTTACGAACGGGGTTGCAGCTGCTCCTTCATCTCTCTGGGGGACATGACGCAGGCATTCTCAGTAACTGCCGCTCCGTCATCTTCGGCCTGGGGATGCTGCAAGCGGTGGTTGGATGGAGGCTGGAGGTGGGTGGTTTAGCTGCTCGCTCAGTGTAGTGTCCCACGGGCGGCTCTGGTTGATGAATGGGGCGGTGGGGGCTGCACCCCATTCATTCTCAGTAGGCGGCTGGGTGCGCAGCAAGCTGTGACCCGGGGTCCATGGTCACTGGGGCCGCAGCTTAGCATGTTTCCCCAAAAATAAGACCTACTCTGAAAATAAGCCCTAGCATGATTTTCAGGCTGCTCTGTAATATAAGCCCTACCCCAAAAATCAGCCCTCATCAAGATTGTCAGCTCAAAAGTAAGGCGCCATGCAATGCGACGCGTGTGCCCGAAACATCCATTAAATTCCGAGGACACCTTGCCACAATATGTTTAATGATTACATCCATCAATTAGGGGATGCACCCATTCCAGCAGCATCGGCGCAAGACAGAAACAAAATCCCTGGATGGGGCTCCAGCTCATTGCAAGGTGAACGCAAGCATACACATACACTAACGTCATTGTAGCTTCACCAAATCATTAAACCTTTGTGTCTTTGGATGGAAAACCCACTGTGGAAACCCACCAGGAAAACAAGGAAACTCCAGGCAGGGATCACAAGGGACGTGACTCCCTGTGAGACAGCAGCGCTACCACTTTGCTACCCTCATATGTGTAACTATTAACAGTATTCATTATTTAAACAAAGTAAACGATTTATCTGTAAAATGTAACATACATATTTTAATACATTTCATCATGAAAATGATATCAAGTATAAATCTAAGAATTCTAAATGTGCAGAGAGCTGGAATATCATAAATTTAATGTGTGGTGATCTATTGCTGCTTGCTGCTGCTGTCAGGTCAGGAGGAAAAACCAGAATAGAGTAGTGATTAACAACTGGGTCAGTTTTAAGATGATGTTTACGACTGTCTACTTTAATGATAAAACCAGGTTAAAGTGGACATTTCAAGTTTAAAGCCGAAATTTCCACTTTAATCACAAAATAGACATTTTCATTATGTCCTTATTTTTTTTCTGTGTGGCTCAAGTATGCCTCCGTACATTCTGATGGTACAAGGTGCAAAAAAAAAAAAAAAAGACTGCACAGAAGATGGTATGTGAGAAAATATATTGTGTCATTACTTTGGGGAATATGCGATGCTTGAATATCAAAGCACCACGATTGCATTTGTATGTTGGCATTCACCACATTGAACCATTCATCAAACATCGAAGCATGCACATCAATCGTGTAGAATCCTAAAAGCGGCTGGGGTTGCAAGAAATTCAGGCAGGAATTCAGGGTTTGAATGTGGATAGTTATGACGATATTACAGAAGAATATTGTTGTACATGAATAAATATAAGATATCCCCTGAAAATAAGCCCTAGTGCATCTTTTGGAGCAAAAATGAATATAAGATCTGGTCTTATTTTTGGGGAAACACGGTACCGCTCATGTGCAGGACGGAGGCTTGATGAGGGTGTTTGCTGCCTGCAAGCAAGCTGCCGCAGTTACTGCTCCTGACTGGACGGAGGCTGGATGGGGCAGAGGGGGGCGTTTAACTGCCCGCCCACCACATAGCCTTACAGGATCCCTCGAACGGCTGCCCTGTTCGTTCTCGGTGGGCAGCTGGTGATGCTGCAAGCGGTGACCTGGTTGTGGCTGAACGGAGGCCATTGAGGGTAAATGGGGCAGCAGGGGGCAGCATTGTAGTGTGCCACGGGTGGCTGCCTGTTGAATGGGGGCGGTGATGGGCGATTCACTACCCGCCTTTGGCCGCACACTGTTCATTCTCGGTGGGCGGACGCTGCAGGCAGCATACTGTATGCAAGTGGAGGTGACTGTGCGGTGGGCGGGTAGTGAACTGCCCCTCGCCACCTCCATTCATTCTCAATAGCAAGCCTGCTTGCACTGTTATGTACATTGCAAAGAACTAACCAATGAAGACTAGAGTGGAACAACAGTTGATAGCATTCAGCGAATAAAACCAGAAGCTAGGGACTCCAACAAAAAAGTTTTCTACAAAAGAGTTAGCTGATGCATTTTGTCTCATTGAAGCAGGAATGGCAAAGCTATTTATGATGAGAAAAAGAAAAGCTCCATGCAAACCTCCTTTGATGCCTACTTTAAGACACCAGTCCCATCCTCTTCATCAAGTCCATCAAGTTCTACCAGCATTGTTTAAGGCTGTACTGTATTTGAAAATGTTTAAGCATTTACTGTGCATGCACAGAAAGGTAAAAATAAACAATATGTTTAGACAAACATTTGTCCCACTTGCATTTATTAAAATAATGTACCTGTTCCAACTTAAGAACAAACCTACAGTCTCTATCTCGTATGTAACCCGGGGACTGCCTGTACTATGGATTAACCCAGTGGTTCCCAACCTTTTTTTGGCCATGCCCCACCTAGGCCTCTCCAAAATCATGATGTCCCCCACTGTAACATATACCTTATTCTTATTATTACCTATTCAAAAAGTGAACTCCTACTCACGTGGAGGAAGCCCATAATGTCATTAATTTGGTCTAAACAAGCTTCCAAAGAACATGGAAACACAAGTAGGAAAGGATAGTTGAAGTACTGACAAAGAAATCACTAAGAAATTGTTAAAAAATATATATAATATGAAGTACTATGAAAATACAGCAAATACAGTTTTGAAAACATATCTATACTAATAAAAGGCAAAGCCCTCACTGACTCACTCACTCACTCATTCACTGACTGACTCATCACTAATTCTCCAACTTTCCATGTGGGTGGAAGGCTGAAATTTGGCAGGTTCATTCCTTACAGCTTCCTTACAAAAGTTGGGCAGGTTTCATTTCGACATTCTACGCATAATGGTCATAACTGGAAGCTGTTGTTCTCCATTTACTGTAATAGAGTTGAGCTCGAAAGCCGTGGGGGGCGGAGTTTCGTGTGACATCATCACGCCTCCCACGTAATCACGCAATACATAGAAAACCAGGAAGAGCTCCAAAAAGCGCTGAAGAAAACATGCATTATATAATTTGAGAAGGCAGCGAAACAATAAGAAGCGAGCGAGTGACATATACAACCATATTCATGAGTGCTGCTACTACGGAAACAAAGCACGGTGTAAACCTAAACTTTAAATTAAGCTCATAGACAGGCTGCCACTGGCGTTTGTAATGTAGTGCCTGCCCATAAAAGGCCGTCCGTCAGCGGCAATCCAATAGAAATACTGCCGCTAAATATTCACGTGTGAAGGACTGTGCTTATGCAGAGGAAGATGAGATGGTCAGGGTGGTGTTTGTCACAAACTCAGCGAAACTGCGAGAGAAAGTTTTAAGTGCCGGGACTTAGCTAACATTAAATACAGCCGTGGACATAGCACGACATGGCACCAGCACAGCTGGGAAACTTCAATGCATGTACACCGAGCGGCTCACGTGAACTGACGCAGTGCACAGACAAAAAGCAACAGTTCCAAAGAGCGCTGAACAAAAACTGAATTACACAATTGAAAAGGCAGCAAAAAAATATGAAGCGTCTGATACATACAAGCATATTCATAAGTGCAGCTACTGCGGAAACAAAGCACACGGTGGAAAAAGTCAATGTCCCGCTAAAGGAAGACAGTGTAAAAAAAAAACCTGTGCATGCAGTGTGTCAGGTCTCAGATAAAGAAGAAGACGAGCTGTTTATTGATGCAGTAAGAAACGAATCGATGAATGAAACCTGTTATCTTTACAACGATTGACAAACACGGAATGTAACTTGAACACAACACATCCTACAAATACGAACCTGATTGAAAGAAATAATGATAATCAAATCCTTGATGACAGCAACACTCAATAACACTCACAAAACAATTACTGTATATTGACAATCATGTTACGTTATTTTTAAAATGTTCCCTTTTCTTTTTCATAACTTCTTTAACACACTACTTCTCCGCTGCGATACGCGGGTATATACAGTAATCCCTCCTCGATCGCGGGGGTTGCGTTCCAGACCCCCCCGCGATAGGTGAAAATCCGCGAAGTAGAAACCATATGTTTGTATGGTTATTTTTATATATTTTAAGCCCTTATAAACTCTCCCGCACTGTTTATAAATATTCCCCGCAGAGTTATACAGCATAATCCCTTTGTATTCTCTTAGATATTAGGTAAGATTCATTGAAATTATGTATATAAACACACTGTTTATATACAGTAAAACCTAAATATTATTTTAAAGATATTGAGTGTCTCTGATATCACATATGTTACAGCCATTACGATAGACAGGTCACTAGCAATAAATACGTACAATGCAAGAAAAATAGTATACAGTAAATGTGTGTACAGTGACACTAAACGTACGTACATGTACTAAGCACTGTAAGAAGAAAATTAATTATGGTTACTCACCAACAATGACACGATGACTTGTCCGATAACAATGAGTTTAATTTTACTGCACAACAAAGGAGAGCGTTACAGCCCTTGTAAAGGAGCCACTTCAGGCGATTGTGTAGCACTGCCGTTGTTCTTCTTCTGGCAGTCTTCAATCCAAATCCCTAAAGCAGATTCCATCCAGACTACTGCCTTATTACATCCACTTACAACTCGTTTTGCACCCTGGTTAAAAGGACGCTGCAGCCGTAGATCTTATATTCCTTTCCTACTTTTTAAATAAAAAGAATTGTAGCCTTCAACAGATCCAAAACGTTTACCTTTTCGGCAATCGTTAACATCTTCTTCTTGCGCTTGGGCACGGCCCCTGAAGCAGTAGCAGATTGTTTTGGAGCCATAATGAAGGGCTTGACTATGCACAAAGATAAACACTAAAGAGCACAACTCTTTACACAGCGAAACACGTTGATGCTGAATGAGCGAGACGAGACTTCCTGGTTAACACTGCATTCAGCACGCAGGAGCTCAACTGCATGCTCTGATTGGTTAGCTTCTCAGTCAGGAGAACTTAACTGCGTGCTCTGATTGGTTAGCTTCTCAGCCATCCGCCAATAGCGTCCCTTGTATGAAATCAACTGGGCAAACCAACTGAGGAAGCATATACAGGAAGTAAAAAGACACATTGTCCGCAGATACCGCGAAGCAGCGAAAAATCCGCGTTATATATTTAGTTATGCTTTCATATAAAATCCGCGATAGAGTGAAGCCGCGAAAGTCGAAGCGCGATATAGCGAGGGATTACTGTATATATGTATATATATACCCCGATCTACATACTCGAATAATGGATACTTTATTCGCCATCAATGATTGTTTTGGTAAAGCCATACTCAGTGTATTCATTAGATGAACAGTAAAAAAGTAAGAGCGAGGGGAGGGTGACTTATTTAGGCACGCAGGCAAAACCACAATAGCACGCGGGCTCGATGTACTGTAGTGCGCGTCAACTCGATCTGAATTGCGCGATCACATTCGAAAAAATATATCTTTTCAAGTTCTATTTAGTCCATATGTGTCAAACTCAAGGGCTGCGGGCCACATCCGGCCCGGCGTGTAATTATATCCGGCCCGCGAGATCATTTTATATACTGTATTATTGTTATTAATGGCCCGGGTATATGAAGCGCAGGTAACACAATAAACTACAGATTAGCTTAGATTGCTGCAAGTTATTGCGAAGCTAGCCCACACGATGCCGAAGAGAAAAGTTGATTCTGAAAATAGAGCCTTTAAAAACCGATGGGAGGCTGAGTATATGTTTACTGACATTGCCGGTAAACCCGTGTGTCTCATTTGTGGAGCTAATGTGGCTGTAATTACCGAATTTAATCTAAGACGGCACTATGAGACAAAACATCAGGATAACCTGAAAGACCTGAATGCAATGCAGAAGATACAGAAAGCAGAAGAGTTAAAGAAGAATCTGACACTTCAGCAGACGTTTTTACCCGTGCAAAATCACAAAGTGATTTCAAGTGAAGCTGCTTTCATGGGAGACACAAATGCACCAGTGCAACTTGCCCCATTTTCCCTGTTGCCAAGTAATGTTGAACCAAGTCGGCACAACGGTGTTCCCAAATACGCACTTTGCTGATAAACTGAGCACACTGAGTTCGCACGGCGCTTTGGTGACTTTGAAGAACAAAAAAAGAATTTTGAGTTGTTTCGCAACCCATTTGCCGTCGATGTGAAAACTGTACCTGTGCAGATTCAGATGGAGGTGATTGAGCTGCAGTGTAATGGCACACTGAAGGCAAAGTACGATACTGCAGGGCCCGCACAGTTTATTCACTCCATTCCCGCAGAAATACTCCAGCTCCGTCTACATGCAGCTCGAACCTTGGGCATGTTTGGTAGCACATATCTGTGTGAGAAGCTCTTCTCAGTGATGAAGACTAACAAAACAACACACAGGAGTCGCCTCACTGATGAGCACCTGCAGTCCATCCTGAGAATCTCCACAACACAGAACCTCACACCAAACATAAATGAACTTGTTGCCAAAAAAAGACGCCAGGCGTCCAGCTCTGATAAAATGACATATGAGCAAAGACAAGTGAATGATTTGATTTGTTATTGCTGAAAAGAACACATTTTATTTATATTTCCAGGTTTTGTTATGCAGCATGTTCATATTTGAATTTGTATAATTTTGACAGGATATATTTTTATGGAGAGCAAAATCTTTTGGGATATTTAAAATCTAAGTTTATTTTTTATATAAAATTACATAAGAGTAAAGAAATTTGAATGTTTGTTCTTTTAACGTTTACTTTATTTCTAACTTGTATAATTTAGACAGGATATATTTTTATGGAGAGCAAAATATTATAAGTTATTTAAGTTTTGAGTTGATTTATTCAGGAATAATATTCCTGTCTGTTTTTATTCATATTTATGTTCAAAAAAGTTAAGTTTTAAAAGTTTTAAAGTTTTAAAAGTTTAGTTTTAGTGTGTTCAATAAATGTTTATCCTGTTCGGCGTGCGACCTAAAGTGTGTTTTGGATTTTGGCCCCCTGTGCAATAGAGTTTGACACCCCTGATTTAGTCGACACAAATATCTTTGGTTGGAATGTAAGGCGAATTTACTCTTTACATTTGTATGGTGAAGAAAAATTTATGCAATGCTGCCTACATTTAACTTCCATTCCTACCAAAGATATTTCTGTCGACTAAATAAAAATTCCTTGTATTTAAAATTTAAATAGAACTTGAACAGATATGATAGTTCATAATATCCACGCAGACTTGCACGTAAGAGCGGGAGTCACCCGTTTTAACAAACAGCGTATTGCACTGATACGTGATACGAAATAGCCTGCCCATTTAATTATTTAGGAATGGATAAATAAATTAAGATTTTGTACAAATAATGTTTTTCATTTTTCTTCCTTGATGGATTCTGCCACCCCCAGCAACAGTTGCTCGCACCCCAAAGAGTGTATGTGTGTGTATATATATATATATATATATATATGTGTGTGTGTATATATGTAGATATGTATGTATATGTATATATCTATACTAATAAAAAGCAAAGCCCTCACTGACTGACTGACTGACTGACTGACTCACTCACTCACTCACTCACTCACTCACTCACTCATCAATAATTCTCCAAGTTCCCGTGTAGGTAGAAGGCTGAAATTTGGCAGGCTCATTCCTTACAGCTTACTTATAAAAAGTTGGTTTCATTTCGAAATTCTACGCGTAATGGTCATAACTGGAAGCTTTTTTTCTGCATATACTGTAATGGAGTTGAGCTCGAAAGCCGTGGGGGCGGAGTTTCGTGTGACATCATCACGCCTCCCATGTAATCACGTGAACTGACTGTCAACGCAGTGTGTAGAAAACCAGGAAGACCTCCAAAAAGCGCTGAAGAAAACATGCATTATATAATTGAGAAGGCAGCGAAACAATAAGCGAGCGAGTGACATATACTACCATATTCATGAGTGCTGCTACTTCGGAAAGAAAGCAAGGTGTAAACCTAAACTTTAAATTAAGTTCATAGACAGGCTGCCGCTGGCGTTTCTCATGCCCACGGGTAATGCGGGATACAAGTTTAATGAGAGGACTCAAGATATAAATGAGAGTTTTGATCACTTTGTAACTAAGTTAGAATTGCAGGTGAAGGGGTGTGCTTATGCAAATTCCGAGAGACTGTGTTTGTGGGGGATTGACTGTTAAGGCGGGTGGGGGAGTCACGTCATCATCTCCCCTCCCATTTACCTCATTTCGCTCTGAGCTGAGCTCCGCGGCTAAGGCCGTCTTCCGAAGCAACTTCGTCACACTGCCACCAAATACTCACAGAAAAATCCACAAGTTAATACACACGCTGTCTCTAGAGTTTCTCCACACTGAATCCTCCAGGCACTACTTACAAAAGGTTACATTGACAATCGTGTTACATTTTTTTTTTAAATCTTTCCTTTTCTTAGCACAAGCACAGCTGAGAAGCTTCGATGCATGTGCTCCATAACGCGTTAAAAAATAATGCTTTTAATCACACTTTGCATTACAAGCAAAGGGGAACTTTTGTCAATGCATGATTTCCTGGTACACTGATTACATTGATCAGCGCATCCCCATTCATTTTACCCTCGCACCACCTTGGTTTGAGAAGAAGTATGAAAAATTATGAGGTTAACACAGAAAAACAGACCACCAATTCAAGCTTTATGAATAATCGATTCGCCATCAATAATTGTTTTGGTAAAGCCATACTCAGTGTAATCCTCCTTCCATTTTATAATATTTTCGCCACTAGCCATGATTAAATGAACGGTAAAAAAGTAAGAGCGAAGCGAGGGTGACTTATTTAGGCAGGCATATATATGACAGCAACACTCATGACAATGTCAATCATGTTACGTTATTATTAAAATGTTTCCTTTTCTTTTTCATTACTTCTTTAACACACTACTTCTCCGCTGCGAGGCGCGGGTATTTTGCTATATATATATATATATATATA
>JANRMT010062834.1:5224509-5317628 GCA_026402145.1 Polypterus bichir lapradei
TTGTTGCTGGTGATGTCTGGTAAGGACCTGCCTTACAACAGGCCTGCAAGCCCTCACTCCAGCCTCTCTCAGCCTATTGCGGACAGTCTGAGCACTGATGGAGGGATTGTGTGTTCCTGGTGTGACTCGGGCAGTTGTTGTGGCCATCCTGTACCTGTCACGCAGGTGTGATATTCGGATGTACCGATCCTGTGCAGGTGTTGTTACACGTGGTCTTCCACTGCGAGGATGATCAGCTGTCCTTCCTGTCTCCCTGTAGCGCTGTCTTAGGCGTCTCACAGTGTGGACATGGCAATTTATTGCCCTAGCCACATCAGCAGTCCTCATGCCTCCCTGCAGCATGCCTAATGCACGTTCACGCAGATGAGAAGGGACCCTGGGCATCTTTCTTTGGGTGTTTTTCACAGTCGGTAGACAAGTCTCTTTAGTGTCCTGCGTTTTTAGAACTGTGACCTTAAATGCTTACTTTCTGTAAGCTGTTAAGGTCTTAACGACCATTCCACAGGTGCATGTTAATTAATTGATTATGGTTAATTGAACATGCATGGAAAACATTGTTTAAACAATTTACAATGAAGATCTGTAATGTTATTTGGATTTTTAAAACATTATTGTTGAAATACACAGTCCTGAAAAAGGGACGTTTCTTTTTTTGCTGAGTATATATATACATATTATATACATTATATATATATACACACACATACATACATACATACATACATACACACACATATACGAGTTTGTATGTATGTATATATATATATATATATATATATATATATGTGTGTAGACTCAAACCCATTATGACAGCAGCAATCCAAGCTGTGAAAAAACAGTAAAAAGGAAGCGTGTCAGACGTCGTGGTACATTTTCTGATGCAACTAGACGAAAACAACTTCGTGACGCTGCCGCCAAATACACAAAACAATTACTTTGACAATCATGTTACATTATTTTTAAAATGTTTCCTTTTCTTTTTCATAACTTCTTTAACACACGACATCGCTGCGAAATGCAGTTATTTTGCTATATATATATATATCACAGCGACACTCATAACAGTGACAAAACAATTACATTGACAATCATGTTACGTTATTTTCAAAATGTTTCCTTTTGTTTCTCTTTCCTTGTTTAACACACTACTTATGTATACCCCTACTCTCTCTTCTGCTTCTTTTTCCGGCGGCCTGCGCCACCACCACCTACCCAAAGCATCATGATGCACCAACATTGATGGACTGAAAGCCAGATGTCTACGTGACCATCATCCTCAGGTCCTTCCTTGAAAACCCTAAATACAAAGAGGACTGTTTGATTTATGTTAGGTAGATTGCCCAGAGGGGACTTTGGACTGTTGGAGGAAACCCACGCAGACACAGGGAGAACATGCAAACTCCATGCAGGGAGGACCCGGGAAGTGAACCCAGGTCTCCTAACTGGGAGGCAGCAGCGCTAGCACTGCGCCACCATGCTGCCCAATAAGAGACTTGGTATTCATAAATATAAGACAACTTTAATGACAGCTTTTTCTGTAATATTTTGATCATTTTATATTTATGATATATTGTAAAATTTTATAATCATTGTTACAATTCATATTATTTTAATGATAAAAACGATTTCTAAGTAGAAAAACCCAAGCCGGTTGTAAAATAATAAATTAAAGGGTTCTTCACCATCACTTATATGTTTATATAAATATATAAATGTTTCTGTAAAAAATAAAAATAAGAATTATTTATTTATTTATTTTCTATCATTTTTAACAGTGAATTTCTGTTTTTTCATTTTATAAATTTTTTAACATTCCTAAATTCTTGAATTGCCCTCCTAAAAAATTAAATTGCCCCCCAGTGGAAAAAAGCGGAATGAAAATCCAGATCCAAATATTGTCAAAAAGAAAGAAAAAAATATTTATATCAGCACCATATAACTGCTTAGTACATGTTAATAAAAATTTACCAAAATTAGTTTTGTGATTTGCACTTTGACCGCAAGACACAAAAACTAAGAAATAACAGCTTGCTTAATTAGGCTATGAGTTTAGTTAAAAACAGAAGTGGGTTTAACAAAAACCTTCACCTGGCCACAGTGGGTCCCCAGGACTGAATTTGAGAACTACTGTAGTACTCTGTCCTTTAATGTTTTAAAAGAAAGCTTAGGTCTTTAGTCCTTAGGCTGGATGAAAATTAGGTCCATGTGAAATCTGCATGGGAAACTTTACAAATAAGACAATGCACAAACATAAACAAATTAAGGTGAATAACCTGGTAAAGGGAGAAACCTTGCCTCCAGTACTGCTGAAATAATGATAATGCTGGTAATTTATTACAGCAAGATATGCGTTACTTGTTACTTTAAAAAGTGATCGGAATCTGTAACGCATGTTACTTCTTACATGTTACCCTATTGCTCTCAAGACTGTGTTATTGAGTTTAGCACTGTACATTCTGCTCATCAACATAAATTTAGCATTTTCTAAAATACTGAGACCAATTATTTCAACCAGGAGAAGGAATAATGCAATCTGAACATTTTCCTCTGGAACTGTGGAACTCAGTTTTGTAAATGGGAGGCACCCAGCATCAAAGCAGTGCTACTTTTTCTGTGTGGTTTCCCTTTATTTTTTATATTTGCATTCCATGAGGTGGGCTTTATAAAATATACTGAAATGAATTGCATATCATTTACAAATTTAAAGCATTGTAATCAATCAGTACCAATATAATGGTGCATGGACTGTCCCAACTACCATGGTTGCTTTAGTGTTGTTAGAAGACATTGCAAATGGAAGAACTCAAAGAGAGTGGTAGTAGATCATACTGATTTCTTGTTACATGATGATGACTGGCTTCTAAATCGATTTAGATTTTCAAGAGTTTTCCTCTTGGAGCTGTGTGCTGAACTGGGGCAGGCTTTACAAAGGCAGACTTTGAGGAATTCTGCTCTACCTGTTCCTTTGTAAGTTCTGTCTACCCTCTGGTTTTTAGCCACAGGATCTTTTCAACATGAACTGGCTGACTGATTGGGTATTTCTCAGACATCACTCGCACCATGCCAGCTGTATGGGAAGATATTATCTGCTTGTCATCCAGATATGTAAGACTTACTTAACTTTGGCTGAATGGGCAAACATCAAAGTACAATTAGCAGCAACGTCCGATATTTCAAATGTAATCGGATTGATCAATTGCATGCACATTGCTATAAAGATGACCTCAGAGAATGAATTTGCTTATTTAAGCAGAAATCATTTCCACGCTATTAATATGAAAATTATCTTTGATGCGAAAATGTGTCTCATTAATTTTGTGGTGAGATATATAGAGTAAGTGTCTGATCAATAATTGCAGCAACTCACTGCTCAAACATTGTGAGCCCTGAAGTTCCGCTACTGCCTCTGACCCTGAGACGGTGGGCTGAGACTTTGTCTTTTCATGTTGACTTTAATATCTGACCATTTCATTTTTATTTTGAGCACTGTTCAATTTAAACTTGAACATTTGAGGGCCTCTGCCATGCTGTGTCACTCCTTCAATTTCCCTTTGTTTGCTAATACCACTGCTTAAACCATCAAATAGTACATTTTTCCATGCCTTCACTTCACTGAGCAGGACCTCAGTGGTTTTGCCATTGTCTTTTACCAAAACACTAAACAGAAGGGGCTGTTTATTTATATATTCAAATAGACAAAATTCTGGGAGGAGTCAGGGTGGGGTTTTAGGGTCATGCATGTGTGTTAAAATTCACTTTGATTGTGATGTATAAAGGGAAAGTGCGTAGAACTTTGTTTACACACAGTTTTATGCATCTGAATTTTTTTGTGTGTAAGCAGATTTCTAGTCTTGTCTGTACGCCATGTTTTAGTGTGAACTCCACGCAAGGCGTTATACATGAGACCCCAGTTTAAAACACCGTTAAACACACTAAGTGGCTGGAATTTCAACCAAGATTACCAGACATGGTATTCAACAGCTTTAAATACACCCTGCACCAACACATATTAAAATATTTCTAAGTATTAAAATACTGACCTGCATGTTAAACCACAGTATTTAAAATTAAAACTACAAGTTGTCAATTTCGCTAATTGACAACATAATGGTAAATGTTTGGCCCTTTTGCCTCATAGCTCGCGACTTGGTTTGATTCTCACAGTGGCCATTGTGTGTATCTGACTTGCACATTCCTTGTGTATTCATGTAGGCTTTAATCAGTGACACTGATTTCCTCTTATATCTGAAATGTATTGGTTTGGTTAATAGGTAAAAATGGCTGTTTGTGAGTTAGTCTATGTTAAATGTGTCTTTCTATGGGCTGGACTTCCATTTATTGCTAATTCTTGTCTAGGTTATCTTCCACATATTTTAATAGGGTCAGTGGGTTTGGAATATGGATTGAAAAAAAAGAAAGAAAAATAATTGTCTATATTTATATACTATAGTACACCTTTAAGTACTGGCATTTTTATTGTAAGTTGGTGCAGACATATACTATTTTAATATTTTCATATCTACAGTATTAACAGCCAAAACATGGTATCAAACCCAGGCTTCAGTATCTTAACTGAGCCAAGACACATGTGGTCAAGTGAGCCAAGTCAAATGTGGTCATTGTCCAGGGGGAGTTTGTATGTGCTTGCCTTTTGCAGGAGTGGGATGGGGGCTTCCTCTGAGTACTCTGGTTTTCTTCTCACATTCACAAAGACATGCTACTTAGGCTAAGTAGTAAATCCAAACTGGTCGTGCATGGTTTAGTGGGCCCAGCAATAGACTTTCCACCCTGTCAAGACTGTTTCCTGTGTTGTCTAATGGATAGACTCCATTCCAACTCCAAGATGAACTAATTAAGATTGGGAGTATCCTATTAGATAGATAGATCTTTATTGTCATTGTCACTTTTACAAAGGAACAACGAAATTGAAGGTGCAGTCGATTATGTTATTAGGACTGAAGAATTGGCTTGATGCTTTCTATTTAATATCAAAAATAATAATTAAAATATGCAGAAACATGATTGTTAGTTCTATAGTAAATGATGGTAAATTTAAATTAACCTGTAAAACCAAAATGGGTTACTGTGTTTAAGAACATCACAAAGATTTAGATGCCATATAAATGATTACTTTTGAGTTGATTACAATTTATACAGTACATGTCAGGAATGAGCGGCGGCTTCATTTTTAGCCTTTCCTTTTGTCTCCTTTCTACCCCAGGGTCCTTACATCTTGGTCTGTTGCATACTACAATCACAGAGTGAATATGAAAAACAACAACTGCACACAAAATTTTGCTTTGTAGCACTGACATAATGGAGGGGCTAGGGATACTTAAAGGGGATGATGGCTAGGATAGTGACTTTACATGACCATTTGTTGAACTTTTGATTTAGTATTTTCTGGATTTTTCAAGTTTTGTGTAGTGTTTTCATTCTTTTATGAAGCTCATGTTTTTTGACCTTTTGTTTGCTTTTCAGTTCCTTTATTGAATTTCCCATTTTGGATTTGCACCTGTTGCTATGTTTTTTCTTATACACCTTCTCTTCTACTTATCATATGGTTCATACTGATCTGCAATATACCTTTGAAGTGAGTGGCCAACTGTACTTTGTAGAGTCTTATAACCAACATATTATATGCCGTTCCTCTGGCCAGCTCTTCCCTGCTGAAGAGCTGGTGCTGAGATCCCATTTTGCATGCACTTCAAACTCTGAAGGCGTGGCAATGCAGCATGCACCTTACATCTTGGAAATGTAATAATTCTGAAATAAATTATTCAGCCTTCTGTTTACAGTTGGTGTACATGCATAGTTTTCCTAAGAGTTAGTTAAGTCCAAATAGTGTACAATCATGGTTTCTTGATATTTTAAACAGATGGCAGAAACCTGAGTGAAAATAATATTTCTGTGCTAAAGAATACCTTTCATAATCCACCAGTTTATTGCGTCCACCTCTCATATAGCTAAAATAAATAGAATGAAAGTGTGGAGGAAAGACAGGTGTTGGTATTCACTGTTCTTAAACTGAAGCAAAATAAAATCACCCTTTTGTGAATTATTGAAAAGTGATGAATGGTGTGAAAATGTCACTGATTGTGAGATGATTTAACCATCACATTTGATACTAATAATCATACTAAGGTCAAAGAGTCTTAAATCGCACGTCTTGCCCATTCCAATGTTTGACTGAACTGCAGCTAAGCCTCTTGATCTTGTCTGTATGTAATGTATATCTAGTTGTAGTCACATGATTGGTTATTTTGTGGAGCAGACTATTTTCATTAATAAATAGGTACACTGAACAAAGTGCCCTCTTGACTGTATGTCTTTTATATGTATTTATAGACAAGAGACTATCATTCATCCAACACATTTTCTATTTGCTTAGTTCTAGTTGGATAACCAAAGACAATACCAGCAGCAAAAGTATTACATGCAAAACAGAACTCGCCAATAATAAGATGCAGGACAAGTGTTATATAATGTTATGTAACAATTAGTGTTACCCAATTGACTAAAATTAGCTGGAACTATGTAGGTATTTAGCCATAAAGACTTAAATATGGTACTATGACCTAATATGATATACTATATCTAGATGTTGTTTAGGCAATTGTGTTTCATAAATTAGTAAATGCAGAAAAGAGTAAAAAAAAAAAGTATAAAATTCTTTCTGGAGTTCAGCTGGTCACATGAATTTAAAAGACTATGACGGTGTCTGCCTTTGTCTTTGACTATGTTTGTTATAACTGATTGTGAACCCTCCAGAAGTTTTTCTCCAGGGATGCAGTGGACTTAGTTTTTGTTTTCCTCTCCTCTGTTGTCAACAGGCCATAGCTCAGCAGTGGACATACTGTACTGTATATTGATATGCTCCTTTTATGTTAATCAATTTCAAACGTATTTGTTTTCCTGTATGTTTAAAGAAATTTGTGTCTTTATTTGTACTCACTATGTAATTAGTAATATACGTTGTTTGTGTTTGCATTTTACCTGAGAACCTAAGCACTGTTGCTTATGCTAAAAAGTTCTTCAAGAAAATTTATAAAAATAGTTTCCATTTTATGCAGAAATGTGTCATAAAGGCAATAATAAGTCATTATCCTTTTTTAGGGCCAAAAATTGTTCAGATCCAAGGTCAACAATTTGAAATTAAGTCCAGCAGTGGCAAGATGTTGTTTTCAGCAGATGAGAATGAAGTGGTTGTGGGATCAGACAAGCTTTGTGTTACTGGTAAGTACATGCAAAAGATGCATAACTATAATTTTTCTTGAACAACAAATGTAATGTCTATGAACACAACCTCTTTTTAGTACATGTGTTGTGAAGATTTGGGAACTTTAACACAATAGCTGTCTATTCTGAGCTGAACTTTCTTGTTTCCCATTACTCTATATAGTTGGACACAAAGTCAAATAATCTTTCAGAATGGATGCCAAGCTTTCGATGTTTATAATCTCTAGCCTTCAGATGAGGTGACATTTCTTTGAAAAGACCTTGAAAATGCCTCAGATATTTTCTCTTTCTAAAACTGCAACACATATGCACTGCAGGCCTTTTTAACAGAGTACTTACTGTATCACTGGGATTAAAATAGACACTGTGCATGTGTTTATTTAGAGAAAGACTGCATTAGTATATATCTGCATAAACAGGTAAAGGTTAGTACCACACTAAAATAATAACAACATGTTTCGTAACACAAAGTTTCAGCAATGAAGTCTTTTCAGGTGTGTCAGCATGTACGTTTACAGTATCTATTGCACTGTGAACATTTGTATCAGTGATTAAGATGGCTTTCTGCTTATCCCCTATAAAATTTCTAGTTTTACTTACATTCTTACTGAATGATTGGCAGATGTTTGCATTTACTGTATATATTGAAAACAATAAAAATCTAAATTCGGCCATAAACGTGAAATGTTATGATTTGCTCTCAGGGTGAGAGTAAAAGACTGTGAGCCCTATCAAAGTTGTTTATTGGAAGTTACACTGAAGGATTAATAAAAGGATTTTCAAAAAAAAAAATAACCCCATAAACAAAGGAATATTAAAAGACAAAGTTGATGATAACTAAAGTACTTAAAGAAAGTTTGAAAAAACAGAAAATAACTATTCAAAAGACTAGACCATCTAGAAAAAAAGCAAAAAATGACCTATACTCTCAGTAATTAACTGCATCTAAATGAAGTATTATTTTTAAATATAAATACAAAAATGGTTGAAAAAAACTCGGCAAAGGGAATCAAACGCAGAGAGTGTAGAACTCAATACTCCAGCAGTTAGACTGCAGCAAAAGAAGGCCTAAAGTAGGAGCTAAGATGGCTGTCCTGTTAAGAGCCAATCTGTAGTAGTAGGAGGCCTCAACCCCTTGGGTTCAACAAAACCAGGAGAAAACAGCAGGGAAAGTAGAACAAAACCATTAAAAAATAAACAAGGTACTTTTAAAACTGTTAATAAACAAGTCAGAAAATGTACATGTTGTGTAACATTGGGGACTGTGTTAACTGATTTATTTTTTTACTTATTTCATCAAGATGTCAGTTATTGCATTTTTTATTAAATATTTTTGCAACAGTTAGTCATATACAAAAATAACAGCAATAGTTAGTAGACTACAGGGTGGGCCATTTATATATATATGTGAGGGGGGAAACTTTTCAAGATGGGTGGTGACCATGGTGGCCATTTTGAAGTCGGCCATTTTGGATCCAACTTTTGTTTTTTCAATAGGAAGAGGGTCATGTGACACTTATTGGGAATTTCACAAGAAAAACAATGGTGTGCTTGGTTTTAACGTAACTTTATTCTTTCATGAGTTATTTACAAGTTTCTGACCACTTATAAAATGTGTTCAATGTGCTGCCCATTGTGTTTGTGTTAACAAACAAAACCACCGCTATTGGTCTGACACTAACCCACATTGGATAGATCCCTCCAAGACTGTTGGAACAAAAAAATTGATGGTATGTTGTGGTATATGGGGTACAAAGATAGTGGGGCCATTCTTCATCAATGGAAACCTCAAGGCCACTGGATATGCGAAATTGCTACATGATGATGTGTTTCCCTCTTTATGCACTGAAGCTGGCACGTTCCCTGAGTTTTTCCAGCAAGATGGTGTACCACCACATTATGGGTGTCAGGTCCGAGCATTCCTAGATGAACAGTTTCCTGGAAAGTGGATTGGTCGTCGTGGGCCAGTTGAATGGCCCCCAAGGTCTCCCGATCTGACCCCCTTAGACTTTTATCTTTGGGGTCATCTGAAGGCAATTGTCTATGCTGTGAAGATACGAGATGTGCAGCACCTGAAACTACGGATACTGGAAGCCTGTGCTAGCATTTCTCCTGCGGTGTTGCTATCAGTGTGTGAAGAGTGGGAGAAGAGGGTTGCATTGACAATCCAACACAATGGGCAGCACATTGAACACATTTTATAAGTGGTCAGAAACTTGTAAATAACTCATGAAAGAATAAAGTTACGTTAAAACCAAGCACACCATTGTTTTTCTTGTGAAATTCCCAATAAGTTTGATGTGTCACATGACCCTCTTCCTATTGAAAAAACAAAAGTTGGATCCAAAATGGCTGACTTCAAAATGGACACCATGGTCACCACCCATCTTGAAAAGTTTCCCCCCTCACATATACTGATGTGCCACAAACAGGAAGTTAATATCACCAACCATTCCCATTTTATTAAGGTGTATCCATATAAATGGCCCACCCTGTACATTAAATGCATGCCTTTTAACAGCATTTCACAATGTCATGTAATTAAAAACAGTCCAAATAGTCTTCTAGGGGCTCAATAGCTTTCACAGACAGCATATTTCAATACAAGTAATGTAAAAGTGGGATTGATTAATGTTCTGTTCTTAGTTCCTGGTGGTGAAGTGTCTGTGACTAATTGTAGTTCACATGTCTTAAACATTATATTTTTCAAAAGATGTACTCAATGGAAGTTAAAATGTATGTTGAAATTTCTTCAGGTAAAAATGTTGGCTACTTCACACCAATATGGCATTTTGCCAATTAAATTATACTGTCAGTAACATAAATACTTTTTCATTCTAACCTTACAAAGTGACAATATCTTCTGTATTATCGTAGTATTTCCCTCTACTTACCCTTTACTTGTTTTCTCAAGGGTAAATGTTCTCGTCAAATTCGTTATCGGGTTAGTCTACTGTTGAACTTTAAGATGAGCACACACATACATAGATAAACACACACACAGACCCTAACCACAACAGTGCCATATGAATGACACACACACGCTGATTAAGCACTTTAAACCACACAAGTGCTATAGGAATAACAGCCTGTCATTCAGCACTTCAAGAGACTTACTTATTTTTGGCACGAACAACATACGATGTTTTAGTGATATCTCAGACCTAAATATTACTTTTGGTCTATAAGAATACATGTAAACATACAAAGATTCAGCACTCTTGACTATAGGCCATTTATCAGCCAAGAAAACCTTCTTTATCGTATTGTCCCTAACTATTGAGTAGCGCACTCACTCTCAGCCTTTTAAACCTCGCAGCACAGAAATAATGACAAAAATCCGGCTGTCACCAGGAGCTCAAAGAAATCTAACTTATTAATTCAATCACTCTAGACATTAAGACAAAGTATAGAAAGTTAAAGGCAGCATGGTATTTATTACAAGAATAATAATAATACCACTAGAACAAAGAATACTAGAAAATAGGTACTGATAGGAAAGTCTGAATATATATAGTCTTTAGAAAAAGCTTACGAAAAAAAGGTAGAGATGACAAGGATGAATTGCCCAGGGAGGCGTTTGATTAAGCAATCGATGTTCATGATGCCTTTCTGACGACCAGTGCCGTCTTCGTCCGTTCCTCTTCTTCTTCTTCTTCTCCTTCTTCTTTTCTTTCTCTTTCCGCTTTTCAAACCAAGGCATATTTATTATGAAATGTCATGCCTTGGTTTCACAACACATGCACCTGATTGGCTGGCTGTCAAAATGATTGATGAATTAATTCACTGTCCATTTTCCCAAACAACAAAACCTTTGATGTACTCTGAGGTATCAGGAGTTCTTCCTGTCCCAGGCTGTAAACCAAACTGTTGTTCCAGATGTCCATCCATAAAGTAATTAATAGCCTGAGGTATCAGCTCAGCATTCTTTCCCAGGCTGTAAACCTAATTACCACTAAGCTATGAACAAGTGTTATAAAAGTAAGGTGTAAGGGAAGAAAACCTGCTTTAATTTGTCTTAGTTCATCTGTTGTCTTGTCTCGAACAAAATATAATGGAAACCAAAATGTACAGATTTTATACACCATAACACTTCTAACATTTATTTATTTTTGTTTGCTTTTTTTCCTATTATGGTTAACTTTCCTCATACAATAGGAGAAATAAGTTGGTATACTAGAAGTATGGTTGGTGTGTACCTTTCCTGGTGTTTAACTATCTTGTAGCAGGGATCTGTTTCGCTGTCAAAAGTGGCTTTTGTAAACAAGGAAAACAAAATAAGTCGAAGAAACGTCATTCAAGGAAAACATGAAATAGTAATCTAATCTGTTAATAAAATCTCACAGAATGTTCTGTTTTTCAAGATAGACGAATATGAAACTTTACAATAACAATTCAATAGGCGGTTTTGTAATTTCAAAATTGCAAACAGTGTTTAAGATATTTTAGTGAATTGTATTAGTTCAGCATTAGTTACTTAATTAGGTATAAAAAGTCTGAAAATAACAAGCCTGTGTTGTCTAGGGACAGAAAGAATATTACATTTGAGGTATCAGAATATACAGTACGACACCTCCATTCCATTTATGTGTTGGTGTGCTTCATCATAAATATATTTTTGTTATTAACAATTCTATTCAAAATCTCATTAACCGCATGGTTATCTCAACATAATCTACATATATTGTAGATTGAGTTAAGAGGGATGTGATTTGTTGGAATGATTACTATTTTGAGAATTAACCATAAATATATTACCAGACAAGTATCAAAATCTAGCAAATGTCTCTAATAATCAGAATTTAGTGTAATCTTAAAAAAAAAAAAAACAAAAGTAAAGATTTCACTAAAAGATATATAGAAAATATTTTTCTGTTATTGTTTGACATTCAAGCTCTTTGCAAAAAATGATCAAAACTCCAAGAAAAAATGTATCAAGCTCAGAAACAATTAATAAAGTTTCACAAATTTTTACAGACCCCTTTTGCAAAGGTACAGAATCCAAATGCGCCCATCCGGTTTTCTAAAAAAATGGCAATGAAAAGACCACAGGAGCCTAAGGTTATAGATATCATGAAAGAGTGAGCACTAAAGCATGAAAAAAATTTGCCTTATACTGTAGGTATGTGTTCAACATTTCTGTCATGCTACACTTACATAGATGTTTGTAGACACGGAACACACATGAAATGCTTGTGTTCCAAATAACGATATATTATTTACCCTCTACAGCTCTCTGTACCTCACTCCCAGATAAACAAGGCTTGAGCTGGGAGAGCTTTTTGCCATGTCTGTGGCGGTGGGGGCATGGGATAGCAGGCTGCTTGCTGCTTGTGCTTATCAACACATTTGCAACACAAAAGACACCGATAGAGAGGGGTGAATGGATTTAAGGTGGGCCGGATTTATTAGTTTTTTTTGTAGGCTTTCGTAATTCTAGTGTTAATCTCCAACACCATACTCTGGCTCTTAGTTTCCTTGTAAAAATCTTCATTAGAGATCTTCTCGGGCTAGAAGATATTACAGATCTTCCTGAGACATCCATTGTGGAAGACATCAATCTTATTCATGTCCCCCTTTACAACGAGAGAGCATTCAGTGCCATACAAATGAACAGGTTTGGCATTGCTGTTATAAAGCCTGACTGTTGTTCTCAAGCCGTACTGTTTGGACTTCCAGATGAACTGAAGTGTTGCAAATGCACTGCATGTCTTGCTCTGATGTCCTTCTGTGCTGTACTGTCCTTACTAGCAAGACTGCAGAGACATGTAAACTCCTGAATGTAAATGGAGCCTCATTTATAGTAATAGGTGCACTAGGGTTTGCATTTATACACATCACTTGTGTTTTAGAGGCACTGATGCTGAGGCCTGTTTTTCTTGGTAAAGGTCAGTCTTCTCCTGCAAATGATGTAATTTTAAGGAGAGCACAACTAGATCATCAGCATAGTCAAGATCTTAAGGCTGGGATAATAGGGTCCATTGGATGTCTCTAGGTTCATCAGCTGTTGCCCTCCACATGATCCAGTCAATGGTAAGCAGAAAGAGGATGGGGGAGATGATACCTCCCTGTCACACATCGGATTCCACTGGAAACCACTTTGACAGGGTTCCGTCGAGACTGATGCCTCACTGGAGCTGACAGTAGAACATCCCCACCTGACATTCAAACACTTCACTAAAATTAGAAAAACTCCAAGAAAAATGTACCGAATTCTGAAAAAGGGAAGTTTAACAACTACAACTTCTAACAATACTAAAGGGCTATGCAATCTGCAATGAGTGCTTGGAACATATGTAAAAGCAAGTATCATTGAAATCATTCATTTCATGTAAAAATAAAACTACCTTTAAAGAGCCATAAGCATGTTTGAGATCCCTGCCCACCACCATAGGAAGCACAGTTTTTTGGATCCATAGTCTGTGTTGCATTTACATAATTTAGATGCTTAGCGAAGAGGTCTCCCTTCATATTAGCCTGCCATTGCATCTCCCATTATCTAATGTACCCTAAACATCCAGTTTCTGGCTACTGGAGAGGTTGTTCAGCAGAAAGGAATTTCAGGTGTTTTCCTGCCTCTTGTTCACCTTCTGCTCATACTTCCTTTGACTGTTGATCACAAATGAAATGCAGAGAATGTAATTCTGTTTTTATTTGCTGGGACTGAAAGTCCATTACAAATGTGTCTTTTAAATATTCACACTCAGAAAGTTTCAGACATAAGTGCTCATGCTGTAATTGTTTATCTTTAACAGGAATATATTTCCAAAATCTGATCAATGAATAGTTTAATTGGCTTCTACAGTTAGCAAATTTTATGCTTAGATATTTTTGACATTTGATGCTATCACTGAAAGGAATTGATTTTCTGTCTTTTTTTTTACTTATTAACAAAAATTGCCAATATTTTATCCAGTGATTCCAAAAGTAACATTTATATTTCTCAATAATATTATCTACATATGATAAAAATGATGGTTTGGTACTAGGTAAAGAATGGTATCTGATAACAGTTCTGATTTATGAATTGTTTCTGAATGCCAGGTTTCTTTAAATTTGATTGTTTTTTACTACCTTGTCCTTTTAATGCACATAACATAATGGAACTTTGATTCATGGTTTGCTTTTTTTGATTTATGAACTTGCCTTCTGGAAACTTAAGCTAGTTTCCTCAGAAGAGGCGGAGATGACCTGTTAGTTGTCCATTGCTCATGGCATATTTACATTTTCCCCTGAAGATAACAACTTCTTTATTTCCAAATTTATTTTTCTTATTAAAAATATCTCAAATTGCTCATCTTTACTGGACGTTTCCTGAACAAATCATAAAAAAATCAAAATTCACACACATTATTGGATAGTCTTGAAAAGGCAATTAATGTGATTGGGAATAGAAAACTGTTACATTATTCACATGCAGAAGCTGGAAAACAAAATGCTACACATGAATAATTGTGGCATTATTCTAATGGTGTTGTTCTGTCATCTAGTATGATATATTAAATTAATGAAGTGAATTTGAATTATCTGGGTGACTCTGTACTTTAAAAATTAGTACAATGGAAAAATAACAGCATATAAACTCCCATATAAAAAATAGTGTTTTAGATCTAATGGGTTACATGCATTCAGTACAATTAAATGAGTAATGAACTTCCATTAATTTAATTGATAATTGTTTATTAAAATAGTAGCACTCATTTAGCAAAAAAAAAAATAATGAATGATGCTTGTATAGTGGTTGGTACAATCTCTGTGTGAAGTTTCCACATGTCTGTCTGTGTCAGTATGGGTTTTCTCCATTTTCCTTGTACTATACATTCCACAGACATGCAAGTCAGGCAGACTGGCAACTGTAAATTGTAATATGGCTGTGAGTGTGACACTGATTTTGCTCTGCAATGGACAGGTTATTTGTCCACGGTTGATTTATTTCTTACACCCAGTGTTATAGGGTGAGGCTCTGAATCCTCAGGTTTGGAAAATTAATGAATATATTTAGTGGTCAGCCAAGACAGTTGTAGGTTTTGGTAGGCTCCAATGTTTAGAGTCTCAACTATGAAATTTCTAACAACATTCATAAAAGTTCTAAATTCTTGATACTATCCATGTCTTTTAGCTTTATTTCTTATGGGGTGAAGCAGACTGACAAGTACAGAGAAAGAACATAGAGTATAATGTGGTAAGGAGTAGAAGAACTGTGGTTCTTCTGAGATTACAACTTTTTTCTTAGGCTTCAGGTATTCTAGTGTTAGTGGTGTGCCTTCTAAAGTTGTTTACACTATGTACAAGAATCCTAGGAAAATGAACACTTTGTGATGAAGCCATGTCTTTAATATGGTCTAATTTGATGTACTTCTAAAATGTTTGTATTTTTCTGTATGTACAGTAATTCACTGCCATTTTGTGAATATGTTTGCATGGTTATGGTCCTGTTGTTTATAAGTTACTATCACCATTGCCAGTCACCCACCTATGAATGATGGCAGTACCCAGCTTCTGTCATCCAAGTGTTGATGAAAGAACCCAAAAAATGTTATGTGTCAAATGGTCAAGTTAGAAATGGAACTTTTCTATGTATCTTCAGAGAATGACTTTTGTTTGTTTGTTTAATGCAGATAACTGCAGTGACTTCAAAATGAAACACAAGGATCTTTATTATGGTATAGCAAGGGTTTTCTCCCACACTTATGTTATATTTCTATTTTTTTATTGTTTTTGAAAAATTATTTTCTATGTGTTTTTTGTAGTTTATGCAGTTTTTCTAAATGATTATTTTGAAATAATACTTATTCTAGTTATACTTAAAATAAATTATTTTTATTATTTCTGCAAGTTGTATTTAAGATGTTTACATATATAACCAAGAGGCGGGTCCACCTTGACCTCACTGCTGCCGGGACTACCATCCACCTATATTGGTGAAACAGCTGGTCCCAGCAATGCACTGTTGAGGATTGTGGAAATGTAATGGTTTGTGGATTTTTTGCTTTGTTTTTTGAATTGTGATTCTTTGGTTTATGGATTGGTCTTGTTTGCCTTGAGGTTGTCTTTCTGGGCATACCATTTTTGGGATTATTTTGTACTTTTTCCTGTTTTTGCCTTTTTGTATTTTTTGTGCTCCTTTTGTTTATTCAAATACCTTCTTCACTTATAAAGATTCTTCATTGGGCTTGTCATTCAAGCTAAAGATTTATGATCAGTCCTCTACTCTGAATGTTTTTTTGAGTATTTTTGAATATTTAAAGTATTTCTGAAATTTTAGAGCCAGTGCCCAATTTTGGGCGTGGGGTCTGAATGTGTGGGGTGAGGCTTATTTTGGGAAGTAGATTCAGTGTGCCCTTCTTTGACCTGTCTGTTTTTTTTGTTTTTTTTTAAAAGAATTCACTTTGCACTATTTCCAGACTTAGTGGGTTAGCTAAGAAGAAAAACCAGTTGATAACTTTGGTTGATTTGAAATATAGAAATATAAGAAAAATGTAACTTTCTGTGTTTGATATGAAGGATATTATGTACTGTATGCCTGAAACTGAATATTTAGGATTTGGTAGAGGAAAATTTGACAACAGAAAAAAAACATTCATGACAAATACATGTGGCCTAACGACGGGTGCCCAGAATAATCATGGTTATACACAACCCTAATTAAAGGTCAAAATGGCTCCAAATTAATACTCAATTTCAAATATTGACATGAAATATCTGAAATATTATTAGAAATAAGACTACTCCTAACACTGAGCAAACACAATACATTGATTTTATATGATCATTTGATCAACTAAGGAACCAAATTTAAATGATAACAGATTAATTTAGACTAGACACACTCAAGCGTGATTGTTGCCAGCCCTATTGAATCTAAGCATCACTTAAATAGAATCTTTCCAACAAAGTGAAACTGGTTAAATGGTCCCAACTAGAAGTACACCACGTCTCCTCCAGAACTTTTGGGATAATGGGCTGTGGTCTAATGAGTCAAAAGTGGAACTTTTTGGAAAATGCAGGTACCTATACCTCTGGTGTAAAGCGATCACAGCTTTCCACAATAAGAACATTATGACTACAGTCAAACATGGTGTATGTCAGGTGATGGTTTCAGAATGTTTTGCTGCTTTCGCAGCATGGACAACTTGTCATAACTGAGTGTAACATGAATTCAGCTCTCAACTAGAAAGTGCAGGAGGAGGATATCCAGTCATCAGTCCGTGATCTGAAGCTCAAGTGCAATTGGGTTACACAGCAGGAGAACAAATCTGAAGCACAAGAGCAAGTCCACCTCTGAATATTTGGAAAACAAATTAGGGTTTTGGAGTGGCCTAGTCAAAGACCCGGTGGTGTTCTGCTAGTTGAGACTGTTTAGCCAACTTCATATTACTGGAAAGGTTTTATTTAAGTGATGTTTATATTCAATGGGGTTGGCAGCAATCGAGCAAGGGTGTGTCTAATCTAATTTAACCTGTTATCATTTAAATTGGTTCATTGATAGATGGAGTGACTAAAGGGGCAATTACTTTCTCACATGGGTGATATTGGTGAACTTTTTCCTTCAATAAATCAAATGATCATTTATACGCGTAAACTGTGTTGTGTTGGGTTGTCTTTTATGTTACTACATTTGTTTGGAAATCAGAAATTATTAAGTGTTATGAATAAGCAAAAATGGATGAAAGTGGAGCTTTAGTGCAGAAAAAGTGTTTTAAATGACTTTAGTGTTTGTGGAAAAGGAGCAAAAGAAAACTGTTTGAGTGTTTGGGAGGAAAATTCTAAGAAAGACTGTACTATATTAGTGTTTAAATAAGAAACAAACGAGACTATCTGAAGGGAACATTGCTTGAATTGTTAGGTTGGCTTCATTGTAGGAAAAAGGGGTTCTTAATTTTGTCTGTCTTTATTTCATTATCTGCCCCTCTAAAATGGTTTTGAGTAACATTTTGCATAAACACAGAGTGCAAAATATCCACTGGTTCTGACATTGGCCTCACCCTGTTAAAGAATGTAGCTTGCTTTCTAAACTAATTACTTTTTGTTTCAGTGAATTCACTGATTATTATCCTCTCATTGACATGCTGATTACAGTTTTGTCTCTCATCTAGATGGCCTGCTTTTCTTCATGTAAAATTCTGATTAAATCTATCTTGTATATGACAGTTAATCTGTTCACATCAGTGGGTCATCTTTCTAAATTCTAGTAAATTTGTGCACAGGGCAATTAAACTTTAAATATGCTAATATTGTACAATTTGCTGCAACATTTAAGATATTAAAACTACTTGAACAGCAAAAAATAAGTTTAAGTTTTGCACAAAATGCTTTGCTAAAACCTTTCCAATGCATGATCCTAAGTAAGATGTGTACTGCAATTTGCATTCATAAGTGACGACACAGATGTCTTATTGTTACAATCCATAACACAGTCTTAATTAAAACTGCTTAATGAGTATGTTAAAAATCATTTGCAGGAAAATAAAAAGAATACATGAATACATCTTTACTTTTGTCAAACAAAGCAAATTATTCCTTGTCAAGTTGTTCTTGAAAAAGTTTTAAAGTGTGTTGGAAATGTTCAAAGTCGTAACTGCAATAATTAGTTAGCTTATCTGCTATTCATTCTTAGTTGAAAATGCTTGACAAGGTTAATATATGCAAAAACTTAATATAGAATGGAAGCATTTTTTCTTCTGATAAATGTAAAAATAATTTTAGCTAAGAAATTATACAACAGCTGCTTGGTCAACGAGAAGTAAAAGAAATGAACTATGCAGTATGGAATGTAATAGTGTAATTTTCTTCTCTCAAATTCAAAGTTGTGAACTCAAGACTACTTCAGTAGAATGTATGGAGGCACTCAGCTGATTATTATATGCACAGCAGAAACATTCTGCCTGATTATTTGGAATTAGAACTATTTATTAAAAACAAATACTGTTTAATATATACCTCAGTTATTTTCATCACCTTAATTCTCCTCTGTTTAACTGAGAATTATTGTAGGAGAATAAAACAGGTATTGGCATTTTTGGGATAGCATGTAAGAACTCTTGGATAGATACAGTATGAGCAACTGTGCTTATTGAGGGTTTCCAAGTAGTTCAGAATAGTTCAAATGCAGTTACAGAAAGGCATTCCAGCAATGTGACTTGTTGTGCAAGAAAAAACCTCACAGTCCAAGTTTCTTTGTTTTAAAAGATTTTAGTGAAACTCAAAGCAAACAGTTCACACAAAATGTGGAAAAATGTTGACTATACACGCAAAAAAGGGAAACTTCTTGCCTATGGTATTTTACTAGTATCTAGGTTACATATCTTCAGGTTTCTATATGCTATCTCATTCACATACATATGGTCAGAAAACTATATGCAGTTAATGCCTGTCTAACTAACATTGAGAACATTCTATTACCTTTAACTTACAGGGGGTGGAACAGAATCTTCCATTATCTATGTTAAAGCTACATTATATTCAAGTCAAACTAAGCAAAACTAAAGTAAAACTAAGGTACCATTAACATTAACTTAAAAACTACGCCTCTTACAATATGTTTGAATTATTTTCTTTCATGGTCACTGTTGAGAGGTTTACTTACCTTGGCAGTGACATTCATGTCTCTGGTGACTCTTCCTGTGAAGTCAGTACACGGATTGGGAGAGCATGGGGGGTCATGAGGGTGCTGGAAAGGGGTGTGTGGCGCTCCCGATATCTATGCAAAAGGACAAAGTTCCAAGTCTTTAGAGTCCTGGTGCTTCCTGTCTTGCTATTTGGTTTTGAGACATGGACACTATCCAGTGACCTGAGATGAAGACTAGACTCCTTTAGTAATGTGTCTCTCCGGAAAATCCTTGGGTACCGTTGGCTTGACTATGTGTCAAATGAGCAGTTGCTCATGGAGTCCAGAATGAGGCACATTACCTGCATTGTGAGGAAGCGTCAGTTACGACACTACAGCCCTGAAGGTGATCCGGCTCGTAAGATCCTCATTGTTGGGGACCCGAGTGGCTGGACCAGGCCAAGGGGTCGCCCACATAACACCTGGCTGCCGCAGATAGAGGGTCATTTCCAGAGGGAGGGACTGGACTGTGTGTCTTCCTGAGGGGCTGCAAAACGGGATCCCGAGTTGCTTTGTCGTGTAGTGGGTGCGACAATGCACTGTACCAGTGCATGCTGCCCAACTTGACTTGACTTGACTTGATGGTCACATATATAGCCATACAGTGAAATGTTTATTTGCATGCTACCTCACAAATGAACAATCAGAAACAAATGAAATTAGTAATGTAACGGTAACCATATCCCAGCATTAAATACTTACCAAACTAATGGACAATCAACAGACTTGCAACTGTAATTGAATTCATATTGCATTTTGACATTGAAACTGTCATCACTGCACAGGGAGCTTTTACTATAACAAGTCGTTCGAACGTCTTATTGATTGAGGGGGAGAAAAACTGTTTCTTAGTCTGTAGGTGTGAGCTATTATACTCTTGTGTGACTTGCCAGAGGGAAGGAGAGAAAAAAAAAATGTTATCCAGGCAACTGTGAATCTTGATTACATTGTTTGCCTTTCTGAGGCGGTGGGCTGTAAAAATATCAATCTGTGAAAGTTTTCTCTTTTTAAGAATAGACTTCACTGTCTTTAACATGCTATATAAGACCTTGATTTCAGTATGTAACTACCACCATACCAGTGGTACAATAGGAAAATCAACTCAGTAGTGCCTTATAGAAAATACAAAGCAGCTGTGATAGTGTGCCAGGTTTTGTAAGATGCTTGAGGACGTAGTGGAGCCGACAAGTCTTTTTTTTTATGTTGCAACTACTTAACTCAATCATGTTTGATTTTTATTTATAATTGTGTTTAAAACATTCAACCTGCTAACTGTTTTCACAGTTCCCCCGTTAATATTAAGCAGAGTGTGTACCCCTTCTCTGTGTCCTGGAATCCATTATCAGTTCCGGAGTTAAGATTGATATTAGGAGTAAATCTAATTCCTTGGCACCAAATGGCAGGTACGTCACTCAGCTTGTAAGTTAATTAATTTTTGTTGGTAATCCCAGTCTACAATGGGAGAATTTCTGGTAAAGTTCATGATGGGTAGGGAGCTTTGTTTAGGCACACAGACATGAGTGATCAAGGACTAAAGCAGGAGTTTAAGCATACACTCATGGGGGTCCTGTACCGAGGATCAATGAAGAGAACATGTTACTGTTATTACTCAGAACTGAATATTTACTCATATATATGTGTTACTATATATTTCTTGTCACATCAAATAATGTTTCTACTGTTGTGTCTTTTATAGATCTTTATAATAATTTAAACCATTGGATGCCTGATAATTTATATTAAGTACAAACAGAATTAGTTTTGGTGAATCAGATTACATATTAAACATTATCTTTCAGACCAATCTATATTTTAACCCACACTTCTATTCCAAATATAAAAACATAAGAAAATGAAGGTGTTTTCTTAGTCATTTTTATTGTAGTTTTCAGTTAATACAGAATTCTTCTGCAAGAATTATGATTATTATGAAGTTTGACCATAAAGCTCCTATAGTTGTGCTTGAAAGTTTGTGAACCCTTTAGAATTTTCTAGATTTATGCATAGATATGACATAAAACATCATCAGATTTTCACTCAAGTCCTAAAAGTAGATGAAGAGAAACCAATTAAACAAATGAGACAAAAATATTATACTTGGTCATTTATTTATTAAGGAAAATGATCAAATATTACTTATTTGTGAGTGGCAAAAGTATGTGAACCTTTGCTTTCAGTATCTGGTGTGACTAAACACCCAACCCCCTTTGCAGCAATAACTGCAACTAAACATTTCCGTTAACTTTTGATCATTCCTGCACACTGGCTTGGAGGAATTTTAGCCCATTCCTCCTTACAGAAGAGCTTCAACTCTGGGATATTGGTGGGTTTTCTCACATTAACTGCTCGCTTCAGGTCCTTCCACAACATTTAGATTGGATTAAGCTCAGGACTTTGACTTGGCCATTCCAAAACAATAACTTTATTCTTCTTTAACCATTCTTTGGTAGAACGACTTGTGTGCTTAGGGTCATTGTCTTGCTGCTTGACCCACCTTCTCTTGAGATTTAGTTCATGGACAGATATCCTGACATTTTCCTTTAGAATTCTCTGATATAATTCAGAATTCATTGTTACATCAATGAAGGCAAGCTGTCCTGGCCCAGATGCAGCAAAACAGGCCAAACCATGATACTACTACCACCATGTTTCACAGATGGGATAAGGTTCTTATGCTCGAACGCAGTGTTTTCCTTTCTCCAAACATAACGCTTTTCATTTAAACCAAAAAGTTCTATTTTGGTCTCATCCATCCACAGAACATTATTCCAATAGCCTTCTGGTTTGTCCACGTGATCTTTAGCAAACGCAGAAGAGCAGCAATATTTTTTTTGGAGAGCAGTGGCTTTCTCCTTGCAACCCTGCCATGCACACCATTGTTGTTTAGTGTTCTCCTGATGGTGGACTCCTGAACTTGAAAGCCAATGTGAGAAAGGCCTTCAGTTGCTTAGAAGTTACCCTGGGGTCCTTTGTGACCTGGCCGACTATTATACACCTTGCTCTTGGAGTGATCTTTGTTGGTCGACCACTCCTGGGGAGGGTAACAATGGTCTTGAATTTCCTCCATTTGTACACAATCTGTCTGACTGTGGATTGGTGGAGTCCAAACTCTTTAGAGATGGTTTTGTAACCTTTTCCAGCCTGATGAGCATCAACAACTCTTTTTCTGAGGTCCTCAGAAATCTCCTTTGTTCGTGCCATGATATACTTCCACAAACATGTGTTGTGAAGAACAGACTTTGATAGATCACCTGTTCTTTCAATAACACAGGGTGCCCACTCACACCTGATTGTCATCCCATTGATTGAAAACACCTGACTGTAATTTCACCTTCAAACTAACAGCTTATCCTAGAGGTTCACATACTTTTGCCACTCACAAATATGTAATATTCGATCATTTTCCTCAATAAATAAATGACCAAGTATAACATTTGTTTAACTGGTTTCTCTTTATCTACTTTTAGGACTTTGAGTGAAAATCTGATGATGTTTTATATCATATTTATGCAGAAATCTAGAAAATTCTAAAGGGTTCACAAACTTTTAAGCACAACTGTATTAAGTCTCCACATGTACATTGATTTTCAGTTGACTTTAAAGGCAATTTCAAAATACTCTAATATACAGTATATAACATATACCTGTAAAGCTTTAAGTCATCTGCCTAACAGAACTTACTATCAGTGCATACATCCCAGTGTATATTAAATACTCAGAAGATTCTGTACTTCTAAAAGTTCCAAATATTAATAACAGTGGGAAGCTTTTAGCTGTAGACCCACATCTATGGAATGATGTGCCTTCTGATATAAGGAATGGCTCATCACTCTAAGGAGTTAAATCCATGCTAAAACACACTTCTTTAGTCTAGTATAACCTGAACAGAACTTCTGGTTAGGCTGTTCATCTTTCAGCCATGTTTGTTAGTTAATTTCTCAAAAAAAATTAACTTTTTAAATATCACAAGTCTTCTGTTTATCTTTTTATCATCCTGCTAACCCTGAAATTTGATATCAGCATGAAAAGAACTTTGTATTCAACAGTTACAGATGCAAGATCAGAATGTTTTTGTGACAAAGTCATGCAGTATCATTAATTATAAATAACATTTCATATTGTTTCAGCTAATACAGCTGCATATTTCAGCTTGAATTTATCATATTGTACAGTGTCCAGAAAGAAGGGACAGCCATTTGGCCTTGATCATCAAATCTGTGACCTTATTTATTAAAAGGACCATGGAAAGCCCCCAAAGATTTATTTTCTTTAAGAACAGAGTCCACCAGAATTTAAATTCTTATGACAATGAAACTTTGTCATAAAATGTATTATTGTATAGTCATTGTATTATGGTTGTAAAGTATAAATGCATATTCTTTCATTCTGGGCTTTTTTAGAACTGCCAAAATGTTTTGGGATGTGGGAGGAAATTATAATAATCAGGGTAAACGCACACAGACACTGGAAAACCTACATACTCCCCACTAACACTTCCTATTCTCATCACAGTCCTGGATGTCGGCATTGTAAGGCTTTAGCGCTAAGCACTGCACCTTTATATTTCCCTACTATCCTTACATACGTCATGTAATTTGTAAAAATAGCAGCTGAATGTTACAGGACAAAGACAGAAGAAGAGAGTGTAATGATGAGGAAATGGCAGTCACAAGATTATATCCATCTAATAGGGTACTTTTAACTTTCACTTGCGCACTGGTGGCTGAGCAGTGTTTGCAGTATCACCTTTATATAAGTAGCATTAGTGACAAACAGAACTAGACTGATTTGCAGCCTAATTGAGATTCTGAAAATCTGAAGTCATTTCACTAATTTTATATTGAACACAGAGAAAAAGCCTTGTTTATAAAATGCAGGAAGGAAAGTGGTTGTCCTGGGTAAGAGTGTTCGGTTCAGTTATCAATGTCAGTTTAGGCTGGAGAGATCTTTTTTCATTAATTAAGATTATATGAAAGCAAGAAAGTCATTGACCATAGTGAAGAATATCGTAGTGCCTTTGAAAGGATCATTGATGAGGGATGATTGAACTATAAATAGCAGGTATTAAAGAAACAAGTTGCCAGAATTGCTATGGTCACAGAACACATTGAAGTAAATTAGGAAATTTTAAAACATATGTAAAACTTGACACAAGGCTTATCCTTAGGACAGTTTTTTGATAGAAAAATCTTCACAGGTGGACCGGTCTCAATTGATGTGTGCAAGAAATGCCCAGTTAACAGATTCAATTAAATTCTGTATAGTCTTGTGGTCATCTTAACTACTGTAATTTTATGTGTAGCAGAGAGTGCAACGCATAATGCATTTGTTTGTTTTCTCAATGGAGAAGTAGAATGAAATACAGCATCAGTTTTAGTTTCATATAAAGCAGTTTTGTGTGTGTACATTATTATAACATACTGCAAAGTATTACTAGTTTTTTGCTAGAGTTCCAGTTAAAATTAGATGAGTAAATATAGAATACATTTGCATTTCCCTTATTTGAAGATTTGTACTTAAAAATAAAAAGCATCAAAAACCATTTGTACAGTAAGTAATCTAATTATCTGAGACAGCACGACATCTGTATCTGAAATAATGAGCATGAAAATTCTTTTATTTTCAATCAACCCGAAAGCTTTGTAGACAGAAATACACAAATAACAAATCTCAGCAGAAATATCAAAGCAGAATGTTAAGAACCCAAAGAAAAACATTTAAGGTCATATTTAAAGACGTCAGCAAACTCCCTGTCAGTCTAACTGTCCTTGGAAATGAGCTCTGGCATGCATCAGAAAGTCAAAACCTGAAATAACTAAGCCATCTTTACTATACTTAAAGAAAGAACGAGCAAACCAAAAGTAGAAAATGTAAGAATTTGTGTGCGTTCTTATTGAAAACACTTTTGGAATTATTATTTTTGTTTAATATTATGAACACCACTATTTTGTCAATTGTAATGGATATGGCCATATTGTTTGTAGAGGAACTGTGATGGCTCTTTGAAACATTTTTGAGCAGGCAGCTAGAAGAGCAAGTCATATGATATCATT
The DNA here is from genome assembly GCA_026402145.1 of Polypterus bichir lapradei. Taxonomy (NCBI): domain Eukaryota; kingdom Metazoa; phylum Chordata; class Cladistia; order Polypteriformes; family Polypteridae; genus Polypterus; species Polypterus bichir. The sequence continues at coordinate 5,250,409 of JANRMT010062834.1, forward strand.
TACATAGACTTCCCAAACACACAAAGATTGATTTTGATGCTGGAAACTGTAGGCATCAGTGATAACATACAAAAACTGGTTCTGACATTGGTTAACCAATTGTAGACTAGATAAGAGGAGAATGCTCCACATGGAGTGAGGTCATCAATGGAGTCTCTCAGGGTGTCTGTTCTTGGGCCATTACTTTTTCTCATTTATATTAATGACACTGATGCCTGACCTACCTGGAATGGGGTCTCACCCTAAATGGCCTTTCCCAAGATTACAGTACTTCTATTTTATTTCGAACAAGGGTTTTTTGGGTAGTTTTTTCTTGTTTTCTTAGGGAGTGAAGGCTGGGGACTGGGCTGTCAAAAACAGGGCCTGTTATAGCTCAATGAGGCATTCTGTGTGTGGTTATACAAGAAATAAATTGTTGTTGTCTTCCAAGCTGAAGCCTTCTGTACTCTGCTGAATCAATCCTGCCATGCTAAGATAAGCTAAATCTCTGCAACTGCAGCCTTTTAAGCCATGCTGAAGTGACAGTGCCATGAGCCTAGTAAGGTGCTCACTCCCCAAATGCGCATCACTCATATCAGAACCTCCTATTCACTTTCAGTTCTTCATACATACAGCAGAATTACTGTTTTTTCCCTTAAAATAATATTTTTTTTCTACTGATTAACAGTTATCTATATGTCCATCCACTTTCCTAACCTTCCTTAACCACCTCTGCACCATAAACCTTATTTCTTTTTGTTTGTGAATGCTATGACTTTGACTTCCGTCAGCCACCATTTTGAAATTCTGCGTTGCTGGTCACCTTGCTGTTTTGTGAATGGTGGAATGTCATTTGACATTCATTGATCCAACTTGCTAACTGACTATTTAGGAAAGCAGTGTAGGATACTCGCTGTCCTAGTCTTGGGATAATTATAAAGAATCAAAATTTGTTTTGTTACTTTAACTTTGTTTTTGTTATGGCTCTGTTCTTACTACTTTGGCTTCTGAACCTCTGCTAGAATTGTTTGACTTTCATGATTCCAGAAAACTTGTTCAATAGATGTGTTTGATATCTGGTTATTGACCCCAACCTTTTGCCTTCCTTTTCATGGCTGCAATTATTATTGCCTCAAAAAGACCTATTGTATTAAATCCTGTTTCTACTTTATATGGCTACACATACACACAAATCTTATGACCTTAGATCAGAATAGAATTGCAGTAGCAAATTGTACCCATGTAAGTAAAACAATAAGGTATCATATTCACTTTTGAACAAAATGTAACCTGCTTTAGTTCTTTAAAAATGCTGGAAAAATCAATACCTGTATCAAATTTTTAGCAATAGGTGTAGTGTGTCAGGATCATCGAAGACTACATGGTGCATAAATAATAGAAATAGGTCTTAATTATATTTTTTATGTCTATCAACACATAGCTGGGTCAAAAGTTACAATTTATTTCCACTTAAAATTGAATTTGAGTGTGAAGGACAAAATAAAAATGAAACCGTCTCTGCAGCTGATGTCCCATTGACGTACAGGAGTTTTTGACAGCAATGAAATTATGTACTTGATTCTTGATTTGCTTTTGTTGGGATGTTGCTCTGATATTCCTTTTTTTGCTGGCTAGTTTATTTTTGCTGATTGTTTTTGAACCCAGTTAGGGTTTTCCAGATCAAGGATTCCAGTTATGGCTTTAGTTTTTTCTAGAAATCAGGAGTTTTAAGATTTTATTTTGTACAGCTTTTAATTCCATTTTTTTTGGTTTTAGGTTCCAGCACTTTTTAAACATGTCATTAGTACTACCAGAGATGTAGCCTCAGAGTTCATGACTTGACATTACCTTGTGACAGCTTAAAAGGTTGGCAATTAAGGTCATCACGTCCTCTGAGATTGTGGACAACAGAAAACTTTTGTTTATGATTTGCGTTCTAGCTGTCTTCCTAGTTTTGATCCCTTGCTTTTTACTTTTCACTACAATTTTAGCTTAATGCTCTGGTTTTGACAAAATGATATGTTCAGTTCTTCCTCTTCTTTGGTTATAATCCCAGATTTTGTTTTTTGACTATGACTCATCTTCTGGTCATTGTCTTTCTTACTTCCAGTTTTTGTTAGTAACAGATTGTAGTGAGTGCGTACATGGCGAGTCTTCTTTTGCCTATGCTAAAGGTGTATTTACTGTATATGTAAAATCAAGAACAAAATGTCAAAATCATGTTATTAATTCATATTCTGAAACTAATAGAATTATTCAAAATCTGGATAGTTTAACTCCTTGCTCTGCCTAGCTAATTCTGACAGCTCAACAGTTTTCCTGATTATTCAGAATTTATATTTTAAGACTGAAAAAATGTTGAAAGTCAACACTTGACCTTTGGCCCAAGACCCTCTGATACCAGGTAGATTTATGAACTGCTGTGCATCAGTTATGGACAATTTATTATTAGCACAGAAGTCTAATCATAGTTCACCACTTGGATTCAAATCATTCCAGTCACATCACTTCAGGTTAATCTATTGTGCCCTTTCTGAGTCTCGAAGTCTCCCATCCACTCATTAAGATGACTGTTGAGCCAGTATGTGTTTCCATTTTAAACCCCAAGTTCTCTGAGTGATTTGTTGAGCATGTATCTACATACATAAAACAATCAAGGCATTACACTTTGCCACTTGAATTTACATAGAAGCAATTGTATTATGCAACAGCATCCACCTAGAACCTCACTCATAAGGCATCTCCGGTGCAGGGAAGCAACACTTTTGATAAAAAACAAGGATCAGTGCTGTGCAGTGAGATGACGTCAGCAATATCAGTCTCATGCATTATCTTTGACAGCTTCCCCTCCTGCAAAGTGACTTTTCATTTTCCCAAGAGCCAATTTCCCAGGATTTCCTCTGTATATGCATGCCACTCAACTAACTCTAAGCCTTTGCCTAGTGGCTTCTTAAGCCTAACCTTAGTTTGTCTCACCCAAAAGTCTCTCTGTTTCTTGTTTAGCTCTCTGTATTCCTCTTCCTAGTAAAGATGTTCTTGTTCTTGTTTGAGTCATTATGATAGCCATGTTTTGTGATTGTTCTGTCTCTGGACACTCCTTTTGGACAACTTTTTCAAGGAAAATCTTACAAGAAGCACCAAGTATTTAACTCCATTTACTTTATTTTAGTTTAAAATACTTGGATTAACAAGTGTAGAGTACTGTACATATTTACTAATATAGTTAAAATAAAAATTAAAAATGACATTATTTTCCACACTACACACAAAACTGTCACCCAACATAAAAAATGCTGCACAGGAAGCCTTTATTTAATGTGTACCTTAAAATGTGCAAACCTCTAAATATTATGAGAGCATGCAAGCTGTTCCTCTATGCTACAGACAAACTCCTAGGGGACACAAAACTCAAGAAATAATCAAATCTTATCAGTATATAACTGAGTGAAATAAAACCATTATGTGCTACTTAAATCAAAGTGAATAATCTCAAATAGTGTTCATAATACTGTAAATGCCAACATAGAAACTATAGCCATTTGCTTTCAAGATCCATCTTGTTAATCTGGGGTCAAATGATAATAAGGTTAAGAAGGATGTGTAAAAATATTGTGTTTTACCTACAATGTCAAAAAAACACGACAATAATAACAGAATCTTTTTAGGAAACATGTTGATGAAGCCTCCCTCTGATTGACTGGAACCCCATTCAGGGATTGTTCCTGTCTTCTCCCCAATGCTTGCTGGGAAAGGTTCCAGCTTCCCTGCATCCCTACTCTGGATAAGCAGGTTTAGGAGATGGATAGATGAATGTGGATGTGGCTCCTAATTTTCTGTCTTATGTCTGAGTCAGTGGCCATATTGTGACTGATAATTTACAGCATGCAAGTAATTCAGTGAGAGAAGAGTAAAAAGATGGAAACTGTCAGTATACTGAATGGTAAAATGTGTAAATATTCAAGGCTAGAAAAGCATCAAAGATTGTGGTGGTATGATTCTGTTTTATTATCAATATTCTGTAAAGCTGACATTTTAAAATGAATTTTAATGCCATCTGACTCAATATTGCAGAATGCTGAAGACATCTTTGACTCAGCGGGTTGTGCTCATCATTTCAAGTTATATTAACTGAGAATTACACACTACAAAGTGGAACTGATCTTGGCTTCTTAAAATTGTAAATGTTTTTACTGCATCTAATGGTTTATTGATTTATAAAGCAGAGTTTAAAATGAGCTCATATAAGAGACTGAGTCGTACATGCAGAATATCAATAGATATATGAATCATCTTCTAAGTGATAAGTTCTTTCCCACTAATGCCCTTTTATGCTTGAGTATTAAATGCATTTTGGTTATGGTTTTTCATCTGTATTGCAAAATAACTATTCCACTTGGCATCACAGGATGGATTTATCATAGTATGTAAGCGTGATTAACAATTTTATAGGCACACACTGGTTTCAGCTGTAGGACCTCAACTTATTGCCTTGTTGTTCTGAGGCTTCTGTTATTTAACATAAAAGTCTTTCAGGACCTTTTTGTTTTTTAAGATTTTAACCTATAGTTTTGCTAATAAATGTATATACTATAGATCAAGAATAAATCCTAGAAAATACAATAGGACAGTGGACCTCAATAAATATTTTAGCAGTCAAATTTACTTTTTCTTTGACATGAATACTTTAACATACTGTAATGCAACCTTTTTATCTCCTCATATTTCTGTACAATAAAGATTTAGGATAATCCTTTTTTTTTTTGTTCTTTACTCGTATTTCCATTGAGCTCAAGTGTATGTCCAAACCTAATTTGAAGTATATTAAAAAGGTATAAAATTATTTATGTATTTTAATATCTTTTGTGCACAGTTACTGAATCAAGCCTGCAAAACATTAAACACCATCAAACTACTGATTTATTCCAAGCCTTTGCTACAGTTGTTTTACAGTAGTCTGAGTTGTTCAGTTTAACACTTCCAAGCTTTCTTTACCCTGACAAACTTATTGCTTGTGTAGCCACCATATTTTGGATTATTCTTCTGCTGCATTTTAACCAGTCAGCAAGTATTAGTAGTAGTCCAGAGACCCTCTGTAGTCCATCTAGGGACTGTGAAGGGCAATAGTGCTTTTCATTCTCTTCAAGATGGTTTCCAGAATCCTTTTCTTTCCTTAGCCATCTGTATTGTTGCCCATTCTTCTACATCTAGCCATTCTATTATGCCATCAATCCTTCTCCTTGTTGGTCTTCCTTTTCTCTCTATCATCATTCTGTTTAGCCAATCCTCTCCCATCCTGCATATGTGCCCAAGGAGCCGTAGCTTCCGTTCCGTAATAACTTTGCAAATAGGTTTTTTCCCCTCATTTGTCAAGTACTTTTTGAATTATTTTATTTTTCACTTTTTGTCTCTATTCAGTTGGTAGTAGTATTAATTATAATGGTGTATGTGTGTTGCATGTCTGATGTACTACTTCACTGCTTTGGGGCTTCTATGTCTGCTGTGCCCTTACCCCAGTCTGCTCATGCATCATGGACTTTGATCATCCAGGGACCTCTTCAATAGGGTGGTTTGTGTGAGGCTGAAAATAATTAAATGTTCAAGATGGAAACTAAACATAATCCATATTTATAAAGTCAAATTATTGATATTCGTTTCAGTAACATTATATCACAAAACTAAAACAATTTGAAAACATAAGTATAAATAGTTACACTTTTTAGATTGTGTCAAAAAAGACAATTAAAGCCACAGTGATTGTTGTATAACAATAAAATGTGAAAGGGTCATGAGGGGTGAATACTTTTTATATGCACCGCATATACACTAGTGACAAACAGAGTCTCGTTCTATTTGTAGCTTTAGATATTATGTTTTATAGTCTAATATATACAGGAAAACCTATAATGTGTCTTATCAGTTGCTTCCATAAAAAACAACATAAGCATGGTGGGTTAAAAGCTGCAGCATTACACAAAAACACTTTAAAAATGTACAACACTTTAGATTAACTTTCAGGAAAATTGGTGTTTAAAAAAGTATTTGTGGATGACTGCATCTTCACAGTTTAAAATGTTTAATCTACACATGCAGACAGTGGTTTATAGCCAGTCATGATTCTTGTTAAAAAGCCATATGGTTGTGGGGTGAAATGAATTTATGAAGCGATTTGTGCTGGTCTTCAAGACAACTAACCTCTTTTACAAAATGTACAGTAATTGATATATATAATGGGTGGCTGCCATCAGCTGAGATGATTTCCTCTCTTTTCTGCATTTCCCTCTGGCATAAACTTGTCAGGGCATCCACATCAGCTACAGTAAATTTGGCTGCCTGCCTTGTAACCTGCTGGAATTTCTTTTCATTTTTATTTGTCAGGCTACTTTACCAGGCAGTGGAACCAAAAGTGATGACAAGCTGGATCATGCTGCAATTCAATGTAAAAACTCCATTAGAAAGAAGGATTCAGTTAGGCATCACACAGTCTTCTAGTCAGAATGCCAGTTCTTCCATTTGGATCTGACAGTATCTAAAATGGAACAAAAGGACTCTTTGTAAATTAGAATGACAGCACCCTTAGCTGTTCTATGCAAGTCTTGACTGAAACATTGACCTTCGCTACCTCTTAAATATGTATTTTTTTATAATAGTCCTGAAGGTGCAATTTTTGTCTCAGTATTCATTGCAATTAAGCTCCTGCTTCATGTATGACATACAAAATTTGCAGTGAATTGCAGTAGTTATGCTTTTATGACATAAAAACTGTACATTTCAGTGACCTCTAAAGGAAATGGGGATTTTCTGGCAAATGAAACTGTATCCTGAAAGCTACTAGATTAAAAGAGATGCATTTGTGTGACGTTGTGGGACAACTCCTTGCTCCCTCTTTGCTTTTGGGAGCCTCTCGAACCCAACACTATCGATAACGTAACCAGATGAGTTGAGTTGATAAAGACAAAACACACTTAACAAGGGGATGGTGAAAAGTGCAAGTGCTTTTATTAAAAAAAAAAGTGTTCAAATAGTGCATTGCTCAGAAAATAATTAATAATCCATTATAATGAGGTTAACATTCAGACAGGTTTCTTCAAAATTCTCATCCCCGGTGCTTCCCTCTTAAAACCGATGCCTCTCCTGCTAATCCTACTCAGGCTTTACAGCACGGAGAGACGTTTGCCAGCAGGCGCAGACATTCTTCAAAACTGGCCCGTGTCCCCGCCGCCCATTCCAAGGGTGGCCAAGGGACCCTGCTCCCGTGCCCACTGCTGCCAATTCACAACAGCATGCCGTCCTCCCACTGCTGCGAGTCACAGATTCCACCCAGTGAGAGGATCCTCCTGAGCATGTCCTTAGCATACACCTGCTCCACTCCCCTGCATGAGTGCCTTCTTAAGTCGGATTTCCAAATGGGAAACTCAAGGTTGGTCTGTCAAGTCTGAGTTTGTCCAACTTTAGATCATGACATCAATGCAAAATGGTGACGTACACTACAAACTCTAGTGAAAGCTGTAGTATTATAGTGTTTTTTAGCATTTCTGTCTATTAAATCACTCCTACACATAGTGCTATCCAACTTCTATCTGTAGACATGTTGCTACAGTGTTTGGATACGAAAAATACTGCATTTTACATTGTTATCAAAGGAACAAGCATAACAAAGGTTTTCCTGGAAGTGTCTATATTGGTTTTCCAAATGTTTTATTGGAATGTGGTCAACTCTAGTATGATGTCATTCCCAGCTTCAGCTTCCAAGTTAAATGGAACGTAGTATTAAAGCACCATTTTGGCCTTTCAACGTACAAATTCGGTGTCCTGGATTTAGTTTTGGGCTACTTCAAAGTAGATTTTGTATGTTCTTCATAACTCCAAATCCAATTTGCATTTTGTGAGTATGCTGCATGATGGATAAGCATCCAAACTCTGGATGGGCCCTGCATCATGCCTGACATGCTTGAAATAAGCTTCAGCACCCTGAAAAATGAAAATGCAGGTTTAGAAAATGGTTAGAATGATGAAAAATGAATCGATAATCAAACAAAAAGTTTAAAATAATATCAGTCTGAAAGTGTATGTGGCAAAGTGGTAGCAATGCTGCCTCGCAGTTAGGAGATCCGGGTTCACTTCCCGGGTCCTCCCTGCGAGGAGTTTACATGTTCTCCCCGTATCTGTGTGGGTTTCCTCTGGTGCTCCGGTTTCCTCCCACAGTCCAAAGACATGTAGGTTAGGTGCATTGGCGATCCTAAATTGTCCCTAGTGTGTGCCTTGCGGTAGGCTGGCGCCCTTGACCCCCCTGACCCTGCAGTTGGGATATAGCTGGTTGGATGGATGGATGGATGGATGGAAGTGTATGGTATTGTGAATCAACATGAGTTTCAATACCCAAATTATAATAAAAAATAAAACATAGCATTCATGGAAATTTTACACATTTTCCTTATTGTTTGTGATTTTTACGCTTTTGTTGGTGATGGTAGCACATTGCCATTTCATGTTTGCTTTCTAGTCTGGGCTCAGCCATCTTGTAGTACATACTGTATACATGGGTGCAGACATCTTGTTGATACTAGCTTAGGTTCTTAGTGGTCATATGATGTGGAGATCACAAGACATGCTGTGTCATTATGTTCTGCTTATATATGATGGCAGCAGACACAGTAGCTTGTCATCCAGTCATTGAGTCTCTTTCAGCAAAAAAAAAACCAAAAACATTAAAAATGTTTGTGTAAATTAAGGGCAAAATTGCAGTTTGGTTAAGGCTGTAGCATTAAAATTAATTTGTGTACCACAATCCAGGTGCATGTTTAATTAGTGTAGATATGGCATGGATGTGATTACTGAAAGTAAGAACCGTGCAGGATTTTACCAGCAAGGCAAGCAGATGGAAAATGTCATGACATTCATTCAGCCCCAGTTAAACACTGCAGCAGGCTGTCCACTAGCCAAGAATGTGCGTGTATGTAGTGGCACAGTGCAATTTCATGAAAGAAAAAGGAGCTACAAAATTTAAGATAGGGCTATAAGTATTCCTAATTTACAGAAAAAATTTTACAGTGAGGAAGTATTATAAAGCTGTTGTCATTTTCACATGCATGCCAAATTATCTTTTAGATGGATTGCACTGAAGATCAAATTAAGATAGAATCATAAACTTGATTTAGAGATGTAGAGATGCACATATGTTTAAATTATTTAAAGGTATCTTCAAATCATCATGAGATAAGATATTGAAATTTGGCTTAGCAGATTTTATTAAAAACTGTTTTATTGTAATAGATGTATAGTATTAACTAAGTTTTATATTTTTTGAAGCCGTATTGGTCTGTCTATTTGAGGATTCATGTTTAGGTCTGATGACTAGTGGCATGCACCATTGTAAGGATATATGTAGGCACTTAAGGCAGCAGCCTTGTGCTGCATTCTTGCTAAAACAACTGAATAATAAAATAAAAAATGTGGAATTGCAGACTACATAGCTATAGTTTTCTTAATTCAAATGTGTTGCTTCTCTTTCTTAAATAGCAAATTTGCTGTATAAAAAAGAAAAAAAATACATAGTATTGAACACATTTTTTGTTTATTATTTTGTACTCTGTGTCCATTTGTGTGTTTTTTGTGCAAAGAGTAGGTTTGGCTTGGGCTGGAGTATACTGACAGACTCTCTGGTTACCTGCAATATTAAAGGGATAATATGATCCCACTTTTTCCCACTTGGGCTTGTGTGCCTTCTCACCTCAGATTATTCTTTAATTTGTGTTGACCTTATGGCCAAATTTATAAGTCGTCTGGGACACTCAACACCCCTAAAGACTATACTGCACCTGGTGGTGTCTGTTTTTGTATATTGACGTAACAAATGTAATTTTTTTTTTCTCTTATTAGGGCCTTGTAGGACTTTACCTTTGTTTAAAGATCTCTCCTCCTGCTTGAAATTTCTTGGTTAACTAGGTTTCACTCTCTAGAATATTTAATTTTGCTCTGATTTTCAAACAAATTAGACCACACTACCTAATCTTACGAAGATTTATTAATCAGACATCTCGCTTCTTATGTATTTTTACACAGGGCACACTCAAGCAGCATCATCTGTAATAACTGAGCAGCAATACTGAGGAGTTAATGTTTAATTCTCATCATCAGTCTTTCGCCTGTGTCTAATTCTTTGTCATGGAATGCCAACTCTAACTTTTCTTGTCTTGTTCTGTCCTTTTTAACTCTGGCAAATTCAGTTCTCTTTAATATTGTCCATTAGCATCATTCTCTGCCTTCCACATTACCTTTTATCCTCTTATCTCCCTTCAGTAACATCTCTTAATACTTCAACATTCCTAAGTATATGTCTCAGCCTTCTCCTATTTTTCAGCTGAATGGTTCTACTGTATTCAATGTCCTTCCCTCCTGTATTTTTCTAAGCACCTTTTCTTTTAGTTTCTTCCATTTACCGTATTCTCCATTTATCCGAAACCACAGATGCTTTCAAATGTTTAACATCTGCTTTCCTTAGGGTTCAAATCTCTGCTTTATAAAACACTCCACACCAAGGTTATTATAGTTAACGAAAACTAAAATCAAAACTGAAACTATTATTAAAAAAACATTTCTGTAAACCGAAATAAAATAATTACCAAAACCAAAATGAAAAACTAAAACTAAATGAGAAACTAAATGGAAAGACTAACTGAAATAAAATAATAATTTACTAAAATAATTTTAGTTTTTAGTTTTATTTTTGAATGAATATTCATGCTGTTAGTTTTTAACCCTTATAACTTTTAACTCTAAAACTCAAAGTCATCCACCACGAGCCGCCCGCATATTCACATCCAGTAAACGGCGGCTGTTCACATAGCATTTGCGGTGACAGAGCAAGCTGAATACGTGGGTAAAATGTGTGGAACAGAAAGCAATTATGTACCGCCTTTCTTTGCACTTGTTGTATATCAAGATGTAATTCAAATTCCTGAAACTGGAATGTGGTGGTCAGCAAAAACTTTATCGTATGGACAGAAAAATCATAAGTGAGTAAAGTTTCAGTTTATTTCTCAGGTGTCTGCTTTTTGTTGACAGTAATTCACCTGCCACTTCACATATGAAGTATAGAGAAAGTATAATCATGAAAAAAATTTAAACCTCAAGATTTTGATGAATCTTGACGTATTAGAGTCTGAAAATACCGTTTTTTGAAATTATGTCTGTGTGTAGATAGATGGATGAAATTTGGCATGTGGTCGTTACACCAAAATTGTTGATTTGTATTAACTTTTGGGCCAAATCCATCAACCCGGAAGTGGTACTTTACCTGAACACATACTCGATTTAATCAACTTTACTTTTATAATAAGTGTTCAACATATTATTAATTTGATTTGATTTGTTGTTGATGGTTCTTTAATGTACATAATATAAAAATATAATCATTGTCTTGCAGTTTACTCCTCAAATATCCATCCCCATATCTGAATGCACGAGAAAGTCGAGGGGAGACCACTCATCTGCTTATTATGGGTTTACTGTTCTTATGGTGGGCTATTCAAGTCCCACTGCTCCTAACCTTCACACTACATGCTTGTTTTTCTTTGTTTCCTTCAATACAGCTAGGTAGGGTCTTCACACTGATTCAAGCCTAAGAGCCTTGTTCTTCCTAAGCCTCCATGATTTTTATGATCTCATCTGTCAGAACACTGTAGATTCTGTTTTCTGATTTTTGATCTTTTCAGGCCTGGAGGTGGCAAAATTCTGTCTATAAATTGTTTATGCCTGAGATGGAATCAGAGATCAATATGGCTGGTAGAAAATAAAGCCCAGTATTTTAAATTTTTGAATGCAATATTGAAGGCATTCATTATAAGCACTTTGTCGGAGTAGGATATGTTGTGTGCTGTAGACATTTTGATTAAATAACCCTCGTACCTTAAAATTCACCTGAAATTTCATTACAAATTGGCCCATTCTGTGCCATAAAAGGAAAAGAAAAAAAGTGCCAACAGTCAACACAGATTTGTTCAGCACAAATGACATAGAAAATATTAAAAAAATGTGTTGTGTAGTGTAGTAAGCTTTCACTAACATTAAACTCATATTATATCCAAACTCATTAATTGCACAGTTCTGTCTCATTGTGACACAAAAACTAAACTCCACAGTAGCTCTTTAACCATACTATAATTACTAAAACTAAAACTGAAACTAATATATATAAAAATAAAATAGAAATGTCTTTGTAAAATAAAAACTAAACTAAAACTAAAAATACACGATGAAGGAAAACTAAAACTAAACTGAATTTCCAAGTAAGGTCAGAAAAAATATAGAAATAAAAACTAATATAAAAAGCCAAAACTATAATAACCTTGCTCCACACTAGTGCTTTTACTATTTACTCTTTTCATCTTCCTATTCAGTCCTTAGGTGGGGCGGACTCTTCTTTTGTTTAATGCATCTTTAGCCACTGCAACTCTTGATTTAACTTATTTAAATGAAGTGATTAGTAACATTTGACTAATTGCTTGTATGGTTATGCATGCTTCTGGTTTAAATTTAAATGTACAGTAAGTGTTACAAGGACATCTGTAAACATTTCAAGGTATTTAAAAAAAATGACAACAGGTAATAAAATAATTAAAAAATATTTGTTATCCCTTACCCTACGTGTACCTTCAGCACCTTTCTTCTGTATTCGCATGTGTGAATATTAGTGATGAGCGAGCACCACAGTGTTCGGGTGTTCGGTCCGAACACATCGCGATGTTCGTGTGCTCTACCGAGCATCCAAGTATAATGTAAGTCAATGGGAGACAACCAGGCACCCCCTACTCTGAAGAGGGGAGGGTGCCTGGTCCATTGGAAAAGGTCAGAAAGATACAGAAACACCACCCAAATGGACCGGGAACAGCATGAGACGATGTCTGGATGCATCTTGGACTCCCAAGTCGCTGCTGGGAACCAGTTTGTCCAAGTTGTACGCCACTTTTAAAGACTGACAAAAACATGCCCAAAACCCCCCAAAAAAATCAATTTTACAGGAAAAATGACGCTCTAAAATACAGTGGTGTGAAAAACTATTTGCCCCCTTCCTGATTTCTTATTCTTTTGCATGTTTGTCACACAAAATGTTTCTGATCATCAAACACATTTAACCATTAGTCAAATATAACACAAGTAAACACAAAATGCAGTTTTTAAATGATGGTTTTTATTATTTAGGGAGAAAAAAAAATCCAAACCTACATGGCCCTGTGTGAAAAAGTAATTGCCCCCTGAACCTAATAACTGGTTGGGCCACCCTTAGCAGCAATAACTGCAATCAAGCGTTTGCGATAACTTGCAATGAGTCTTTTACAGCGCTCTGGAGGAATTTTGGCCCACTCATCTTTGCAGAATTGTTGTAATTCAGCTTTATTTGAGGGTTTTCTAGCATGAACCGCCTTTTTAAGGTCATGCCATAGCATCTCAATTGGATTCAGGTCAGGACTTTGACTAGGCCACTCCAAAGTCTTCATTTTGTTTTTCTTCAGCCATTCAGAGGTGGATTTGCTGGTGTGTTTTGGGTCATTGTCCTGTTGCAGCACCCAAGATCGCTTCAGCTTGAGTTGACGAACAGATGGCCGGACATTCTCCTTCAGGATTTTTTGGTAGACAGTAGAATTCATGGTTCCATCTATCACAGCAAGCCTTCCAGGTCCTGAAGCAGCAAAACAACCCCAGACCATCACACTACCACCACCATATTTTACTGTTGGTATGATGTTCTTTTTCTGAAATGCTGTGTTCCTTTTACGCCAGATGTAACGGGACATTTGCCTTCCAAAAAGTTCAACTTTTGTCTCATCAGTCCACAAGGTATTTTCCCAAAAGTCTTGGCAATCATTGAGATGTTTCTTAGCAAAATTGAGACGAGCCCTAATGTTCTTTTTGCTTAACAGTGGTTTGCGTCTTGGAAATCTGCCATGCAGGCCGTTTTTGCCCAGTCTCTTTCTTATGGTGGAGTCGTGAACACTGACCTTAATTGAGGCAAGTGAGGCCTGCAGTTCTTTAGACGTTGTCCTGGGGTCTTTTGTGACCTCTCGGATGAGTCGTCTCTGCGCTCTTGGGGTAATTTTGGTCGGCCGGCCACTCCTGGGAAGGTTCACCACTGTTCCATGTTTTTGCCATTTGTGGATAATGGCTCTCACTGTGGTTCGCTGGAGTCCCAAAGCTTTAGAAATGGCTTTATAACCTTTACCAGACTGATTGGATTTTTTTTCTCCCTAAATAATAAAAACCATCATTTAAAAACTGCATTTTGTGTTTACTTGTGTTATATTTGACTAATGGTTACATGTGTTTGATGATCCGAAACATTTTGTGTGACAAACATGCAAAAGAATAAGAAATCAGGAAGGGGGCAAATAGTTTTTCACACCACTGTATTATATGCCAGTGCCTGCAGGTGAGCTGATGCTCTACATTGTCGGGCAACTGGTGCACCGTGGAATTTTCTAAAGACGCCACAAAAACTTTTGTAAAATATTTAAAATTGCTAGTGTTTTTGAACTTTTGGTTGATTAAAAAGATAATGTTTTAAAAAAAAATTTTATGTAGGAAAAACAGATAACGGAACACTTACGGAAATGAAGTCTAAGAAACGCGAGAGACTTCAAATGATCGACAAGGAAATGTGCGTCTGTCTTTCAAAAATTGATCTTCGCATCAATCTCATATGTGCAGAAAAACAATCTCAACGTTCACATTAATTAAATTTAAGATTTATCCTTTGATTCCTTTATTAATAAAATGTCTTTCAGACTTGTGAAATTAACTGTTTTTATTGGCGATTGTCCATAGATTGTGTCGTCACGACTTTATTTATGGGCAGTCCCTCAGGTGCGTCGCAAAAGAAAATTTTTGGACTTAGTGCGCCACAACTCGAAAAAGGTTGCCTTTCACTGCTCTAAAACATGATATGGGAGTGCCTGCAGGTGAGCTGACTCTCTAAAACATTATATGCGAGTGCATGCTATTAAGCACCCGATAACGTGTTCCGGCCAGCCAATCACTGTAATGCCAGCACCTGACATGGCTACTGGCATTACAGTGAGGGCAGTACTTACCTGCCCCTTGATTGGCTGTTTCCAACCTGCGAAACGTGCGGGGTGGAGACTCGAGCATGGCGCACGAGCACATGTGGTGCTCGTTCAAGTAGTGCCATGCTCCGAGCATAGCGATGCTTGAGCCGAACACGTTCGGCCGAGCATGCTCGCTCATCACTAGTGAATATACCTTTTCACTGGCACTCCCTCTGTCGAGAGTGTGCCAGTAAAGCCTGCTTCTCATACTCTTGTCATTTACTTTCAAGGTGCCTTTCTCACCTTCTGCCTGGTTTTTTACTTGCCATCTTTGAAGGCAACTCTCTATGTGTCGCTGATACACCTTTACTTCTCTTTGTGCGTTGCACTTTCATTGTGTCACCAAAGTCAAATTGACCAATCACACCAAAGCCAAACAGACCAATCAGATTACTGAGAGAGAGACTGGACACACAGACCTTAGCGTTTTATTATATAGTAGATAGACAGATACGGAATACGTTGACTGTGTAGAGCGATGTCAATTGAAATATAGTAAAATAGTTAGACACGATAATTTGGAGCAACTTAACACACTTGTAACCTTCTTACTAGTCACATGTCACACCATCTCATAGCAGTTAATGAGATTTGAGCTGAGGAAGAAGAGTTGTAAAAGAATGTGAGACAGGCCTGAATTTGAGCTGGGTGGGAGTTACTGACCACTGACAAGGGTCTGCTTAAAGTTAGAGTATATAGACAGAAGTCACTGGAAGCTTGTGAGAGTTGGGTTAGCAACAGAGACACACGAGTCACCAGAATATATTTTGCACCTGTAAAAATGCTGCAAGAATTGCTTCACATGGCTAACCACAAGTTTTTGGGTCAGCACAGAGGCAATTCAGAGTTCACATGAGAGGGCAGCTAATGGTTGAGAGAGTTAGGAGTCAAACTGCCTGAGGATTGCATTTAAGTTGTTTCATTGTTTGAAAAGACAGTGCATGGACAGAAATTTATAGTCTGAAGGTTATATGTAATACAAGTGCCCATTATAAATGCAGCAGATCACCAGTGGAGTGATTCTGAGCATATTTAAATATACCAATATGTAATGTTTATGACTGGACACTGTTGCCATTTACTGGGTTCTGAGGAATGCTCTCTTGAGTGGCAGAAACCGATGTTAGTGGGAGAGTCAGACTTCACTTAGGATTTCCACAGAATGAAAGAGTACACATACAAAAGTATCATGGATATTGCTATCTGGTATGACAAGACCTGTTTGTTCTAGTTGTGTTTCAGCTGAAGTCTTAGGTGTCTTTTTGTATATACTGGTTTACATAAAATTTGAAATAAAGATCATCAAGAGATCATGCTTGTTGACAAATAGCCATCTGAGGAATGATGCAGAAGAATGGTCATAAATTAACATCTTTTAACATTTAAAAAAATAAATGCCATTCCAGTACACAAAAATATACAATTAAAACATAATTATTTTTGGCTGATATTGAGAAATCAAAATAATAAAATTTTGATGACAGGTTTTTAAAATAACATAAAAATTTACTTGCTCTTTAATGTCTTCTTTAAGTCCTCATCCGATGTTTTGTAATGCAATATATAGTTTTGACATTCATTGTTCATGTGAGCTTTGCACATTTTATCTATGTCTTTGTGCGCCTTCCTCACACATCTCCAAAAAAGTGTGTGGGGGTGTTGAATGTTTGTTTCAAGTTGCCCTGTGTGAGTGGGCCCTTTGTTCCCTGTCCAGGTTTGTTTCCTGCCTTGGGCCCAGTCCTGTCAATATAGTTTTTACCCTCTCACCACTTAACTGAATTGAGTGAGATTAACAATGTTGAAAAGGTTTCTAATTATTGTCTTAAATAAACTTAATTAACAATTAAGTAGACTAATTCATTGTTTAATAAAAGCTCTTCATAAATAAGTCATGTCTGAAGTAGTTGTTAGATGACTTGATCTAAACCCTGTTAGGCCACTCAGTGTGACAACTGTATATTTCTATACAGGAATGTATTTGAGAAATTCAAGTGCCTTTTTGTGCTTTACACTTTACTTACATAACATGATATTTACAAGTCTTTCTTTTACCCTACAATTTCCAGGCTTCAAAAAATGTTACTCTCACAGAGTTAGCCTAATTTAGCTATTATAAAATATTTTTGGAGGAAGCCACAGTCGTACGCTGCTCTGTTACAGCTTCAGCAGACTATTAGAATACCAGCTTGGCCATCATCTATGTCAATGCTGGGCGCTCTTCCCATGTTTTCCTGGATTTTCCCATATCATCTTACATTTACTGAGTTATATAAGAATTAGCAATCAAAACAAAGACATGCAAATCTATGCATTAAACATAATAATGATTCCATTAATTTAGCAGTATGTCCTTGGTTGCAATTCATTGTACACACTCTATTCCAGCTCTTTACCTCACATAATACTAAAAGACTTAGGTCAAGTTTGAAATACAGATAAAGAACAAAACAGAAGTGAATTAATTGGACTAAATTACATCTGATAATTAAAATAAAGTGTAAATATAAAAAAGGACTATGTGACCTGTAGTGGATATTGTAGCACCCCAAACCCCTAGACACAACTACACAACAGTCCTGGGTTTAGATACAAGGGGCATCATGTATATACGGTGCACACGGACAAAATTGTTGCTTACGCCTGTTTTCCAAGCTCACTTTGAGATGTATAAAAACTAAACTTTGCGTAGAGCCACACACATTTTCACTGCAGCCTCATACCATGTGTACGCACTTTTCTGTTTGGTTTTGCTCAGTGTCAAAGCAATGCTACTGTTTCTGCATCGTTTCCCTTCTTTTGCATATTTGCGTTATCAAATACACCGAAAATTGATTGCATATTATTTACAAATTTAATTCACTTGATTGTAATCATTCTGTTACAGTAAAATGGTACATGGAATGGACAAACTATTCCAACTACCATGTCTGCTTTAGTTAGAAGACATCGCAAATGGAAAAATTAGAAGAGAGCTCGTATTTATAGATGATGATGACTGGCTTCTAAGTCAATTTCAATTTCCAAGAGTTATCCTCTTGGAGCTGTGTGCTGAACTAGTGCCAACTTTACAAAGGCAGACTTAAAGGAGTTGTGCCCTGCCTGCTCCTTTGCAAGTTCTGCCCACTCTCAGGTTTTTAGCCAAAGGAGCTTTTCAACGTGAACTTGCTGACCAATTGGGTATTTCACAGACATCATCGAGTTGTGCCATGCCAGCTGTATAGGATGGCACTATCCATTTGTCATCCAGATATTTAAGATTTCCTTACACCGTGGTTGAACTTGGAAACATCAAAGCGTAATTCGCAGCAAGGTCTGGTTTTTCAAATGTAATCAGAGAGGTCAACTGCACGCACATTGCTATTGCAATAGCACTGGACAAGTTCAGTCTGGGATAAATCACTAAAAGAATGAGCTGTCACTACATCATCAATAGCAGGAGATCTTATTTAAATGACAGGAAAGATTATAAAAATGGCAGCTCTGCATAGTTATATGCACTGTTTCCAACTAGTGCAGCAAAAGGCAAGCAGTCCTTTTAAGGATAGTGAGTCATCTCAAAGAGCCATGTAAACAGCAGAGAATCTATCCATTGTGATGCTTGGTGCTGATGCTACATTATAAAGGTGCCTTCAGAGAATGAATTTGCTCGTGTAAACAGAAAGCATTTCCACTCTATTAATGTACTGATCTATATTCCACAGAAAGTGTGTCGCATTGTGCAAGCATGTAGTGTGCTGCATAATGTGGCACACAATCGTGGCTTGCCCATAACATGAAGAGGTGCAGTATGATGAACCTGACCCACCAAATGAGCCAAATTGGACAATGTTGCAACTTCTTTTCAATGTAATTAGCAGAATGTAAAAACAGGTAATCAGATGCAGCATTTATTTTTTAGCCAGTTCCTTTAATTTGTGGTCAATATCACATAGTACATCCCTTATTTTCCTTAGTTCATTGGCCATATCTCTTACAGCATCTACTATTGCAATTTGTGACTCCAGAACAGCATCAGTCAGCATACAGCCAGATGGTCGCCCAGTGGTTTCCAAGGCTAAGGTGTGTGAGCAGCCAGTACCCGAATATGTGCTGAGCACAGCAACACCATCACTGCATGGATTCGCATCATCAGCACGGGTATCAGCTTTTGTAATTTTTGTAATTTTGTAATATTGTCTGAAACAGAATAAACAGACTACGATGGGATGCAACTCTCCTTTTCATGTCAACTTTGCTATCTGACCACTTTTTTTTTATTTCGGGGACTGTGTGACTTTGAGTTTCTCCACAACACTGCATCATTCAATCACTTTCCTTTTTTCCTAATACCACTGCTTAAGCCAATAAATAGTATGTTTTTCCTTCTCTCCACATGCTTTTTCCATTGTCTTAACAAAAAACTGAATGGAACGGGCTATTTATATTGATTTGCATATTCAAATATGCAAAATTCTGGAATGGTGGGGCTGTAGGTGCATGTATGTGTGTTAAATTTCACATTCATTGGGATTTATAAAGGGAAAATGTGTGTAACTTGGCAAACACAGTTTCATGCATCTGGATTTTTTGTATGTACACTTCTAGTTTTGTCTGTACTCCATGTTTTAGTGTGAATTCTACACATGCCATTATACATGAGGTCCAAGGTGTATATTTCACACAATACCTTCACAGGAGTCCAAGACCGCACAACAAGCAATAAGTTTCTCCTTCTACACATCCCATGTAGTCTCATCCACTGACTCTATCTTGCCTGGATGAAGTCAAGCGGCTTCCTTTATGCCAGATCCTGGAATACTTACCACACTACATGTTGGAAGTGCTTCTGCATCAGGCAAAATTTCCTTTAAAGTAGGGACTGTCTATTTCTGCAGCACCCCCTGGTGGCACCATGGAACCCAGTAGGTCATTCTCACAGGATTGCAGTTTCCAGTTTGCCCTGTGGGTATCCATGCAGGCACCGTAGCCCAGGGAAACCGTCACCTATTTTATCAGTTAGAAAATAGTCCATGTGATTGGTCTCCCCCAGTCCTTCTGTTAAACTGGCCTCCAGGCTTGGGAAGGAAGCTTGAACCATCCTGACTGGAACACAAGTCCATGCCTGATGTCCATGACAGCTAGAAAATAAGCATCTCAGAATAAGAAATTTAGAAACTGTAGACCTCTGGGTGGAACATCTAGAAACTGCTGTACTCCAATAATCATGAGAAACACTCAGCAGCAACTTGGTACAGTATATGTGAGAGCAACAGTGTAACAGACAGCAACACGCCAGTGGAGCTGCAAAGGATGGAAGTCCGTACAGTCTAAAGACCACACAGCAGATACGCAAGCCTGTGTTACATACACAAGTATACCATGTAGATTAGGTACATTGTCTAAACACCATAAATATAATTTGAAGAATGTACACAATACAGTGTATGTTTCATCTAGTTATGAAACCAGATACATGATTTTATTAGTAAAATCTATGCATGCCACTGAACCAGTATCACTGTTAAATATTTATAGGGATTTATTAGTGATATGCAGTACGTAAATTAAAAAAAATATCAGTTCATCTTCCTTCTGGGATTGGAGTAAGATTGTCCTTATTGCCTGTGAAAGTAAAGTTGCCTTAATAATTTTTAATGAACGATACAAGAATTGACCATGTCACCTCAATATAGTAAGTCTGAATAGCAACACCCACAGTTAGCAGTATGATAAGAGAACATCCTCATACTGAATTTAATAAATGTTGAGGACTCTGCAATCTGTTTTTATACCTCAATCTGAGATACAGTAACTTCAACCAAACTTTACCTGTTTATACGGCCCAACATAGACAACTGTAGAAAATCAAGGAGGGGGTGGATGGCCTCCATCTGTGTGTCTAAATCTGTCTTTAATAACTGACTGTTGTGTGTTCTATAGCATCTTGTTCAGCTCTTGCACCTTTCTGCCCAAGCCACAATCTCTCACAGTGTCTCTGTTTCTGTGATTTTGATAACTCACACTCAATCCCCCACCACCAAATATTCTTCCAGGGACACACAACAAACATACAGTGGTATCATATTTAGTGCCTTCTACATTCCCATGATTGTCTCTGTCTGTTTGTCCTGGAAGCTTCCTCAATGTCTTAACACTGTTGTAGACCATCCTAGTGGTGCCATTGCCCCCTCATTCACTCCCGACGTTACTGTATTTGATGATAAAAGTCCATCTATAGTAAATGACAGCAATTTTAACAGAAGCAATGTGCAGGCATTTTGTTGTTGTGAATAACAAATGAGATGGACCAGACTGCACTATGGAAATATTGAGTGTTATCCTAATATAGCCATTATGAAACAACCAAAGAGAATCTTCTATTAAACCCAAAGCCTTTTATTATGGATATGCCTGAGAAACGTTGCACACATAATTCAGAAAGCCATTTGTCATTCTGCTCACCCTGGTTTTCCTTCACTGCGTGAAATTTTTCTTATTTAAGTGTGAACTGAACACTGCCCATGTTACCTCGTCTGATGTGTTTCAGTGTGCAAGTCTCTTGATCCTGTATTAAAATTGCCTGATTAAATGGACCAACAGGCACTTGAGGAGCAGGAATAAGACAATTTAATCAGTCAGAGGCTTTGGTTTTAAGGATCAGTAAAACTGAGCATCAGTAATCACAAAGTATGACTTTTATAATAATGCTAGGAATGCTCAGTAATTCAAAAAAAAGAAGATTAATACACGCATAAGCAAAATAAATGCACAGGAGCCAGTGGGCAGAACAAATGTTCATTTGACTTGTACAGATGATGTACTTTAAAAATGCACCTGCCTTTTTTCCACTGCTTATGAATCTGATTGCCTAAGTTACTAGCTGAACATCAATATTAACTCCTGGGGCACAGTAAACAATGTTAAAGTTGCTTGTATAAATTTGTGTAACACCTGCTTGGCTTCATAAATAACATGCAGTTCATCATAAGTCATTAGAAGAAACCAGAGACAGTAGATGACTGTGCTGTCATTCTTTTTTAAACAGTGTCATTTAGTCCCAAATAAGTCCTGGCTGCACTTATAAACTAAAATCACATGGGATATTGATGCGTTTTAAAAAATTCTGAGAGAAATTTCTCCTTTTTTTTTTTGTCCAAACATACTCATGTTTTTCCTAAATAATAGTTAATCTAATTACACAAAATTACCTATCCATTCATCTTACCATTTATAAAATCTATCCATGTATTTTCTTAAGTTACTTAATCCAGTTATGGTGTTGCTAAGTGAGGCAGATCATATCTTGGAACCATTAAATGCATGGGAGTAATGTATCTTGAACAGATTTTCTGCAGTGTTTGAATCAAGTAGTTAATTATACTTTGTAATAGTGATAAAAAGACTGTACTGAAATTTTTATGATAGCATCTTACATTGTCTCTATAAAATCCACTAGTCTGAGAGCAGAAGCCTATGATGTCTACATGAAAAGCAAGGAAGAAAGCAGGTCTGGACAGAATTTCAGTCCTTCAGTTGGAACACTTTTCTTGTACTGAGACGATTAAAATTCTCCAAATTATACATCCAACACTGAATCAACATAATAAGGGTGATGTGGCACCTAGCTAAACTGAGCAAAAACATGGACCCGGCGCAAGACCATTGCAAGGCACAGTCACATATGCATCCTCACACCAATTAGGACATAACCTTTTTTTTTTTTTGTAGATGTAGAAGGGAAAGGGGGTACCAGGAGAAAAACCCATACAGAAAAGGGGAGAAAATGCAAACTTCATGCAAATAGCAACTGTCACAAGGCGTAAGGTAAAGAGTGCACACTGTCTGGAGGCATCAACCCCTGAATTGGAAGTGTCAAAACATTTTCAGTTCCTTGTGGAGCTGGATGGTGTCTCTGAAGATTCTGAGGTGGTAAGCAAGGATGAGGAGCCCCAACGGGACACCTCAAAACCATTTCTCAGAAAGAGAGATGTAGTGATAGTTCGGGACTCAATCAGGGGGACTGAATCACAGGTTTACTCCAGAGACAAATAGTCTTACATGGTGTGTTGCCGTCTGGGTGCACAGATGAGAGACCTACCTGGAAGGGTGGATAGGCTCTTGGCCAGAGCTGGGGTAGATTTAGTTTTCATTGTCCATGTTGGAACAAATGACATACATAAGGGTCAGTTCTGCAATCTAAATTTAAATAGTAAGGTGCCAGGCTGAGGAGCAGAGCTGACAAGGTAGTCTTCTCTGAAATTCTACCTGTGCCGCATTCCAGTCCAGGTATAATTAAGGAAATTATAAGGCTTATCGTGTGGCTCAAAATCTTGAAGCAGGATAGAATGGTATGGGTTTATGGGTTATTGAGACCCAGTTTCAAACAGATGGGACCTTTTCCGTTGGGATGGGTTAAATCTGAACCCAAGGGGCACCAATGTGTTGGGGAGGCATATGAAAATTGTTAGTCAAGGATTGTTTAAACTAGGGAATAGGGGGTCAGGGAGTTTAGGACAGTCTAGGTTTAAAACTGTACATGGATGAACAAACAATAGTGTAAAAAATGCACAGTAATGTAAATTCTAACCCAGTGTTTAAAGGTGAAAAAAAGTAACACATTAAAAATAGCATGACTTAATGCTAGAAGTATCAAATTTAAACCAAGTGAGTTGGAGTTGTATGTAGAGGAGCTTAATTATGATATTATAGCAATAACGGAAATCTGGCTAAACAACAATGATGGGGATGGGTATAACATAGAGGGATGCACATTTTTAGGATGGATAGACAGAACAGAAAACGAGGTAGGGTTACAGTTTATGTCAAATAGAATTTAAACTCAAGTCCTCTTTAGTTGGATGATGAGTCTTAGTGAGGACAAGTGGCTTCACCTGGAAAGCATTAGGAGAAGGGGTCTTATTTTAGGAGTGTCTCATAGACATTGCTAATGCAGACAGTAATTTCAACACACATCTTTTTAGTAATAGTAAAAAGGCAAGTTAACAGGAGGATATTATAGTCATGCGTGAATTTAACTATTCAAATATTAGCTGGGATAACCTTGCAAAAAATGGAAGACAAGAGTTTTCAGAAGTAATCAGTGATTGTTTTTAATCTCAGTATGATAAAGCAACAACGCCTGCCTAGATGTTTGTAATAATCAGGATAGAATTGAGGGTGTAGAAGTCATTGATCTGCTAGGGACAGGTGAACATAATATAATACAGTTCTCGGTACTTTGGAAGAGTGCGGATGCAAAGTTTAAATCTGTTAAGTTTAACTTTGGTAGAGCAAATAATGAGCAAATGTGGCAATGTCTAAGGAGGATAGACTGGAGTAAGCTTTTAAGTGTGAAGACAGTTAAGAAGCAGTGGAACAGGTTTAACACTAGAATTACCAAAGCTTACGAGAAAACTCGTAAATCCGGCCCACTCGCACGTCTCCATTCAGCGTCTTTTGTCTTGTAAATGTGTCTATAATCCCAAGCAGCAAACAGCCTGCTATACCATCCTCCCCCCCACCACTGGAGAAACTGCAAAAACCTCTCCCAAATTTAGCCTTGTTTATCAGTGAGTCAGGTACCTAGGCTAAAAAAATATATTGTTATTCGGAACACATGCATTTCACGTGTGTTTCATGTCCACAAAGATCTGTGTAAGTGTAGAATGACAGAAATGTTGAACACATACCTAACAGGCAAACTTTTTCCATGTTTTAGTACTAATGACAAAATGTAGGCATGAAGTTTATAATGTGTGAAGACTGAAGTCCAAATATCAAATAAGCACTTTCACAATAGATACAAGCTTAACAGAACAAATGCGCTTTTTTCCCAAAGACTATAATCGAAGAAAAAGAAATCATGTTAGTGTTGCTTGTTCTCCTGACTTCTCGGGATGTATACTGGTTAGAGCTGCTGACTCCAATTCATAAAGTTCTGGGTTTGAGTCTTAACGTCTCCCAAGATAAATGTTTTGAGTAGTGAGCTGTTCTTATTGTTACTATTATACAATAAAAGCGTACATTTGATTTGAGTCTGTAACAGATGGTGTAAATGTATGGTACTTGTAAAGATTAGCGTTTTTTTTTATTCAGTTTTATTCTTTCAGTCACGTTCACGCTCATCGTCCTGATCTAACACTGCTGTTTTCAAATAAAGACGCACTATAACAGAGGTGAACTCAGATTGGAGAAGGAGAACAGAAGCCCTTCCCGCAAGAAACGTCCACTCACATATAAGAACAACACAGCTGCACCAGGCGTAAAGGTGAAAGATGGCACCGTTTGGATACAGGGCGAAGTCCGGCGTCATCCTACCAATCACCTGTCCTTCAAAGAAAGATGCAAACAATCTTCATATCTGGCCATAAAACTCTTGTCTTTATTTAAACGATGTTGTAATGCATTACATTTTAGCATGAGTTTAACTTCCCATTCTTTTCTCTCTTGCTGTTTTCTGAAGTTGCCCATAAGCACTGTGACTTTAAAGTTCCTCTCACAGTGTCCATGGCTGTTGAAGTGGGCTGCTACAGGAACACCTGTTGTCACGTTTAATGTAG
Source organism: Polypterus bichir lapradei (assembly GCA_026402145.1). NCBI lineage: Eukaryota > Metazoa > Chordata > Cladistia > Polypteriformes > Polypteridae > Polypterus > Polypterus bichir. Next base: position 5,276,024 of record JANRMT010062834.1, read on the forward strand.
AACCTGTGTAAATTCATAGGACTGAGCAGCACATGGCAAGGACAGGATTTATTCTGAACAGTCAGCATGGGTTTAGAAGAAGGAGGTCATGTTTTACTAACATGCTGGAATTCTATGAGGAAGCAACAAAATGATATGATCAAAGTGGAGCAAATGATATTAGTTATCTGGACTTTCAGAAAGCATTTGATAAGCTACATGAGAGGATTGGCATCAAACTAAAAGAAGTGGGAGTTCAGGGTGATGTTTTCAGATGGGTGCAGAATTGGTTCAGACACAGGAAGCAGAGGGTGATGGTGCAAGGAACCCCATCAGAATTGGCCGATGTTAAGAGTGGTGTTCCAAAGGGGTCAGCGGTAGGGCCACTGCTATTTTTAATATATATAAATGATTTGGATAGGAATATAAGTAACAAGTTGGTTAAGTTTGCAGATGATACCAAAATAGGTGGATTGGCGACTTGGATAGCTTACCAGCTTAGGCAGATTTGTCGCAGATGAAGGCTAATGTCAGTAAATGTAAAGCATTACACATAGGAAGTAAACATGCTAGGTTTGAATACACAATGGGAGTACACCTTATGAGAAGGTTTTAGTAGTCTTAGTGGACTCTACACTATCAACTTCCCGACAGTGTTCAGAAGACATTAAGAAAGCTAACAGAATGTCAGGTTATATAGCACGATGTGAGGAATACAAGTCCAAGGTGCTCAAGCTTTATAACACACTGGTGAGGCCTCATCTGGAGTACTGTGTGCAGTTTTGGCCTCCAGGCTACAAAAAGGACATAGCAGGGCTAGAAAACGTCTAGAGAAGAGCAGCTAGGCTGATTCCAGGGCTACAGGGGATGAATTATGACGAAAGATTAAAAGAGTTGGGCAAGTTGGGTAAGTTTAAGCAAAAGAAGATTAAGAGGTGACATGACTGAAGTGTTTAAAATTATGAAGAGAATTAGAACAGTGGACTGAGACTATTATTTTAAAATGAGTTAATCAAGAACATGGGGACACAGCTGGAAGTTTGTTAAGGGTAAATTTCGCACAAACATTAGGAAGTTTTTCTTTACATAGAGAACCATAGACACTTGGAATAAGGTACCAAGTAATGTGGTAGACAGTAAGACCTTAGGGACTTTCAAAACTAGACTTGATGTTTTTTTAGAAGAATTAAGTGGATAGTACTGGCAAGCTTTGTTGGACTGAATGGCCTGTTCTCGTCTAGATTGTTCTAATGTTCTAATATTCACGTCTCCATTAATAAAGTAGATGTGTTCGTTATAGGAAACTGTTATTATCCGAGATAGAATTAACATAGGAGAAATATGGACACTGAAAGAGCTCAGGAGGACAGACGGGCATCCCAGCCAGGATGGAGGAGGATTTCTTGACTGGCAGGTAAGTTATAATGGAAGGATGGCAGGATTGCGGATACCACCCGGCCAAGACACCTTATAATTCAAGCCCTGGCTGGGATGCTAGAAGGAAAAATGGACTGGTGAAAGCTGGAAGCCAGAGGTAGTTCATCCCCCAAAGTAATAGGTGGCAATGTTCCTCACAAATTGTCCCAGTTTGAATACCCTTTGGTCTGTGGTGGAACTGGAGTCCAGAAGTGCAGTCCTGTAGCGGTCCTTGGGTGATGATAGAAGGTGCTGCCTTTGTATTGAGTTCTTTTGGTATTATTTTCTTATATCTTTGGACTTTATGAATACTGTGGAATTTTTTAATTTAAATTGAATAACTAAAATAATTCTAATATATAATTTAAGACTTTGATAGTTAGGTTGGGGTCTGAGCTTGGGTCCTTGGATTTCTTATTGACCTTTAGAAGCAAGTGCAGTGTGATTAAACAACAATGGCTGTATCAACGCACAACATGGATTTAGGCATCCAGATTGCTCAGATCCTTTACAAATGAGTTTGCATGTGCTACCTTTGTATTTCTTCTGAGAAGGTACAGTGAACAATGCCAATTCTCATAAATGAGTCAACTTTTGCAAATAAAGTATGTAATTTCAATTCACTCTCAATTCTGTCAGCATCACCAGTTCATATCAGTTATACACATTGATTAGATGTGTTGCCCTGATTACAGACAGGCAGTGTGGTGTAGTGGTTAAAGATTTGGACTTCAAGCTCTGAGGTTGTGGTTTCAAATTCCATTCCTAACACTGTGTGACCTTGAACTTGGTGCTTTGGACAAAGGGTATGTAACCAGTTGTAAAGTCACCTTGGATAAATGTATCAGCCAGATCAGTAAACTATAATAATTTTTGAAATTCATTCAATTGTGCTAAAATATGTAGTAATTTAATTGAAGCTTACACAGATTACCTCATCTTACTGTGGTGTTAGTTAGCTATAGAAGTCAGACTTCTCAGATAAAACATATTATTATAAATAAAAAACTAAACATATTAGGTAACAGCATACAGGGCCTGCCTTGTGCAGACTTCTGCACAAAACTTTAAAGCTGAATATGTAGTTTTAAAAACTATTGAGGATTCATTTTGTATTTCTTGATTTATTGGAATATACCAGTCACTATGACTACTGCCAAAGATATTTCTTTTAGCTACATAAGCATTTTTGGTCTTGTTTGTTTCCCACATTATTAAAAAAATAATTTGGGTTAACAGAATTAAGTTCAACAATATTTTATTTGCCACCTGTTTCAAGGCAGATCCACTACTGGCCCCTAGGGTTCAGGTCAGACGAAGCTCTGTGCAGTCTTTTATGGCCAATTGTAAAAGACATTTTAGTGTCTAATTCAATTTAATTAAATTACCCAGTGGTGTTTGACTTAATTATGTAATTATGCAATTTAAAATTTCTCTCATTTCGGTTCATTTGAAGGTGTCATGCCCCTTCCGTGGATAAGTTAAAGGGATATGGTAGAATGCAAGTGAGCACTGAGCAGTAAATGGAACGTTTCTAATTTACATGTTTTCATTTAGTGCTTTGTCCTAAATAGCACACTCTAATAAATGACCAATCATACTTGTTACTACCTTTGTTTCAGGGATCATACCTGGGCCTTTCCTGGGCATATTTAAATCATCCTACTGCAGTACAAGTCAATGCTTTTATTAAAGGTATTGTCATTGCATATTCCTCTCCAGTTATTACACCTCACTACATGCCACAGTAGGATCAAGACGGTCTTTAATGTATTGTGATACACTGTTTATAGTTGACTCATGAAGTAAAAACTCCATGGAAAATTTCAGATCTATCCCATCTATCTGCCGAAACCACTTATCCTAATTTATTCTCCAGGGAGGCCAGGCAGCATAGGATGCAAAGCTAGAAAACATACAGTACAAGGTGGGATGCTAGTTCATCTCAGGGCACACTTACGTACTTATGTGCAATCACTTATAAAAGACCAAATTAGACTCGCCAATCAGTGTCAACAGCTTGTCAGTGAAATTTGGGAGGATAATAAAACAGCTGGAGAAAACTCAATCAAACATGAGAAAAAAGCATGGAAAGGCCACTAAAATATTTACTGAAACATGATTGAACTTTGGATACGTGAAGCAGCAAAACAACCAATGTATATACAGTATTTTACCTTTGGCAATAGTCTAGTGAAAGAGTTAACAATGAAAATGACTTTAAAATATTATTTTTCAGATAGTCTACTGTAGAAAATGTTTCAATTTAACTAGTCGTAGCCCTGTGAAGGTTTGGCACCCTGTCCACAGGTTGTTCCTGCCTTACACCTCATGATTGCTGAGATAGGGTCCAGCTGTCCTTTGTCCACAACCCTGCCCTGAATAAGAAGGTTAGGATGATGGATGGATGTACTGATAGACTGGTCACACAGATACCGAGATCAGTGTCTCTGTTGTTTACAGCTGTTGCTGCTTTCCTTTTCTCCACTATCACTTGGCCACACATCAAGTCTTATGGAAACAACAATTTTCAGTACATTACAATATATTAAACCAGTAAGATGAATTTGTTTTATTGGTTCTTTACTTTGAAGTTTGTCTCTAAAGTCTATATATGTTATAAGGTTTATACTTTACTTTTATACATAGCAACAACTAAAATATTGTAAGTGCTTTGAACCTGTGCTCACTGGAGAGTGCTATACAAGAATTTGTTAAATTAGTTACTTTGAAGCAGAGAACTTGAGCGGGAATGAGTCCTTAAAGAAGTGCCCTGAGAACCCCACCAGATTAGAGAAGAAGTGTCCTACATGAGAAAAGAAGAGCACTATTGTCATACAATGATTATCGGCACTCTTAGCATTACCATCTCGTAGGCATCTGGCCTCTTAGCAGAGAATCTGTTGAACCGTTTCTCCAAAGGATTTGGCACACCAATGTGAGGTAATAGCCATTGGCTTTTGTAAGATATCCGTCATCCTAGAAAGCAGAATATAAAAAGAGAACAGACCATTCAGTCCATCCATCTTGCTTGATTAGATAATAACCCTGTGAATGGGTTTTAAAGGCAGGTGCTTGTTAAAGCTATTAAAAGGTGAACTGCAGAAAAGGTGCGTTGATATGAAGGAAGTGTCAAAGTTAAATTATAGAGTAAGTCCAGGATGGGAAGAATACCTTTATTTACACGTACCTGGAGCCACTCAGTACATGGAAAGAAATGACTGACTTGCAGATGTTGGTAACACTCCTTAGATACACTTTGTCAAATGCAAAAGCAATTAATTAGTTTAATTTTGCATTTCCTTGCTAGTTACTGATAAACAGGACCCTTGGAGTCAGGATTCCTCTACACTAGATTATACTGGTTCTCTTGTCAATACTTGTCCTTGTGCTAAATTAGCAGCAGGACTGGGCCACCCATGTGCTTGGTCAATCACATTGGCTAGAAAGCATCATCATGAATTGCAGTCAATAGTCCTATAAATAAAAGAGAAAATACTTTTGTGAAATATGTTTATGAGTTCATTGCAAAATGCATACCCTAATGTTAGATAAACTAAATGAGTAAGTCAAGTCAAGTAGAGCTTTATTGTCTTCTCAACCATATACATTAAAGCACACAGTTAAATGAAATAACATCCGTCAGGACCAAAGGTGCAACGTATAACACAACAAGACAATAGCATAATCAGACAGCACTTCAGACTTATCACAGAGGATGAATGGGAGGGGGGAATAAATAATATAATATCTGTACATACAGCTGCACATACTGTATATAAAAAATATACAAATACAGATATACAAATATCTATAGCTAAATATGAAAATATATCTAACAAAAAGGACTTTGGGGAGGGAGGCACATCAGAGAGGCTGTAACAAATGCAGACTATAGACTAAGGACTTGTAAAATGATCAGACTCGACCCACTTAAAAAGGTTTGGGGAAGGCACCCGTATAATATACCTGGCTGCAAAAGGCTTTGAAAGGAACAGACTGAGTCCAAAACAGAACTGACGTTGAGTTGCAAAGATGGCGGTTTTAAATAGTCAGACCGGAAGTGACAGTTTGGAACCAGAAGTGGCCATCTTCTGACATCAATCGAGGTGCTGGAATCGGAAGTGGTGTCAGTCGAGGCCCCAGAAGTGACATCATACTAGGCACCAGATCCAGGAGGGATGGCAGTCAAGGCACTAGAAACGGAAGTGACATCATTCTAGGCCCCAAAACCGGAAGTGACGTCTTCAAGGTTGAGTCAGACAGGTTTTCCTGTAAAGGTAACAGGAGAAGATTTAGTGCACCTCGCCTCCCCCTGGCCTGGCATGGAATTACCTACACTTGGTCCTCCTACTCGCACGTGCATGACAGACTATAAGAAACAGTGCAAAACGGAGGGCAAGTACTGTAAACATGTATTATATGTGCAATTGTTTTGTGCAATTATACTGTGCAAAATATGAACAGTTGTGCAAGTATGGATTGAGTTGAGAGAGTTGGATGTACATATGGACAAGAATATTGAAATGTAAACATAACATTGTAGGCATAAACATTGAAGATATAAGAAGCACCTGAGGGATTAGTTTGCTTTGTGGAATTTGACAGCAAATGAAGAGGTAAAATAAACAGCCTTTGCACAATTGTTAAAAAATATATAGCAATAATTGTAATTTATTCCCATTTTGAGCATTTTCTTGGTAATAGGCATCTGTCAGATAAACAGTAGCTATAATAATTCATGAATACAAGGAGCCACATGTTCCTGTTGCAGGCATTAGGACCTATGAAAATGGATGAGTGGTCAATAAAATTACAAAATATTATTGTAAAAATGACAATGCTTGAAATATAAAAGTAACTGAAGTTGTAGAAGAACATGAATATTATAAATGAAAAAAAAATGGCTGCTCACAATTGTTTTGGAGGATTAGTGAATGAGTTGATTAGATTAAGTTTTTCATTACAGGTAAAATTTCATTACAACGAATATCTTTACAATGAAATTTTCATTACAACGAAGTATTTTTATGGTCCCGCCAGTTTCCCCATATGACACGAGTCTATAGAAATCTCGTTACTATGATGTGCTTTCATTACAACGAAGTGCCCAAAAGACCTTGAAATGCCTGAATGAATCATCCACAGAGCAGTTAGTTCTGTGGTCACAGCTCAGTTGTGCATAATGATCTCCAAACAGAAACATTGTAATTTTTTTTTTATCTTTCTTCAAACTTTCCTCATACTGTTTTTTTTTTTTTTGCTGGTTTTGTTTTCGGTGGTTTTCAGGGATACCTTTTGCTTATTGCGCATCAACATTTGAAAAACATCCATTGCATCCTATTGAAATGGCAGACACGAAAAAATGATAACGGTTCATATTAGAAAAAAAAAAAAGCTTTACATTTTTGCAGCTCTTGATTACGGCAAAAAGAAAAAAGACGTTGCCAGTGAATTTGGAATTTCGCCATCGACGCTGTCAGCTTTCTTCAAAGACCGAACAAAATAAGAAGAAAAATCTCGAGTCGCAAACGTATGTGAACTGCTGCATTTGAAGACGTTGTTAAAGCAGTTTCTATGTGGTTCAGTGATGCCCAATCAAGAAACATTCCTATTAATGCAGCACTCATTCAAGAAAATGTGAGGTTTCTAAACTCTCTTGGGACCTCCCCCAACTGGATAACATGCTGAAGAGCGTCCCAAAGTGTGATCACCACGTCTGTGGAAGACTGTTCATCCATTGCCACAGCAACAGCAGGCTCACAGCTGTACTGTGGCTCATCACCGAAGCAAACAGAAAAGATCTCAATGGGTGATGCAAGGAAGATTGTAAATGCAGGGAACAGTATTACTTGGCCACTAACCTGGCCATGACCCTGCCTGTTTGCTGTGTCTGTGTATAGGAGAGTGGCAGATTACGCTACAATAAATAACCGTGCTGTTCCTGTTTCAAGCTGAATAAAGCTGGTTTTGCTAAAGTATTGAGACTAAGCCTCGTTTTTTTGGGGTGCAAAACAAGGACTTATAGTGCGACCCCGATCTTTTATGATTTGCTTATGTGTCATTTCACTGCAGCACAGTGAGCCTGTTGTTGGTTGCCCTGGCAACGGACAAACAATCTTCCACAGATGCAGCAATTGCGCTTCCGGACACACTTCAGTGTGTCGTTCCCATTGGGTGGGGAGTGGGGGGGATCCCAAAAGAGTTCAGAAACCCCACAATATTAAGAAGAACAAAAGGATGATTCGGTTTCTGATTGATAACTGTGCTGCCCACAACATGCTTCCACATTTAGATAATGTTCGCGTTGAATTCCTCCCACCCAATTGCACAGCGGTGCTTCAGCCTTTGGATTTGTGCATCATTCGCACCCTGAAAGTGTATTATCACATGCAAATGCTGAGAAAAATTCCCATCAGCATAACTTGTAGACAGGAGGAGATTAAAATTAACGTGAAAGAAGCTATTGAAATGATTGCAAATGGCTGGACGCAAGTTAAAGAAAGCACTTTAGTGAAAAATATAGAATCTCATTACTACGAAATTTTCATTACAACGAAATCATTTTTAGGTCCCTGGCAGTTCATGGTAACGGAATTTTACCTGTATATATAAATATCCATCCATCCATTGTCCAACCTGCTATATCCTAACTACAGGGTCACGGGGGTCTGCTGGAGCCAATCCCAGCCAACACAGGGCACAAGGCAGGAAACAAACCCTGGGCAGGGTGCCAGCCCACCGCAGTATATGTAAATATTGTTAGTTGAAAGACATTTATTTAGTGATATGCCTTCCTTGTTTTATTCCATGGAGTACTGGGGCATTCTAACGTTAATCTTAACATCTAATGTAATGCTAAAACAAAGCTGGTCAGTGACATTCTATGTCCATTACTGTAATGAGATATACTAAATGTATCTGGGAGGGACAGAAACTGTAGCTCTGTCTGGCTTCTATTGCATTGACAGTTCTCATCTAGAAATTCATGTTTTTAGCGAGGCTGCCATTGGTTGCACATGCTGCATGTATGATTGGCTACTCCATTGTCCCACTATCCACTGAGCATTGAAACAGCTTCTGAAAAGGATGAACTAACCGATCTCTGTATGCTTTAAAGCTTTTACAGCTGATTCAGTCTGAGCTATGTGCTTCACCTGGTTTTACCTATTTAAATTGTGAATTAGCTATATCCATGATTATTATACTTCAGTATTCGTCCATTAAAAAAATTTAGCAAATCAGCAACACAATTATTCAGATCATTTGCAAAAAGTTCATTTTCCAAATATCTTTATAGAAAATACAGTCTGTTGGGCTGCCTTTATATATTACTTTGCATTCCTAGCCTTCTTCTGCACATTTTTTTCTCTTCTTTATTTAGAAGTTTATTTAATTCAGAGCCTTTTGTTTGTGCAAACTGTGATGTTCTTTTTTGGAAATTACTACATATCCACAGAAAAGTATACATACTGAGACAGCTCCCGCTGATTCTCTGATGTGCTTTGCTGCGTTAGTGTTGACATACCAGTCTGTACATTCGAAGCACTCAATCAATCAATTCAGCAGACCATCTTCTATCAGTAACAATTTTAGTTTTACTTGTCATAGCTGTTGTTGATACATCAGTATAAACTTGATCATAGAATTGGACTGTTGTATGTAAGCCTACTCAAAGCTTCTGTACCTTACCTGATAGTAACATCAAAATTAATACTGAAGGACTGCTGAATAGCATTCATTTGTATTCATTACTGTACAGAGTGCTTTAGATCTTTAGGGCAAATGTCTTCTGTGCAAATTTTTACATGTTGTGAGGGATAGCATGCTGGGACCAGTGACCCAGCCGGAGTTGGTTTGAAGATCTTATATGGACAGAACATCCATAACATAGAAGGACAGGAGAAAGCAATAATTCCTGTTTATTGTTTCCTACCATATGCTAAATGGCAGAAGCCCTGGTTACCATTACCTGTTCAGGCAACCACAGGGAATGCCGGAACTTGTAGTCCAGTAGCGCTGCCCTGTTGGGATCTCTAGGTGCCGCTAGGGCATGCTTCAGGGAGTTACACTCCCTTTTTTGTAGGACTTCTGTATTACTCGTAAGTGCTTCCAACCTGGGTAGTCCATTAAAGGGACCGCATTGCCTTGTCCAGGCGAGTCAGAGTCAGGAGTGCAGGCAGGCAGGCAGCACTCACTGGAGGAGTAGCAGTGTGGAGAGAAGAAAGAGAAAGAAAGGAGGAAGAAGAGACACTTGCTGAATTGTTGCACAAAAAGGTATTTTTGTAATAACCCCCATCTTTTTATTCCAACCGGGAACTATGTTGTGCATTTGTGCTTGTGGATCAGTGGTGCCCCCTAGCCTTCACAATATATATTTATTAGTGTGTGCTTGTGTTGTATGAACTGGTTGAAGGTAAGGTGTTATACTTTCTTTTCACACTCAGGCATTGAAAACCTTAACAGAGTAGGCTCAGGAGAGAGTATACCCTTCAGTCAGTTAAGCTTCTACCACTTGACCCGTTTCACAATGGCTTACATTTGCTGGAAGCATTCCTACAGCTCTGTTACTGGCAGCCCTTTGGTTTTAAGAAGTATCATATAATTTACCCCTAAAAAGGTGATCACCCATTCACTAATTTGCTATTAGTTTCAGGGAAATCTCCTTTTCCGTCCATCTCCTTGTTATTAGCATCATTGTTATATGAACCTATTAAAAGAGGAGTTACCCAAAACAAAATGACTGTGTTAACATGCAAGGTCAGAGAAACTAGTATTGGTTTTTACAAAAATTAATAGTGAAGGAGATAATAACCTTTTATTAGCAGGGCCCTGATAATAGCATAGCCAGATAAATGACTACAGTAAAAAAATAATTGATCCTTTATTTTACCTTGCTCATTCCATGTCAGTGTCACCCAGAGTATGATCCTATCCCAGCAGTACTGAGCAAAACATAAAAATAACCTCTGGACTCCATTGTATACTCTTACCAACACTCACTCATACAAAGTCAGTTTAGAGCCATCTCATCTCTTCTTCTCAACTGCCTTTCTTGGTGAGCATCACATCTGCAGCAGGCCAAACAGGTCTGCATAAACTTTCCTGTCCATGGCTACAGAATTAACTGTTTACCTGGGGAATTCCCAAAATGTTCCCAAGTCAATCAAGAGATTTAATTCCTTTCAGCATATCCTGGGTCTGCTGCAGGGTTTCTGCCTAGTCAGACGTGTCTGGAGCATCTCTAGGGTGAACCGCCCGTGGTGGCATCCTTACAACATGCTCAGATAACCTTAAGTGTGTCCTCTCAATCCAAAAGTAGCTGCTAAACTTCTCACCCTATCACAGAGTATCAGCCCAGCCACCACATGAAGAAACCTCATTTCTTATACAGTATAGTTGAAATCTCATTCTTGGAGTCATTACCCACAGCTCATGACATAAGATGAGGGAAGGGATGCAGATCAGCTGGTAAACTGAGAGTTTTGTCTTTAGATTCAGCTCCCGCTTCATCACTACAGACTGGTACAGCACTTGCAGGACAGCTGTTGCCACTCCAATCCACTTGTCAATTCTGGGCTCTCTTTTTTTCTGTCACTCATGAGCAAGATCCCAAGATGTTTCTCCTTCACCTAAAAAGACTGATCCACTGTTTTCCAAGAAAGGACCATAACCTCAGACTTGAAAGTGCTGATCCTCAGCCTAGCCAGGTTACAGGTCTGCAGTGAATCACTGTGTGTGCTGAGCATCACAGTCAGTTGAGGCAAAGAGGGGAACATCTTCTGCATAAAGCAATGATGTTACTCTTAGCCTCCCCAACTGGACACCTTTACATCCTTGGCTATGCACTTGACATCCTGTTCATTAAAACCACAAACAGGAGTGGTGCCAAGACAAAGCCTTGACAGAGTCTGACACCCATAGTGAGAAAATTCAATTTAACACCAAATATTCTGACGCAGCTCTCACTGTATTCATATAGGGAATGAATGGTCATCTAATTAACCTAAACTGTGAATTGCAGAAAAAATTTGGATATTGGAGAAAAATACATTCAGACACAGGGAAAACTAATAAACTACACACCAAAAGTGCTAGGATACTAGGATGTAAACTTTGTTACCAGGAGCTGTAAGGCAACAGCACTATTGCTTTACAACAGTGTAATGCTGATAAATAATTTTTGCATTTCCAATTTAACGTAATGCACCACAGTGTGATGTCAGTTAAGTCACACTACTCTTGTTTTAACAATATTCAGACAGTGAGTACATATTTATTTAAAATATAGCAGCACCTTTTCATTACATTGCATTCCTTTGTTTAGAAACCATTAAGAATGCTAACAGAATTTTAGGTTATATAGTGCGATGAGTAAAGTACAAGTCCAAGAAGGTTATGCTCAAGCTTTATAACACACTGGTAAGGCCTCATCTGGAGTACTGTGTGCAGTTTTGGTCACCAGGGTACAAAAAGGACATAGCAGGGCTAGAAAAGGACCAGAAAAGAGCAACTAGGCTGATTCCAGGGCTACAGGGGATGAGTTATGAGGAAAAATTAAGAGAGCTGAGCCTTTTCAGTTTAAGAAATAAATACTGTAGATAGATAGATACTTTATTAATCCCAAGGAGAAATTCACATACTCCAGCAGCAGCATACTGATAAAGAACAATATTAAATTAAAGAGTGATAAAAATGCAGATATAACAGACAGACAATAACTTTGTATAATGTTAACGTTTACCCCCTCAGGTGGAATTGAAGAGTCGAAAGAAGATTAAGAGGAGACATGATTGGAGTGTTTAAAATTATGAAGGGAATTAGTAGGTGGATCAAGACTGTTATTTTAAAATGAGTTCATCAAGAACACGGGGACACAGTTGGAAACTTGTTAAGGGTAAATTTCACACAAACATTAGGAAGATTTTCTTCACAACAAGAACCATAGCACTTGGAATAAGCTACCAAGTAGTGTGGTAGGCAGTATGACTTTAGGACCTTTCAAAACTCGACTTGATGTTTTTTATAAGTATTAAGTGGATAGGACTGGCAAGCTTTGTTGGGGTGAGTGGCCTATTCTAATCTAGAATGTTCTAGTGTTCTAATGTTCTTATTAATTTTCCAAAAATCCTTACTTAATTAGAGAGTCACAGAGAGTCTAGCAACTTGGGGAGCAAATCAGGAAATGACCCCAGTTCAGTAAATTGTAGTGCATATTTATACAGTCACACGCACACACACAAATGAGAATGCTTTAAGGCAGGGGTGTCGAACTCCAGTCCTGGAGGGCCGCAGTGGCTGCAGGTTTTCATTCTAACCATCTTCTTATTTAGTGACCAGTTTTTGATGCTAATTAACTTCTTTAGCCTTAGCTTTAATTAGCTTGACTCAGGCCTCTTAGTTGTTTTTTCCTTAATTAGCAGCCGGACAGTAATGAGACATAAAACAAGCAGGGCATGACCAGCTCACAAAGATGAAGGTCTCAGTAAGGTTGATCCCTCAGGTTACCAAAACATTTTAGGAGTTCTTAGAAAAAAACAGAATATCAACAGTTTTGGAAATGTCTGCTGTGGCAGAAAAAGAGCAGCAACAAACCATGGCATTGAATAACGGGTTTAATTAACAGCAAGAATAAGCTTCCATTAAGGAACTGGTTGGAGTTTGAAGCCCCAATTTAGCTGGTCATCTGCTGGCTCGTTTCATGTCTCATTTCTGTTTGGCTGTCATTTTTAGAACATTAGAACATTAGAACATTAGAACATTCTAGACGAGAACAGGCCATTCAGCCCAACAAAGCTCGCCAGTCCTATCCACTTGTTTCCTCCAAGAAAACATCAAGTCGAGTTTTGAAAGTCCCTAACGTCTTACTGTCTACCACACTACTTGGTAGCTTATTCCAAGTGTCTATCGTTCTTTGTGTAAAGAAAAACTTCCTAATGTTTGTGCGAAATTTACCCTTAACAAGTTTCCAACTGTGTCCCCGTGTTCTTGATGAACTCATTTTAAAATACAAGTCTCGATCCACTGTACTAATTCCCTTCATAATTTTAAACACTTCAATCATGTCACCTCTTAATCTTCTTTTGCTTAAACTGTAAAGGCTCAGCTCTTTTAATCTTTCCTCATAATTCAACCCCTGTAGTCCTGGAATCAGCCTAGTCGCTCTTCTCTGGACCTTTTCTAGTGCTGCTATGTCCTTTTTGTAGCCTGGAGACCAAAACTGCACACAGTACTCAAGATGAGGCCTAACCAGTGCATTATAAAGGTTGAGCATAACCTCCTTGGACTTGTACTCCACACATCGTGCTATATATCCTAACATTCTGTTAGCCTTCTTAATGGCTTCTGAACACTGTCGGGAAGTTGATAGCTTAGAATCCACTATGACTCCTAAATCCTTCTCATAAGGTGTACTCTCGATTTTCCGACCGCCCATTGTGTATTCAAATATTTAATGAAGAAAAGAATTAATTCAGAAGACTTAATCCTTAAAAGCAGGGCTATTAAAATAGAGGGAAAAGAAGTTAATTAGCAGTGAAAACTGGTCACTGATTAGGAAAAGGGTTAGAAAGAAAACCTGCACGCACTGCGGCCCTCCAGGCCTGGAGTTTGATACCTGTGCTTTAGGGTCATCCCTTAACCCAAGATTAAGGTTGTGGGAGGAAGATGGAATACTTGGAGAAAACTTCAGATGAAGGAGATTGCACTAATTGAGCCTGTATTAGAACGTGTGTCCCTCAAGCATATGAATGAATGAACATTTTAGAAATTTCAGTACCTAGCTTGTTTCAGAATATTTGGAAGCACCTGTTCTACAATATCATAAATTCATGCTGGACAGGGTAAAATGAGGATTAAATCCTTTTGATCATTGTGTCAGAAGGCTCCCAACATCTCTGGTGTCACTTCACATGGGCAAACTGCATTCCTTCAAATTAAATGTGGTATGACTGGTCAATTGTGCTTCAAAATGTATAGTAATGCATAAACAAATATCTCCTCCAGGAATGTTGTTAAGTGGAGTTTTTTTGTTTTCCTTTCCTACTTTGTCAACTGCCATTATCTCATTTACAAGTAAGTGTATATGGTCATAACATAACGAGTTAAATACTCAATAATCATGGCACCAGAAAATGGCCATCAAAATAGATGTGGAATCTTGAATTGGATATGGTGGAAATACGAGATAACACATCCATACACCTTCATCCATTTTCTGTGCTTGCAAAATCAGAGTATGTAATGACAAGAATTACTGCTAGTCATTTTGTCCATCAATTTATCCATCCATTTGCTATACATGATTTCTCCAGTTTATGTTCACAGGAAATAAAGCCTTTCCCAGAAGGAATAATAATAATAATAATAATAATAAGGGCATTTTGAAATACTCACACATAGATGGTCGACTTATACACGTATGTATGGGCCTGCTCAGCAGCACACAGTTGTTTCATGTTAAGGTTGATTATGATTATGGTGCTAGAGAGTGAATACATGATACATGTTGATTAGCACATGCAGTGTCTTTTCACTGCTCTTTCCACATGTGTCAATAGTGACCCTATAAACTTGTATATGTCATTAGTTTATGATAGGAAACTCAGATGAATACCAAGGGTTTTATTAGTTTTAGAATTCTCGTACATCTTAAAATGTTAAACTGGCAAATGGAGATTGATCTTGTATGGAGGATTTGTGTGTGTGATGAACCAGACCCCCATCTCAGGTTGTTACCTTTTACCTAGAACTACCAATTAAAGTTATATCCCCTAAAACCAATTAATGGATTAAAGGAAATGTATACTTTTTTATTGTTCTGATGGCTGTAACTGAAATCTATTTTAATGAACAAGCAATATTTTGCTTCATTCATCTTCCATTGTATGAAATTTTAAGATCTATGAAATAGTTTGCAATTTCTTACTTTGAAATACTATATTTAAATATTTACAGTAAGTAACTTAATGTACAATTTAGTAGAATTCAGTAAAAATGGGCTCAGTATTAATTGATTTTTAGCACAGGACTGAATTTTCTTTGGTGTGGAATTACTTGAGAAGTAGATGTGTATTCCCAGCGAAAGTTGGCAGTTAATTGGAGCGGAGTAGTTGGGTCCACTTTATTTGTTCTATGCAATCAATATCCATGTTAGAACTGTCAGTTCTAATTGTTCACAGGGAATATCACAATACTGGCCTGTATTCTGATGCTGTGGAATGGTTTCTCATTTCA
Organism: Polypterus bichir lapradei; assembly: GCA_026402145.1. Lineage (NCBI taxonomy): Eukaryota > Metazoa > Chordata > Cladistia > Polypteriformes > Polypteridae > Polypterus > Polypterus bichir. The sequence continues at coordinate 5,291,654 of JANRMT010062834.1, forward strand.
TCCTTATGGTAATTTAATTGGACTCTGTGTGTAGGCCAAAGCATCTATCAAAGTGTGAAATTCTGCGTAACATTCTGTAGGGCAGTTTAAAGACACATGTAGGGTGGGCTACTTGTACGTGGGTGGAATTATCTATGTATATTTCAAGCCATTCTGTAAAACCTCTCTTTGAAGGAGTTCACTCTTGCATGGCCAGGAAATATTACAAACTCCATCAATCCATCCTTACCTTAATGTGAAATACACAGTTGCATTACTGAAGCGTTTAGAGGCACAGGGAGACATTTCTCTTTTTGCAACGTCAGGATTATTTGAAGTGAACCTGCTTGGAACAGGTTTATTATAAGAGAGTGTGTTGCTTTTTCTGTAGTTGGCAGAATACAGCTCAAGCCTGCTTCCTGAAAAACTGAAAATTTCAAAAAGTTTCCAAAAGTTAACAGGCTTGGTGAGTAATCCATCTTTGTGAAATGCTGCTTTGGCATCTGAGTTAAAAAAAGTCAATAAAAATGTATTTTATTTATGATCTCCTTCTGAAGAAGATGTCAAAACTCTGTCTTATTGTGTTTTCTTGGCAGTATTTTTTTTTTTTGCATAGCCCACACACTAATACAGCCTTCATTTTTTGGTAAATCTTAAAATAGTGCATTCTTTTCATATCTACCTAATTAATTATCTAACTTTGAAAATCAAACCAAACCTTGAGGGCACTTTTCAAAAGATATATTCTATAGAATGCAGATAAGCTTCTGGTTAAATCAACAAGTTTTTTTTTTATTATTCTTTGAATAAGAAGTGTGTTCTGAGTTTCTGAATATTCAATTAGACAAAAAAGCAATTAGCTAGAGCTGACTTGATCATATACTGTAGCAGTGAGAATAATTACAAATATTGACAATTCAGACAAATTGCATAACCAACTGAAACTGTGCTTTCTTCTTTAGTTTCCTACATGCTGTATGCTGGATCTGCTTTTGAGCTGAAGTATTTTTAATGCAAGTGCTTCATTTCTCTAGAACAGACTTCATACGTTATGTAGCTGTGTCAAGGAGAATACTAGCTCATTGTAAGTTGCCTTAAAGTACTTCAGAGTAATCCTGCAGTCGTTTACTTGACAAGAAAATGAACAAGACATTTTCATCTAAATGCACCTTTAAAAATTAAAACTATAGCTAAATGCATAAACTTTCTTACTTCAAAAGAAACTGAAGGAAATGCATTTTTTATTTTAATAAAAAAAAATGATTTGTGTTTATGAACATCTATTTTTTTATTTTACTTTATAACAGATTTTCTGTTGACCTGTCTTCTAAAGGTTATATAGCTTTGGGTGATTATTAGATGCTGCAATGCTATAATGAGACAGACATCAAGTGAAGAAGATTAACTCATACAGTGCCCACATAGATTTTTATATCGTCATCATGAGTGTGACTCCTAAGGATCGCTTCCAGGCTTAAGGGTGGGTTAAATAAATCTCAAGGCCACCTGTGCCCTCTGAAATCATTGTGGCACCAAGTCCAGACCTCTGCACACAAAGCAAGACCCCTATGTTCCCTTGTGATTAATGCCTTTTACCCTTTAGTATTCTCATGAAATCTATGTTCTTGCTTCTTTTTATGTGGTTCAACAAAAACAGCAACATTTATTTATATAGCACATTTTCATACAAAAAGTAGCTCAAAGTGCTTTACATAATGAAGAAAAGAAAAATAAAGACAAAATAAGAAATTAAAATAAGACAACATTAGTTAACATAGAAAAGGAGTAAGCCCCGATGGCCAGGGTGGACAGAAAAAACAGAAAAAAACTCCAAACGGCTGGGGAAAAAAAATAAAATCTGCAGGGGTTCCAGGCCATGGGACCGCCCAGTCCCCTCTGGGCATTCTACCTAACATAAATGAAACAGTCCTCTTTGTAGTTAGGGTTCTCACGGAGTCACTTGACGTTGATGGTCATACAGACTTCTGGCTTTTAATCCATCCATCATTGTTGGAACATCACTGTGCTTTTAGTGCGCCACCACCAAAAGGATACCGGAAAAGGAATCAGAAGAGAGAGTAGAGGTTAGTACAGATTTTACAGCCAACATGAATAGTTATTATAATGAGTTGGATATACAGAGTATAAGGATTTTGATTACAGTGAAGTTATGAGAAGGCCATGTTAAAATAATGTGTTTTCAGAAGTTTTTTAAAGTGCTCCACCGTATTAGCCCGGCGAATTCCTATTGGCAGGCTATTCCAGATTTTAGAGCATAACAGCAGAAGGCCGCTTCACTACTTTTAAGTTTTGTTCTTGGAATTCTAAGGAGATACTCATTTGAGGATCTGAGGTTATGATTTGGAATATAAGGTGTCAGACATTCCGATATATAAGATGGGGCGAGATTATTTAAGGCTTTATAAACCATAAGCAGAACCTGAATGACACAGGTAACCAGTGTAGTGACATCAAAACTGGAGAAATGTGCTCGTATTTTCTTTTCCTAGTTAGGATTCTAGCAGCTGCATTCTGCACTAGTTGCAGTTGATTTATGTCTTTTTTGGGTAGTCCTGAGAGGAGTGCGTTACAGTAATCTAGTCGACTGAAAACAAATGCGTGAAGTAATTTCTCAGCATCTTTCAGTGATATAAGAGGTCTAACTTTAGCTATGTTTCTTAAGTGAAAAAATGCTATCCTAGTGATCTGATTAATATGCGATTTAAAATTCAGATTACAGTCAACAATTACCCCTAAGCTTTTTACCTCCGTCTTGACTTTTAATCCTAATGTATCCAGTTTATTTCTAATAGCTTCATTGTATCCATTACTGCCAATCACTAAGATTTCAGTTTTCTCTTTATTTAACTTGAGAAAGTTACTATTCATCCATTCTGAGATACAAGTCAGACATTGTGTTAGTGAATCACGAGAATTGGGAACAGGTGCTATTGATAAGTACAGGTGTGTGTCATCAGCATAGCTGTGGTACCTCACGTTGTGCCCTGAGATAATCTGACCTAACGGAAGCATGTAGATTGAGAATAACAGCGGACCCAGGATAGAGCCTTGTGGAACACCATATTGGATATCATGTGTGTTCCAGCCTAGAGTGCTTCCTCTCTCATTTTTAATCCAGAATACCTGAAGAATTTCCTTTCAGACCACTGCTTTCAATTATGGGACTAACTACCCCCGGATGTGTACGTTCTCTCCTGTAAAGTCATTCTGCCATGTGAGATTTTTTTTTCAGTATGGCCTCTGGCAGGCTCTTTTACTACTACATGGCTCTCCTGTGCCCTGGGCGACACTTAGCCAACTGTGCAAGCTATTATAATAACTGCAAATATACAGTGTCTTCTGTAACTATTGGCACAACAAAAAGAACCAAGCACTCATCTAATAACAAGAGATACAGAGGCAGTAAAGAACATTTGTCTCATATTCAGCTTTTGCCTTCAGATTATTTTCAAAATTTGCTCCAAATGCATATGAAGTCAGTTTTGGATATAATGAAGTATATAAAGTCAAGCATTTGGAGTAGATTTTGAAAACAATTTGAAGGCAAAAGCTGAATATGAAACAAATGTTCTTTACTGCCTCTGTATCTCTCTTTAATGCCTCTCTATCTATGCATTGCAGGCACAGTTATGGTTTACACTTTCTGCATACTGGAGGTAGTAATGAAGGAAAGAATGAAAACAAAACTGAATGCCATTATGAACAATGCTGTGACACACTATTTTTAACTGCTTTCAATGAACAAATTATTCAGTAGAAATGTGTCAAGAAATGCTACGTTGGCTCCTTCATACCAATGGCAATATATCCTTATAATGCCTTACTGTGACCATGACCATGTTATTTATCCTTAACCAAGTCAGAAGATTTCTTCTTTTTCTGCTCTGGATTTGTTGTTCACAATATTGTTTATTTATTTGTTATCCGTTTGCTTTTCGTAATAATATTTATTTATTTACTTTCTTACAAATTTAATGAGCTTCTGTAAAAGCCGAATTCTATCACTGACAATTTGACACTCCATTCAGGGTTACTTCTCCTTTTACACTTAGTGTCAGAGTAGGCTAACAAGAATTCTGGAACAAAGTCTGGTTGTTAAACCTTAGCCAAATGAAACAATTCATAGTAATTAATGTTAGTTCAGCATATCAATCTGAACTCCTCATGTGGGTGCGTCTCCATTACTTATTATGGAAGCTTTGTTAAGTTCTAAAATTTTCATCCACATAGAGTATCTCTATCTATCTATCTATCTATCTATCTATCTATCTATCTATCTATCTATCTATCTATCTATCTATCTATCTATGGCATAATGTCATTAGTGCTCTATACAAGTAACACATTAGTCTGTGAAGGAACACCATTTAAAAGCAGAGAAAATCTAATAAAGACAGAAGAGAAAAGAGATGGATAATATGAAAAAATGACACCCAAATGAAAATGTTTGGCAGGTTTGTTAAGAGCTGCCATAGCTACAGATAGAATGGATGATGAAAACATTAGTCAGTCCATCTTCATTTCACATATCATTTGTCATGCAGAGCACCATCGGCAAACACTTTATAAAAATTGAGTGTAGTCATCTACAGATTACAGGGATGTAATGTGTAATTTTATGAATCAGTTGTTTTCTTTAAGAAAGTATTAACACCAGCAAGCTGCATTTACTGAAGAGCATTGCATAACATATTATCTGAAAAGAGTTCAGGTAACCCAGTCCCTGAAAATTCTTTAGTGAGAACACAATTAATTTTGGGTGCAACTGTGTTTGTCCGAAATTTCTAAGGTTCTGCAGCTTTACCTTACTTCATAGAGCAATTCAGGCAGTAGTGTGACACATGTTCAAATAATTCCACAATCCAAATGCCTTCATTTTAAAAGTTTTAGTAAAATTTAAAGCAACCAGTTCACACAAAAATAGAAAAAAAATTGAAATCACAAAGAAAAACAACGTTGCGCAATTGTGTTATATTTGTATCTTTTGTGAAAATGTTTTTGATGTTTGGACTTCAGGCTTCATACATTATATAGTTTATGCCTACATTTTGTCATCTACTACTAGAATATAAAAAACGTTTCTGTTTTAACAATTTGTTGACACAGATTACTGTAGAAACGGAACAGACATGAAATGCGTGTGTTCCAAATAATGATCTATTATTTCCACTCTAAAACTCCACTTCACTCCCAGATACTCAATCAAGGCATGAGCTGAGAGAAGTTCGTGCACGTTCTAAATTGGTGGGGGGATGGAATAGCTGGCTGCTCCTAGCTTCTCTTTATCAGCACATTTGGAGGACAAAGGACGCTGGCGGAGAGGTGTGAAGAGATTTAAGAAGCAATTTAAGGTGGGACGGAATTACGAGTTTTTTCGTAGGCTCTGGTAATTCTAGTGTTAAGGCATACTTATCTTGTTTCATTTTTCTTCATGTTTGGTCATATAGTCGTAGTTTTAAATATTCATATGTTCTTTAAAGTAAAGATCAGGACACGATCAGAACAGTCAGAAAACTGTATGCCAATGTTCTGTCTGTAAACTAATTTAACAGTTCATGCTAGCAGTGAGACAATTTCCAAACTGGCTTAATTAACACAGTTTTACAGGTATAGCTAAGAATGTTCTGTTTCATGTTAACTTACAGAGGGTAAAAGATTATACCATAATCTAAGTAACTGTGAGGAACTGAATTTAACATTAACATTAACTTTCTAAGATTGACTCTTATACTGGGATAAAAAGCATCAAAAATGCTTCACTGCATGTTTTATCATTTTGAATCTCATTAATATTTTGGTTAATGCAGTAGCTTATTTTACAGGAACCTTTCTGCATCATGACTAGTGTTATTTGGACTCTTTCAAAATCTTCTTAACTGGAAATGTTGCTCTTGTCAAGCCACACACCAGCACATTCATACTGGATAGACATCACTTGCTCACACCTAGCTCACAATTAAGATGATCACCATGATGATGTTAATAGCCGTCTTGAAAATTCTGAAGATAAATTAGAGATCAGCAGCAAAGAGAATACCAAAAAAGCTATCAAAATTGATCACAAACCATATGCAAATGATCCTAGTTGGTTATACAGCTTTACAGACAGCAGACTTAGCAGACTGAAATTTATTTTGACTGATGTGTTGTTTCTGGTCGATTTCTCCCTTGCAGTTAAATCACGTGAGGTTTCCCAGTTGGTAGCATTAGCCAAGTGATCTTATTTCTTTTATTGGTTTAAGTTTTTATTTTTTGTTGATCATTGGCCTCTCAGATTGGCCTAAGTCATGACAGTGGTTGCATGTTCAGGTGACCTGCACATGCCTTTAATTTAGTGCGTGACATAAGCAGCAGGAGATTTTTAAAAGTGATTTGCAGCAGACAAATTGTCAACTGTTTGTGTGACATTTTTTGTTATGGACATCTTACACATTTTGTTTTAACCATGTTTCTCTATACTTTATTTTTTTCTCTACATGTTGTTTGTCTACTGTTTGAAAAAAGGTAATGTTTGCTCCAGCTTCAGGTTCTTAGGACTAAAGTAGAGAAGAAGATCCTTGCAGGTTACTTCATACGGCTCTCAATAGCTTTTCCTTTTTAGACTTTTTAGGTGAGAATGCCAGCTGAATCCTGACAAAATCGGGGTACTTTTGAATTAATTTTGGATGCTTATTTCAGGTGATTATCATAAATTTTTATGGTATTTTTATACATTTTCTTTACTAGAGGAATTTGTAATTATTGTAATTTGCTTATCTGAGAAATAATAAAGTGGGGAAACATCCATCCATCCATCCATTCATTATCCAACCCTCTATATCCTAACTACAGGGTCACAGGGGTCTGCTGGAGCCAATCCCAGCCAACACAGGCAGGAAACAAACCCCGGGCAGGGCACCAGACAACTGTAGGGCGCACACACACACACACCAAGCACACACTAGGGACAATTTCAGATCGCCAGTGCACCTAACCTGCATGTCTTTGGACTGTGGGAGGAAACCGGAGCACCCGGAGGAAACTCACGCAGACACGGGGAGAACATGCAAACTCCACGCAGGGAGGACCCGGGAAAAACACCCCATACGTTTATTTTTTTTAAACAGCCTACCCCAGCAGCATTAGATGCAAGGCAGGACACAACAAAAAATTGAAACATTTACTGATTTGTAGGGTAACATGGGGACAGAGCTATTCTAGCAGTGCTGGGCATAACAAAGAAACAATTAATGTGCTGGTTAAAGATTATCAGTAAATTTATAAAACAAAATTGAAAATGTATGCACAGTTTTTAAAAGCAAATTTCTTGCATATTGGTTTCAAACTGTAGGTTGTTATTCACAGTTGCTGGCTTATGCAGGTGCAAATATGTTTTTGAAAGTGAGATATTTTATCTTTGGTTTTGTGTATTTTCACAGCATGGGATAAAATCTACCTAGTATTCTAAATCAGAACACATGAAAACAACACAGCAGATGACAAAAGTAAAAGAGAAAAAGGATGAAATACATCTAAGTTGTTTCCATGCAAATATATCTACTGTATTTAATTTGCAAGGATGAAAAGCAAAGTACATTCAATAATTTCATCACTCTTTCTTGACTGTAATTTTTTTTAATATGGATGAGTAGAACATATAATTAGTCAAAATGCGAAAATACCTGGTTTTTAGAAAGAGATCAAAGTATCAGGCATTCAAGTAAATAAGAAATGTAAAAATATTTTGTGGCAGGTGGCTGGGTGTGGTCACCAATCAGCCACCTACTTAAGGAGCCGCCGCCGCCCTGCAATCAAGGCTGGAGCCGGGTGAGGAGGAGGAGGACAAGGTCGTGGCAGTGGAGGCGAGGAGAGGCCCGTGTGTTTTGTGTGAAGACAGTGGCTAGTGAGAGCCTGGACTTTGTGAAGGAAGTGGCTATTGAGAGCCTAGACTTTGGGGAACTGGGGGGTTGGTGGCGGTGCACTTAGCTTTTATAAATAGTTTGTAAATAGTGTAAATAAACGGGGTGTGATGGATAAAACGGTGTCCGCCTGTGTGTGTCCGGGCCGCTATACTTCACAGTGGCGTAGCCAGCAGGATGCTCCACCTGGGTTAAGGTGGGGACCTGCAGTGGATAATAAGTCTGTGAAGGGCCCGGCGCAACAGGGGAGCCCACCCACGTGCCGCAGGGGCGGCGTGCACCCAACCCCACCGCAACGAAGTGCTGTATGGACCACTGGGGGTCCATTGAAGGACTTTGTTTTAGAGGGGCGGCTCACCGACGCGGAGCCCAGGAAGGGGGCTGCCGAGAAGGAGAGGCGGTGGCTGTGGAAGCCGCAGCAGCAGAGCTGCCCGGAGAGACGCTCTCCAGTGAGAGAGGAGAGCGTGATGGCCGACCAGAAGTTCCTCCACGTTAGAGGCGTGGGATTGGACAGCGTGCCCTGTTCTCTCACTGGAAATTGCTCAAAGGTGAGAACAGGGAATGTCCGTCCCGTGTGCCCAAGAAACCCGAGTGGGCCGCAGGGAAAGGCTCACGGAGAGCAGTCGGCAGGTGGAACTACTCGCAAGGTAAGTCCTCCGCCGGCTGCTTCTTTCTCCTTGGCGGCAATCTTACAGGAGCTGCAAGAAGAACTGCGCCTTGTGCTGTCGCCGCCGGCCGAGCGATGTGCCCTCCGGGCGGAGACGCTGCAGTCCGGAGGGATGGCAGTTGCGTCGGATCGAGAGCCACAGGCAAGTGAGGATCGGCGCACTGCAGGAGCTCCTGGACGGAGAGGTACAGCGGGGAAGGTAGGTGAGACCGACCCCGTAAAGCTCCGGACGGCAGCGGGGCCGGGTCTGCGCTCTTACAATGAGCAGATCCTAGCCACCGCGGCGTCCCAAAGTAGGTGGAGGAAGCGGCTTGGGGAAGCCAGATCCTCCGACAAGGGAGGACGTGTCGCTGGGAGCGCGCGTCCCGCAGAGGGCCGGCCTCTGCGGAGGCAGAGAAAAACCCTGCAGTGCGGGAGGCGGACTTACCGCAGGAGGAAGCCGAAAGAGGGAGCAACAGAGGGCCGATCGGAGTGGAGAACGTTGGCCCAGCGGAGAGGACGAGCCGAGGGGCTGCGTCAGGGCAACGTCTCCGCCCCTTGTTTTTCTATTTTTTTTACAAGCTCGGGCCCTACCCTGCAATGTGTCGGCTTGGCGCTGAGGCGTCTTCATCCTCGCGGACTGGTCCGCTGGTATCGGGAGGTCCCAGCTAGCGGGGGAGTATTGTGGCAGGTGGCTGGGTGTGGTCACCAATCAGCCACCTACTTAAGGAGCCGCCGCCCTACAATCAAGGCTGGAGTCGGGTGAGGAGGAGGACAAGGTCGTGGCAGTGGAGGCGAGGAGAGGCCCGTGTGTTTTGTGTGAAGACAGTGGCTAGTGAGAGCCTGGACTTTGTGAAGGAAGTGGCTATTGAGAGCCTAGACTTTGGGGAACTGGGGGGCTGGTGGCGGGGCACTTTTGTAAATAGTGTAAATAAACGTGGTGTGATGGATAAAACGGTGTCCACCTGTGTGTGTCCGGGCCGCTATACTTCACAATGTATAAAGAATTAAACATCTGGTCTTCATTTAGTGACAAATGAGAACACTTTGTGATTTGTGTTGATGATGTATCTAATATATATTAAAGGTCTGTGTGTCCAGTCCCTCTGAGCAATCTGATTGGCCAGTTTGGGTTTGGTCTGATTGGTCATCTTGGCTTTGTTCTGACTGGTCAGCCTGGCTTTGGTGATGTGACAAAGGAGAAAGTGCAAGTTTGAAACGTACAAGGAGAAGCATAGGGGTGTGAGGAATGCTGAGAGTTGCCTTCAAAGATGGCAAATATAAAACCGGACAGGAGGTGAGAAAGACACCTTGAAAATAATGTCAGAGTCTGAGAGGCATGCCCTACAGGAACATGCACAAAAGAGGGAGTGCTGGCTAAGAAACATTCACTCATGCAAATACAGAGGACTGAATGTACACGTAGGGAAAGAGATAGCCAATATTTTTTATTGAATCTATTACCTGTTTTCAAACAGGTACTGAGGCTAGTATATTAATAGCCTCATAAAAATTTATTTTAAAATGCACCTCTTCTCCAGTTTAAAGTCTGAATTACAGTGTCAGAGATCATGAATGGAAAGATAGGAGAGCCAATGACGAAGTAGTAGTAGACCCTCTGGGCTCTTCATATAGTAGCCATCACGTTTCTTAAATCTTCAGCAACCAATAGTATTTACAAGAGTAACACAAACATGACATTCAGTAGACTGTAGATCACACAGGTGGCCAGAAGGGCTTGAAGTAGATGAACAGAAATGTTAATATAGGCGGGTTTATGTATTGCACATAGGCATATTTGTCTAAATTAAGTGTTGTTTTACACTGGTCCTACTGAAATATTGAGACTCCAGAATGCTGTCAAAGTGGATCTAACCATATTATTCTGTTCTGAAAATGTAGGCAACTTAAAACAAATGCTATGTCACTTATTAGTAATTAATAATAATTACTTGCAGGGCAAGGCCATGTTTCTTGTTGTGGTCACCCAAATTCCCGTGTGTCATAGGTGTGAGCTCACTAAAGGTCTCATGGAGACAAAGAAAGGATTTAGTAGTTAAACAGCAACTCACATATTTAATATTTTTATTTGTCAACCAGGAAAGGCCAAACCCTGAAACCAAATAAAGACTCTGTTACCCCTTACTGCGGGCGGCACGGTGGCACAGTGGTAGTGCTGCTGCCTCGCAGTAAGGAGACCTGGGTTCACTTCCCGGGTCCTCCCTGCGTGGAGTTTGCATGTTCTCCCTGTGTCTGCGTGGGTTTCCTCCGGGTGCTCCGGTTTCCTCCCACAGTTACACATGCAGGTTAGGTGCATTTGCAATCCTAAATTGTCCCTAGTGTGTGCTTGGTATTTGTGTGTGCCCTGCGGTGGGCTGGTGCCCTGCCTGGGGTTTGTTTCCTGCCTTGCGCTCTGTGTTGGCTGGGATTGGCTCCAGCAGATTCCCATGACTCTGTAGTTAGGATATAGCGGATTGGATGATGGATGCCCCTTCCTGTCTCCATGACATAATAAAGGCTATGTCTATCAAGAGAGAGTTAGTTGTTGACCCTATTGGTTAAAGAAGAATATCACTGTGATTTGGAAACTATAAATTTCACCCACATTAATCTTTTTACCTTGCTAATTAGGATATTCCACCGGGCAGCTCGATTAGCTCGATCATCTGAGTGAAACATCCTGAGGGTTCACGGGATCCCCTTGTGGTTGCTGGATATCATGGCTGGCCTGTACACTGGTACTGTCAGTGCTGTGCAGAGTGGAGGCAGGACCTCTGCGTTTTTCCCAGTTGATTCTGGGGTTCGTCAGGGGTGTCTTCTTGCTCCTACTCTGTTCAATGCTTGTATGGACTGGGTGTTGGGCAAGGTCATGAGTTCCAGTGGCTGTGAGGCATCTGTTGGTGAAGAAAGATTCGCAGATTTTGACTTTGCTGACGATGCTGTGATCTTCGCGGAGTCAATGCAGGTTCTGATCAGGACACTCGAGAGACTGAGTGAGGAGTCTGAGTGTCTGGGCTTGCGAGTGTCCTGGATAAAAAACAAAATCCAGGCCTTTAATGACCTCTTGGGTACAGCCATCAGCAGTGTGTCTGTCTGAAGAGAGAGTGTCGACCTTGTTGAGAGGTTTACTTACCTTGGCAGTGACATTCATGTCTCTGGTGACTCTTCCTATGAAGTCAGTAGACGGATTGGGAGAGCATGGGGGGTCATGAGGTCGCTGGAAAGGGGTGTGTGACGCTCCCAATATCTATGAAAAAGGATGAAGGTCCAAGTCTTCCAAGTCTTGCTATACTGTATGGTTGCGAGACATGGACGCTATCCAGTGACCTGAGACGAAGACTGGACTCCTTTGGTACTGTGTCTGTCCAGAGGTCCTGGATTACCTCTTGTTTTCCTTATGTGACGAATGAGATGTTGCTCATGAAGTCTTGAATGAGGGATATTACCTGCATTGTGAGGGAGCGTCAGTTACGGCACTACAGGCATGTGGTGCATTACCCTGAGGGTGATCTAGCTTGTAAGATCCTCATTGTTGGGGATCCGAGTGGCTGGACCAGGCCAAGGGGTCTAACTGGCTTTGGCAGATAGAGGTTCATTTCCGGAGTGTGTGTCTGTCTGGGGAGTTACAAACCTGGATCCCGAGTTGTTTCGCTGTGTAGTGGGTGTGGCAATGCACTGTACCAGTGAATTCTCCCCAACTTGACTTGACTTGCTAATAAATTAAATGGCAATAAATTGACACAATGTGAGAGGATGTAAAGCTATTTCATTTCATTCAAACAAGCCTAAAAAAATTAAAAAAAAAACAAAACTGCACTGTTAACAGTCAGGTTAACAAATCTAAGAGACCAAATCTAAATTTGGCAACTAAAATACTACGGTGGAATTCATGCTTACTCATGCTTATAATTCATTAATTCAAAGAGAGTGTAAACTAGCCAAGAATAGTAAAATGTGGCAGGTATAAAAAAAAATAGGTAATGAAATATGAAGTGGTTCTTAGGAATAAAGTATGATCACCCTAGGGTCCATTGTAATCATTGCACATTTTCCTTTAAACCGCCTGTTCTTTTTGGATAGAGCCAAATTCTTCATTTTGAATGACACATCTCCTGCATTCTCTATAAGTAACAATTAAATTTACTTTATGTGAAACATGAAGGGTCATTGTTATTTGATTAACCTCTCATTTCTTAGATAATCAAAATGTGATTAGTGAAAACAAGGCAAGACTGTCACAGACTTGGACATAAAACTGTTGGTTCAGTTTGGATTGCTTTACATTTTGTCTAAGCTCTCAGCATTTCCCGTGAATAAGTTTTGAATCCATGAATCACACATTGTATATTCAGGGGAGCACACAGCATTCTGTGTTCAGACAATGCGGTACTACTGATCGGCTCTTGATGGCTTAAAGACTCATCTCAGTGTTATTAAGATATTAATGCAACCTCAAACACTCTAATACCCAGTTGATTGTTTGAGCTATGAACTGTCTGCTTCTCATTTGCCCCAAGCATTTAACATTTAGTTTCTGTAGGAAAAAAAATGTTGTGGGGGCAGCTATGTTGGTCCCTTGAGACTCAACAAAGCCTGCATTAAAGTGATTAATTTTGAATTAGACAGCTCCATTTCTCAAACCGAGATTAATATATCTTGCTTTCAGAAAGCTATTATATAATGGAGTGTTTTCACCGCCTTCAACTCTTTCTTCTCTACACCTGTGCCTGCAACATCCCTACTGTTAGAATAATCCATTATTCAAGATTTTTTGATCATTTTAGTCAGTTTCCCAAATATAACAAAAGAGAAGGATCAGGACAGTGACAAATACTCACATGACATGAGTTCTTGAGTATATGTTATTCACGTATTAAGATGTTTTTTAAGCTGACAGGCAAGGAATAAATGTATGAGTTTATTTTATTATATACAAGTAGTACTAAAAGCATCCACAGTACAGTAAATGCACACATTAAAGTTGAGACGAGTAGGAGATGAGAGAAATTTGGCCGCAAATAAAACATAAGAGTAAAAGATGTTCTCTGAATGTTTACATTTTAAAAGGGCTTTGTCTAACAGCTCACACTGTATCTTAAATTCCTATTATAAGCTAAAATACTTTTATATGTATCCATAAATCCAAGCTAAATATATGTGCAAGTATGTAAATAAAGCAAAAAACATGATGCAGGTACTTTAAATGCCTATTCCTATTACCACATCTTTTTCTTTCTCTCCCTTTATAACTGGAAACTTCTAACCCATGTTTGTTTTCAGCATTGTGTTGCTCTGTGATTTTTCTTTAGGCATTTCTCTATGGTGGCATAATAAAAAGTAGTCTGTAAATCATGGAGTACATGTAGAAACAGCCTTCATGAAACACCTATCTGTTCTGATAATCACCACTTCGAATTCTGTGGACATATTTCCATGTAATCCACAATGTAAACAACAACATCTTGGCTGTGGACAGAAAGGTTTCTTGGATTTGGTGCATTGCTTACACAACCAGTTATGTTTTATCAGCAATTCATTTATTGTGCAGAAAGCACAATGGGATAATTGTCCACAAATTCCTCATGTGTTAGCTTGAAGGAACCTCTGCAAGAATACAAGCACACAATTCAAATATACAGTTCCAATCAATACAGCCTGTCTTCTCTCGAGTAAGCACAAATAACATAATTAACAAAATTAATGAAAAGTTCACAGAGACTTCCCGCTAGCTTTACCTGGTGTGACAGACATGCAGGGACCTTGCCCCACCAGGACACCGCAAGAAGGGAAGCACCGGGAGAAGGGTGGTGTCTTCCGTGGAATGTAAGAGGTCAGCCACCCAGAATTGTATGGGGATCACGGACCTGGGAAGCCCAACCCTGTGGAGTGACATGGCCACCGCCAGGGGACACCTGGGCATCTCGGGAACTGGGGTATGCAGCACTTCCGCCACACCCGGAAGTGCTGCCAGAAGAGGAGCTGAACTCGCTTGCAGTACTTCCACCACACCCAGAAGTGCTGCCGGAAGTTTATTGGGGAGCACCTGGAGCATTTCCGGGTGCTGTATAAAAGAGGCCGCCTCACTCCGCTCAGGAGCCGGAGTTGGGTGGAAGAGGACAGAGCTTGTGAGGGAGGAGTTAGAGGCAGCAGAAGAGAGAGCGAAAAGGAGCTTTATTATTATTTTGTGCACTGTGGTGTGGACCTGTAAATAAACATGTGTGTTTCGGGACATTCTGTGTCTGCCTGTTTGTGTCCGGGTCTGAACTTTCCACAGTGGCTACATTTGCTGTTGCCAAAACTAGGGTGGGATTCCATACTGAGAAAAGGGCTACTTTTTCATGTGCCACCCTGTTTTTGAAATGACTTTGTTAATAATTAAGCTCAATACTTACATATGTGTGTGTAAATACAAGATTAATCCATATACAGTATAAACATAAATGAAGCAATGAAGCACAGATATTTAAAAATGAAATCACAGTGATGTATTGATTGCTTGATTATACTTTACTGCTAACATCAGTGCCAACACTTCGGGTAGAATAAAGAGGCTGTGCTTGTTTTTTGTGGCCTAGTTTTTCCCTCTGTAGTTAGTTCCGCAAAGTCATATGTACAATATATACACCTAGAGGGAACCATGAATGAATTTGGCTCAATTGTGGAAAGGAACAATTGGACTGTTGACTTATATGACATTTCTAAACCAATCTAACAGTTCATAAAGGTGGTGCTCAGTGTAGGGGCAGTAACTTTACACAGCAAAGAGCAATGATGCTTCTATCAACATCACCCAACTGACAGCACGTTGTTGGTTAAAATGGATAAACCTTCTGCGACTAAAAAGTCTTCTAAAACAAAAACATATATGTGCACCGTGCATGCTGAGAACACATTTTCAGTATACCTGTTATAAATAAACATAACCTGTTGCAAAAGAAAAATAAGATCTTGTAAATCCAGATCATACTTTAAATGTTAATGATACATTGCCATTGGCTGTGTGCTGTGTGTGTTCTCTGTCATTCACACTTAAAACAATACTAGTTGGAATCAATGTGATGTTCAAAGAATTTGCAACTTTTGTTCTGAGAAAGATGTGCAGGAAAATATGCATTTGAACTAAACATCGTACCATCGCATCCGCTGAACACGCAGATAACAAAGAGCCACTGTACTCAGTATGCCCAAAACAGTAAATATGTCTAATGATACTGACACCACTCCAAAAGGATCTCAGAATCCACTTTCTTACTGTATGTCTAAATGAATAAAGTAAGTAAAAATTACTGGCTAATTAGAAATGCCAAACATGCCATACCAGAATATAGTCACCACATTTTGACATGTAGTAACAGGTCCTGTTATTACAAATATTGAAGTAACAAAATTTTTCAGAATAATGAATACTTTTTATTGACCCAAGCAAATGTCCATACATCATGTTTAACAGATCTGATTTTAACAGACTATACATTTCAGTATAACAAACATTTTTTTGAACAAAAATGACCACCAAAGATAATAATGTGATGCAGAAAATACTTAATGCCATATCTACACTTTCACAGAGTCTTGGGAAACCTGCAACAGGCTGCCTCTTTCTTGTTAAACTGAAAGAAAGTGACTGTTCCGAATTTCCAGTGTTGAGAGAATGTAGGTACAACATCATACATGTAGCTGAATTCTGAATCAGTTCTCCACTGGTCATCCGAATTGGTATTTGTGTCATGTGCGGATACTGTACTGCTTGAGTTTCATAGCGCTTCTCAGAGTTTTGTCTGCAATGCACAAAAAAATGAGAGAAATGGTATCAGTTTACTCTGGAAAAAAAAGTTACATCTAACTTCTCATTTCATTCTTGTATTTCTATAAGAAAAAGTTATATTTGATGTCTCATTTTCAAATAAAATACTTTTTTTTTTAGTTTAGAAAGCGCTGTTATTTATACAGGTATTGTCAAGCTTGCATCACTGAGTTACACAAGAGACAGGAAGGCAAATTCAGGTTTCCAAAGAAAATACAGGTGCTTTACTATTATAGAGAAGGCAGGTACTGTCTCAAGATTGTCTTCAAAATGAGGAGCTGTTACTTTAGTACTTAAGCACACAAGATAGGAGTCATGACATGGGGGCAATTGTCCTGCTTTTGCTACCATCTTTAGATTAGAAGGACACCAGCAGCTAAGAATCACTGCTGTGGCAGACCAGGAGAGTGCGAGGAAGAGCACGTCAAAGCCCGGTGTTAAATGTTCTAAACATCGTGTGAAAAGCACGTTACGCAGTAAGCCTGATCCTGCAGAGGACAACCAATTGCTTTGCCCTTGGTTTACTTTTTACCAGGCACACCAGAGCAGCTGCTGTTAGATATCACAGATCTCTTGCGACCCTGGTCACCGTAATATAGATATATACTTTATTAATCCCAAGGGAAAATTCACATATGCTGTATGTATTTTCCCCTTAATTGTTATAACTTCCATTATGACAAAATATTTTTATGGTCCCATGAATTTCGTTATATAGGGATTTCAATTGTATATAAAGAGAATACAATATTCCCTAAATACTGTTTCCTGTTGTTATGCCATGTAGTGATGAAATAGCGAAAAAGAAGAAATGTCAATTCATCAAGTTTCAGTTACCTTGTGCCACTAAGCTTTTAAATGGTTAACAGCAATTTTAACTTTTCATTTTCTGTCAGGGTCAAGTCTTTTGTTCAATTCCTTTTGCTCCCCCATGTTTTTCAGTAGTTATTTTACGTACTGTATCTGTCCAATACATGAGAAGAAATGGGCACAGCAGCCCCAAATGTTTAAAGTGCAAGAACAGGAGGAAATTGGAGGCAGGTTTTTAGGAAGAAAACTTGTATGCAGAGCCTTTAAATTTCTGGGATATCCCTATCATTCACTACAAGATTTTTAATGTGTTGTCTCCAGATGTGCATTCTTATCCTGAGAATCGTGTCTGTTCCTGCAAGACTATTCTGTAATATATGTAATGTAAATAAAAACATTTTTGTGCTTCTGATCGATAATTGCTACACACTTTTTCCTTTTTTTAGTAACTGTCTTTCTCATTTGCATCTTCTATTTCTTTCACCTATGATTTGTCTCCTTCCCAGCATACAGAGCTGTTGCCTTCAAATGGATCATGTCTTAAATGTTAATTATTTCTGTAGGGCACAGACATTTTTCGTCTGCGTAGAATGTGATGAGAAGACAGTCAGATATTTGGTATCCAGAGTTGTTTAGGTCATCTATGAGGAAGCTATTTTCAAGCTACCAGTGCACAAAAGTTGGTGTCTGCTGTACAATATGTTTTGCTAAATCAAGTATAAGTTAAAATGCTAGGGATTCATTTATATGAGTCACATCCAAACACTGGCAAGCAAACTACTGTACCAATCTTCTAAATAGTGGTCCAGTTTTTCGTAAGTCAATTAACCAACACAAACATTCATGTCTTTTAGGTCCTGAAGGGGCTCTCTTTGAACATTCTGTGGAAACCCCACTCATCAAAGCTGAAGCATTTAAGCAACTAAGGTGAGGCAAGTCTAATTGTTTTGATCTATTGCTACTTGTTCTTCTCTAGATATTAAACTTGCACTTTCAATGCTTCGTCCGAGACATATAGCCTCATGGAAATTTAACTGAAGAGCTAATTAAGTCTAGGCATTTTTTGAATGTAAAATACTGTAAAAAAATACAGTGTAAGATTTGACAAAGGACACAAAGGCTCAAGGAGAACCTCAAGAGGGCAGTCAGGGTTCACATGCTGCATACATTCATTTGCCTTTTTAGTAAGTATTGTGAGAAAAGCGCTATATAAATGCAAAGAATTATTATTATTATTATTATTATTATTATTATTATTATTATTATTATTATTATTATTATTATTATTATTATATGGGCTTGTAGTAGTTGGAGATGGAGAGAATATTCAGATAGTACTGCATCAGATTATGTTCCCTGGAGAAAGATTTCCTGTTCTGTTCCAGTTTTTCAATGGTTTCCTTAAAAGGTCCCAGTTCAACTAATAGAAGGTTTAGTGCACATAAGTGTAAGAGTTATTGTGAGGAAAAGCTAATAGTCAAGATAATGCAGTATCAACTGTTTATATTATTCTGAGTTAATTATGATGTGTGCTGAGGCTATCCGGGGTGTGATTAATGCTGCTTGTAGTGATCCTCATGGAATGAATTTGTGCACAGAATTCCCATGTAAATTTCTACAAAGAACGCTGCTTCTGCCCGCTGGCTAC
This sequence comes from Polypterus bichir lapradei, assembly GCA_026402145.1. Taxonomy (NCBI): domain Eukaryota; kingdom Metazoa; phylum Chordata; class Cladistia; order Polypteriformes; family Polypteridae; genus Polypterus; species Polypterus bichir. The sequence continues at coordinate 5,310,460 of JANRMT010062834.1, forward strand.
CTCTGCTCTCTTCATTCTCTCACATTAAATATCACTTATCTTAGAAATTCTGATTTAGTTCAAATACTACCAGTGGAATTTGATTTAGCTAGGATTGTAGCATAAACACACAGATCAAATGCTTATTTTTTGCTAGGCAGCACAGATTTGTACCAGATGGTTGAAGAAATTCACAATTAAACCATTACCCAAAACCGCACAATAATTAAATTAATACATATTTACAGACATTTTTATTTATTTTTTTAACAAATCTTTAATCACTGGAAGTAAATCCAAAAAGTAAAAACAAATTAAACAGTATACTGTATATTCAAAGTCATCAGGCTTGCCTCGGGTTCATGCAGATCAGGACGTACTATATGTGCAACATTTCTAAATCAGTAAACTGTGAATAATATTTGATCTGTGTCCACTTACAGTCTAAGTACACAGGAGGGAAGTTCACATGTTAGGATAGAATCAGGTTGTCAAAGAATTGTGGGCAACCTTGCCAGTAGATACTTAACCATACCAGAAAAGACAGAACATCTTTAAATATTGCTGTGGGATTGACACAATATATTAAGGGATGGCAAAAGTGAGAGAATGGATTACCCCATGAAACTGAACAATAGGACAATAGAGTTAGAAGTATCTGAGCCTGTAGTTGGAAGTATTTGTAGGTTATAGAGGACTATGGATGAGGCAGAAAAGTCTTCAGTACTTAAGATCATAGTATGGGGTGTCTTCGTACATTTTTTTAATGGTGGAACACTGGTTGTGGAGCAATGCTAAGAGGTCAGAACACTTCTAGACTGGTAAGTGGCAGCAAGCACATGGCCCCAGATTATTGATAACTGGTCCATGATGCTCACGTATAGAAGAGAGCCTAGTGGAGAGAATAATTGATGTGAAGTGAAAGGGAGAGTTTTTTTTTATTTTAATGCTTGTATAGTGGACACGTTGGGAAACCATCCTACTTGACAGACCAGTGGGGAAAGACAACAGAATTGTGCTGTCCATTTGCATCAGAAATAAAACACCTTGTCTCTTATTCTCTTATACACTCACCTAAAGGATTATTAGGAACACCTGTTCAATTTCTCATTAATGCAATTATCTAATCAACCAATCACATGGCAGTTGCTTCAATGCATTTAGGGGTGTGGTCCTGGTCAAGACAATCTCCTGAACTCCAAACTGAATGTCAGAATGGGAAAGAAAGGTGATTTAAGCAATTTTGATCGTGGCATGGTTGTTGGTGCCAGACGGGCCGGTCTGAGTATTTCACAATCTGCTCAGTTACTGGGATTTTCACGCACAACCATTTCTAGGGTTTACAAAGAATGGTGTGAAAAGGGAAAAACATCCAGTATGCGGCAGTCCTGTGGGCGAAAATGCCTTGTTGATGCTAGAGGTCAGAGGAGAATGGGCCGACTGATTCAAGCTGATAGAAGAACAACTTTGACTGAAATAACCACTCGTTACAACCGAGGTATGCAGCAAAGCATTTGTAAAGCCACAACACGCACAACCTTGAGGCGGATGGGCTACAACAGCAGAAGACCCCACCGGGTACCACTCATCTCCACTACAATTTGCACAAGCTCACCAAAATTGGACAGTTGAAGACTGGAAAAATGTTGCCTGGTCTGTTGAGTCTCGATTTCTGTTGAGACATTCAAATGGTAGAGAACATGGATCCATCATGCCTTGTTACCACTGTGCAGGCTGGTGGTGGTGGTGTAATGGTGTGGGGGATGTTTTCTTGGTACACTTTAGGCCCCTTAGTGCCAATTGGGCATCGTTTAAGTGCCACGGGCTACCTGAGCATTGTTTCTGACCATGTCCATCCCTTCATGACCACCATGTACCCATCCTCTGATGGCTACTTCCAGCAGGATAATGCACCATGTCACAAAGCTCGAATCATTTCAAATTGGTTTCTTGAACATGACAATGAGTTCACTGTACTAAAATGGCCCCCACAGTCACCAGATCTCAACCCAATAGAGCATCTTTGGGATGTGGTGGGATGGGAGCTTCATGCCCTGGATGTGCGTCCCACAAATCTCCATCAACTGCAAGATGCTATCCTATCAATATGGGCCAACATTTCTAAAGAATGCTTTCAGCACCTTGTTGAATCAATGCCACGTAGAATTAAGGCAGTTCTGAAGGTGAAAGGGGGTCAAACACCATATTACAGTAATCCCTCCTCGATCGCGGGGGTTGCGTTCCAGACCCCCCTGCGATAGGTGAAAATCCGCGAAGTAGAAACCATATGTTTGTATGGTTATTTTTATATATTTTAAGCCCTTATAAACTCTCCCACACTGTTAATAAATATTCCCCGCAGAGTTTTACAGCATAATCCCTTTGTATTCTCTTAGATATTAGGTAAGATTCATTGAAATTATGTATATAAACACACTGTTTATATACAGTAAAACCTAAATATTATTTTAAAGATATTGAGTGTCTCCGATATCACATATGTTACAGCCATTACGATAGACAGGCCACCAGCAATAAATAAGTACAATGCAAGAAAAATAGTATACAGTAAATGTGTGTACAGTGACACTAAACGTACATACATGTACTAAGTACTGTAAGTAGAAAATTAATTATGGTTACTCACCAACAATGACACGATGACTTGTCAGATAACAATGAGTTTAATTTTACTGCATAACAAAGGAGAGCGTTACAGCTCTTCTAAAAGAGCCACTTAAGGCGATTGTGTAGCACTGCCGTTGTTCTTCTTCTGGCAGTCTTCAATCCAAATCCCTAAAGCAGATTCCATCCAGACTACTGCCTTATTACATCCACTTACAACTCGTTTTGCACCCTGGTTAAAAGGACACTGCGGCTGTAGATCTTATATTCCTTTCCTACTTTTTAAATAAAAAGAATCGTAGCCTTCAACAAATCCAAAACGTTTACCTTTTCGGCAATCGTTAACATCTTCCGTTGGTGCTTGGGCACGGCCCCTGAAGCAGTAGCAGATCGTTTTGGAGCCATAATGAAGGGCTTGACTATGCACAAAGATAAACACAAAAGAGCACAACTCTTTACACAGTGAAACACGTTGATGCTGAATGTGCGAGACAAGACTTCCTGGTTAACACTGCATTCAGCATGCAGGAACTTAACTGCGTGCTCTGATTGGTTAGCTTCTCAGTCATCCGCCAATAACGTCCCTTGTATGTACAGGAAGTAAAAAGACACATTGTCCGCAGAACCCGCGAAGCAGCGAAAAATCCGCGTTATATATTTAGTTATGCTTTCATATAAAATCCGCGATAGAGTGAAGCCGCGAAAGTCGAAGCGCGATATAGCGAGGGATTACTGTAGTATGGTGTTCCTAATAATCCTTTAGGTGAGTGTATATTATTAATCTATGTATAACCTAGAGAGTGACAAATACAAATCTCAGTCACCCATTATTAGAAAAGAATTATCTTGATTAAAGATGACTGTGAAGATAAAATAGGGTTTTAACTGTAACTATAGTGTCCTACACCTGGAATGTTATAAACAGCTTAAATAGTTACAGAAATATATTGTCTATAACCATGTGCCATCTCTCTTCCCCTCTAGAGGGTACTTTCCACTTGTTTTGAAGGCTACCGTTTCTGTTCTCCAAATTTCCTCAATCAAGGAGATAGCTTTAACGGGCCATGGGTGAGGAGCTTGTTTTCCCAAACCGATTACTTCATGTAGGCCTTCCATTAAAGCACATAATTTATTTAAGACTTTTCAGTGGAGCACCATTAGGAGCCTCTAAAGCATATGCCTACTCTTCTGGTTTGACGACAGACTTTCTTTTTTGTGTGTGTATAATGCTAGAACTCATTTCGCATTCAAAATTGTATGACAGCACACTGCTATTCTCATATTTTGCCCTGCACTTAAAATGATATTCCTTTTAGACTTCGAAACAAGTAATTATTTGTGCCTCTGGGTCACAAAACTCCATCCATATGTGTTGTTATTTTCACAAGTATACAATAGCAAAACAATATGCAGGTGCTGAAACATTGTCCTTTCTTTGTGGACTAGGCTTCCCTACTGGAGGCAAGGCACCAACCAGTTGCTTAACTCACTTATATCTTTACTTCTAAAACTAATAAAAGAAACATAAGAAATTTGACAAAGAAAAGGAGACCATTCAGTCCAATTAAGACCATTTGTTTAGCTTATAGCCATCTGTCTCAATATTTTATTTTATCTTAAGGGTTGTCCATATTTCTGCTTCAACAACATTCAGTAGTTTGTTCCAGTGTCCCACAACTCTTGGAGTAAAGAAGTGCTTCATGGCTTCAGTCTTTAATGCACTTCTCTTAATTTCCAAAGGTGTCCTCAAGTATGTGATTTACTCTTAAGCCTAAAGAATGTTGCTGGATCTACTTTATCAGTGCCTTTGAGGATTTTAAATACCTGGATTAGGTCCTCACGCAGTCACCTCTGCTTGAGACTAAATAGGTTTCATTTTTTCAGTCTGTCAGAGGATGTGTCCTCAAGTCCTGGGATGCACTTGGTTGTCCTTCTCTGCACTGCTTAAACTGCTGCCATTTCTTTCTTGTACTTTTGTGAAGAGAACTTCACATACTAATCCAAATGTGGTCTTACAAGTGCTAATGTAGTTCGACGAGAACACCTCTTGACTTGAATTCAACCATTTTTATGATGTAAACTAACATTTTATTTGCCTTTTTAATTGCTTCTTTACATTGCTTATTCAATGAAAATGTTGCATCACCATATACCCTGTGGAGGACTGCCGGCTTCCCATGCCGGTCCGCACCCCCAGGCCGCCAGGAGGAGCTCTCCCGACAGCAGGATCGTGCCCCGAGTTCCAGCAGGGCCTTATGGACTATGTAGTGTTTTTACACAGCCCTGCTGGATACCTTGGGGACCACCAGGAGTCGCTGTAGGGGGGCTCATGGGCTCTTGTGTGCCCTATAACCTGGGAGTACGTCATGGTCATGTGACAGGAAGGAACGATGTGCTCCTGGGTTGAAGAAAAGGACTGTTTGCCCTGACCCGGAAGGAATAAGGAACTGTGGACTGTTGGGACAGGAACACCTCCGGGTCAGGGGCTATCAAAGGACGGTGCCTCAGTCCAAACACTGAGCTGAGCTGGGAGGTGGAGGAGCAAAGTGTCTGGGCGAGGAGGAGAGTTTATTAGTAGTCAATTGTATAAATAGAGTTTGGTTTATGAGTAGTGTGGAGGGTGCTTGGTGCACTGTGGAAAACAAAAATAAAAAGTATTGGACTTTTACCTGGTGTCTGGAATTGTACCTCAGGGTTCAAGGGAGCACTAGCGCCCCCTACTGCCACACTACTCATAAACCAAACTCTTTTTATACAATTGACCACTGTACACGCTATCACAGCAGGAACAACAACATCACTTATTTATATGGCACATTTTCATACAAAATGTAGCTCAAAGTGCTTTACATAATGAAGAACAAAAAAATAAAAGACACAGTAAGAAAATAAAATAAGTCAACATTAATTAACATAGAATAAGAGTAAGGTCCAATGGCCAGGGTGGACAGAAAAAACAAAAAAAACTCCAGACGGCTGGAGAAAAAAATAAAATCTGCATGGATTCCAGACCACGAGACCACCCAGTCCCCTCTGGGCATTCTACCTAACATAAATGAAACAGTCCTCTTTGTATTTAGGGTTCTCACAGAAGGACTTGATGATGATGGTCATGTAGACTTCTGGCTTTTAGTCCATCAATGTTGGAGCATCATGATGCTTTGAGTAGGTGGTGGTGGCGCAAGCCGGCACCACAAAGAACCGGAAAAAGAAACAGAAGAGAGAGTAGGGGTCAGTACGGATTTTAGAGCCACCATGAATACTTATTATGATGAATTGAACATACAGAGTATTTGGATTAAATTAAGGTGAAGTTATGAGAAGACCATGTTAAAGTAATGTGTTTTCAGCAGTGTTTTAAAGTGCTCCACTGTATTAGCCTGACAAATTCCTATTGGCAGGCTATTGCAGATTTTAGGTGCATAACAGCAGAAGGCCGCCTCACCACTTCTTTTAAGTTTTTCTTTTGGAATTGTAAGGAGACACTCATTTGAGGATCTAAGGTTACGATTTAGAATATAGGGTGTCAGACATTCTGATATATAAGATGGAGCGAGATTATTTAAGGCTTTATAAACCATAAGCAGAATTTTAAAGTCAATTCTAAAAGACACAGGTAACCAGTGTAGTGACATCAAAACTGGAGAAATGTGTTCGGATTTTCTTTTCCTAGTTAGGATTCTAGCAGCTGCATTCTGCACTCGTTGCAAACGATTTATGTCTTTTTTGAGTAGTCCTGAGAGGAATGCGTTACAGTAATCTAGTCGACTGAAAACAAAAGCGTGAATTAATTTCTCAGCATCTTTCAATGATATAAGAGGTCTAACTTTTGCTATGTTTCTTAAGTGAAAAAATGCTGTCCTAGTGGTCTGATGAATATGCGATTTAAAATTCAGGTTACAGTCAACAGTTACCCCTAAGTTTTTTACTTCCGTCTTAACTTTTAATCCTAATGCATCAAGTTTATTTCTGATAACCTCATTGAATCCATTATTACCAATCACTAAAATTTCAGTTTTCTCTTTATTTAGCTTGAGAAAATTACTATTCATCCATTCAGAAATAGCAGTAAGACATTGTGTTAGTAAATCGAGAGAGTCGGTGTCATCAGGTGCTATTGATAAGTACAGCTGTGTGTCATCACAACGTTATCACAACGTGGTAACTCACGTTGTGCCCTGAGATAATCTGACCTAACGGAAGCATGTAGATTGAGAAGAGCAGCGGACCCAGGATAGAGCCTTGTGGAACACCATATAGAATATCATGTGTCTTTGAGTTGTGATTACCACAACTAACAAAGAATTTTCTCCCTGCCAGGTAGGATTCAAACCAATTTAAGACACTGCCAGAGAGGCCCACCCATTGACTAAGGCGATTTCTAAGAATATTGTGATCAATGGTGTCAAATGCGGCACTCAGATCGAGGAGGATGAGAACAGATAAATGGCCTCTGTCTGCATTTACCCGCAAGTCATTTACTACTTTAACAAGTGCAGTTTCTGTGCTGTGATTTGTTCTAAAACCTGACTGAAATTTATCAAGAATAGCATGTTTATTGAGGC
>JANRMT010062834.1:5339861-5569953 GCA_026402145.1 Polypterus bichir lapradei
ATTCATCTTAGCATTCTAAATGTCAGGGAGCAGAAATATGAAATTATTTATTCTGTGTGCTGTCTGTGCCTCCTCTTAGTGCAAGAGGAAGTCAGTTTAAGAAGCAGTAGCGATTAACATGGCTCGGGGAATACTTAACACAAAGCATTTAATGTGCTACATAACTTATGACGGGGTTTGAGAAAATCTAGCAAATTAAATATTCATTTTACGATGAAGTTTAGTTTACGATGTTCTACTTTAATGACAAATTACAAGAATAAAGTCAACATGTCGACTTTATTCTCGTCATAAGCATTGAGAATAAAGTCAACATGTCGTCACACTATTACACGGTACCCAGGTACATTACACTGTAATTGAAAACAAATAAAACAAGTACAACTTGGCTTGCAGTATTATCCAGTAGTATAGAAACAGTATTTACACATTTGAACATAATGGTCCACATCCGACCTTTTAAAACTAAAGTATCTCCAGGCAACGGACGTGACTCCTTTTTTCGGCAAAAGTTCTGTGTCATCATGTTCAACTTTATCATCAGCTACAGCTTCCGTTTCGGAATGTTCTCTGTCCATTTTCACCGTGCAATACCTACACTACCACTGCCTATTGAGTGGTGTAGCAGTGAAAAAGAGCCCCTACACAACAACTCTGTGATTAGCGGTGTAGCAGTGAAAAAGGTCCCCATTTGTACAGTTTCCCACTGTGCCACGTTCCAAACATTGTCTAGGCAATTTAAACCGGTGTTGTGGTATAAGAAAAATCCATATCATAGCAAAAATAAAAAACGGTTTTCGGTATGAACCGGTATACCGCCCAGCACTAGGTGAGATATCAGTAGAGTTTTTAGCTAGATTGTTTAACAAAATCTTGAAATGTGAACATTAGATAATAGATGCCTCAATAGTGGAGAAGTATATTAGTACCAGTTTTCAAGAATAAGGTAGATGTGCAGAGCTGCAGTAACTACAGGGGTATAAAGTTGATCAGCCACACCATGAAGATATGGGAAAGAGTGATGGATGCTAGGCTGAGAGGAGAGGTAGTAATCTGTAAGCAGCAATATGCTTTCATGCCAGGATATAGTACTAAAGATTGCAATGTTTGTTTTAAGAGTGTTGATGGAGAAGTACAAAAAAGGTCAGAAAGAATTGCATTGCATGTTTGTGGAGAAAGTGTATGACAGGAGGGCAAGAGAGTATCTATGGTACTGTATAAAGAAGTCGGGAGTAGCAGAAAAGTATGTGAGGCTGGTGTAGGATATATGTGAGGACAGTGTTATTCTGGTGAGGTGTGCGGTAGGAATGACATCCTGGTTCAAGGTGAGAGTGGAATTTCATCAAGGAAAGGCTCTTAGCCCTTTCCTGTTTTGTAATGGTGATGGACAGGTTGACAGATGATGTCAGACAGGAGTATCCATGGACTGTGATGTTTATGGATGAAATTGTGGTCTGTAGTGAGAATAGACAGCAGGTTGAGACAAACCTGAAGAGGTGGAGGTATGCACTGGAGAGAAAGGGAATTAAAGTCAGTAGTAGTAAGATGGAGTACATGTGCATGAATGAGAGGGAAGGAGAAGAGGTAGTGAAGATACTTCGGTTCAATAGTCCAAAGCAAAGGAGAGTGTGGCAGAGAGGTGAAGAACAGAGTACTGTCATTACCAGCAATTAAATAAAATTAGTTTAGTGTCCTCTGCAGGGTTATGAGAGAGGTATTTGTTTGGGGAAAAAAAAAAAGTATGTAGAAATTAAACTTGCCTTTTTCTTTTCTTTATATAGTGCAGAGAGACGTCTTCGCTGACGATATTAGCGCCTTTTGGGGAGTGTCACAGCGGGTCTCATGTAGAGTGGAAAGGCGGCCCTGCCATTAACCAGCCGGGATGGCATTGTCTGTCTTCCACTTGTGCGCGTGTCTCCCGCAACCTCCTAACACTAGAAGAGCCTTAATAATAGTTTGCTGCGGTTTAGAAAAGGGATCCCATATTTGCAGTTGTCTGGGCTGTAGCTCAGGGAAGAAAAAAAATTAAAAGTGCTTACTTTCACTTAAGGCAGAAGGGCAGTCCGCGTCTCAATGGCCGGCACAGCTACGCACGTGCATGCGCCGGCTGCTCGAACTTTTATACTAATTGTGCGGGGCAGGAGACGCCATTTTTTGTAGATGTGTTCACATCATCGCGTGCCCACGGGGGGATGATGTAGAACAGTTTCATTGGTCGGCGTGAGGGTGCCGAATACAAAAGGGAATTACAGCCTCTAGAGGGGGTCTTCTGGCTAGATCTTGCTAACAGAAAGGTACTTGGTAAAACTCCGCTTTGACTTTACCAAGCACTACGGCTTGTGCCTTGGTTATTGTAAAAAAAATTTTTTCTTTGTATATGTATTTTGATAAATATCTCTGAATTAACTTTGGTGGAGGTATTTATTGGGATGTGGTTATTGGTGCACTGTTTATTTTTGCATATACACTTTTTCTCTTTTTCTGTATTTTGAATATTGTTGTTTTTGGTGAATCCTGTACTATACACTGTTTGAAGGAGCAGCTTCCTGACTTAGAGCACTGTGGAAGAAGACAGCTTCATATTGGTTTTGTGTATACAGGGGGTCCTCGGGTTACGACACAGTTCCGTTCCTACAGCAGTGATGTAACCCGAATTTTGGTGTAAGTCGAAACACACCCTAGCCTAAGTCACTTACCTATCCTAACACATTTGCAAAATCATAATCTATAACATAAAAACACAACTAAGCCACAGAAAAAGGAAAAGGACATAAATATACTGCACTGTACACTGTACTGTAGTAACAGAAAAAATGAGTGAAAAAAAAATCCTTACCTTTATTCCTTCTCGCGTCTCAATTTTTTTTTTTAGTTTTTATGGGAGTGAGCGTTGTAAACTCGAAACGTATGTCGAGACATTGTAACCCGAGGAACCCTGTATATGGATTTCACTAGTTTGTGTGCTTTATTCTTTTTCATTTGGGACATCCAGTCAGCACTATAAATACTGTATATAGTCACTATTTTTGGGCTCCATTTAATTACTGTTTTTGTTTGTCCTTTGTGGTATTGGGCTTTGTATAGATATATTATTTCCGCAGGACATTATTTTTGTTTTCTTTAAGTGCACCTATAAATAAAGCCTCACGTTATTTTTCATAAAAATCCCAACCCTTTTTGTGTCCGTGTCTCTCTGTCTTACACAATCATCCTGGTCACACTCGGTCCCACATACTAGACACCTGGGGCCTCATATATAAACGGTGCGTATGCACAGAAATGTTGCGTATGAATGTTTCGCGATATATAAAACCTAAGCTTGGCGTAAAGCCACGTACATTTCCATGGTACCTCATACCCTGTCATACGCAAGTTCTCCGCTTGGTTTTGCAGACTGGCGGCACCCAGCGTCAAAGCAATGCTACTGTTCCGGTTTGGTTTATGTTTCTTTTTCAGATCAACATCCCTGACGCGGCTTTATAAATACACTGAAATTACTCGCATATTGTTTATTAGTTTAATGCATGTGATTGTAATTAACCTGTAACAATATAATGGTCCACGGAATGGTCAAACTATTCTAAATACCATAGCTGGTTTAGTGTTGTTACTCTCACTGCACCTTCTTCTTCTTCTTTCAGCTGCTCCCGTTAGGGGTTGCCACAGCGGATCATCTTTTTCCATATTACTCTCACTGCACCACTCGGAGTATTTATATCACTGTATCTGAGTGAAAATCACAGGAGTACAGCAGTTGATCGGAAAGAGAATTATCGGTATACAGCGTCAAGCACACGCTGCCTCAGCCATGCTTCCTATTTGAACTGCTTCTCACACGGCAAACGCTTCAAAACCTTTACTGTACGGACCTAGCGGTTTAGAAAGAGGTCTCGCAGGTTGCTTTGTGGCAATCCAAAGAGTAAGGCAATATACACGGAGCAATAGTTATAAAAGGGGGACACAAAGGTATCCAGGCTCTTTAAAGCATAAATAGGGATCACTTCACTGACATGTGAGCAAGCCACTGTACAACTGTGAGATGGGCAGCACTCGCCGGCTACAACGTAACAATAATAATTTCCAGAATGTGCTGTTACGTTGTCATTCATTTTACCCACTTTCTTTCATTCATATGTTACGTAGGCACGTACCTTTTATCTTCGGCAATCTCATTCCCTAACCAGGCCTCAGGAGCTAACCAGTGTAACACTGTCCACCACCCCTTTCGTTATTCCGGCACATTGTTGACATCCATGAGTAACAACAACATACTAAACTGGAAGGTGGTCTACGGATGCGTGGAATTCACGGACAAACAAAGATCAAGATCTAAATGAAGATCTCTTTAGTTAATTTAAAGCACAACAATTTGTTTAGTTTGAATGTCTGTGTTTTGAGGTGTGACTGGAGTACTACAGTCTTCAGTAGTATAAGCCTGGAGGAGATTCTTAATGTAATGCCTATGTTTTAGCTGTCTCTCTACTGCCATCTAGTGCTTCTTCTTCTAATTCATTCGCGGACAAACAAAGATCAAGATCCAAATGAAGATTATATGTAGAGATTCTGTGTCCTGTCAGAGGAAGAGAAAGCTGGTTTAAAAAGCACGTAGTGATTCACACACATAGAGCACATAGAAGATCAAATACAAAACAAAGCATTTAACGTACTACTTTAGTTACGATGGGATTTGAGAAACTTGTAAATTAAATGATTTTAAGATTAAGTTTATGATGTTCTACTTTAATGACAAAATAAAATACATTATTAAAGTGGAAATTTTGAGATTAAAGTTGACATTTCGTGCTTTTTCCCCACTGTGTGACCTTTTTTTTTCTCTGTACCCTAATAAGCTTTCATATGACATTCAGACGGTGGGCTACGACTCGCCTTTTCACAGCGACTTTGATATGCGACTTCTTATTTATTTCAGGCACTGTGCAAATTTGTGAACTTAAGCTTTCGAGTTTCTCAGACACGCTATGTCACTCGATCAGCTTCCTTTTCTTGTTTCTACCACTGTTTAAACCAAACAATAGTATGTTTTTCCTTGCTTCCACTTAGTATTCGCTGAAATTGTTCTATTTTTCCTCGTGGTTTTGCCATTGTCTTTTCACAGAAGGCTGATGTTAAGTGCTATTTATATTGATTTGCATATTCAAAGAGGCGTAATTCTGGAAGGAGATGGGGTGGGGCAGCAGGCAGGCACATGCGTTACATTTCACGCTGATCGGGATTTATGTAGCGGAAGAACGGAAGAAGTTTGCGTACGCACAGATTCCTGCATCAAGATTTTTTTTCCCGCTTTTGTGCTTACGCCATGTTATAGTGTGAGTTCTACTTACGGCGTTATACATGAGGCCTCTGGAGTGTAGGCCGGTGACCCCAGTTCCCACTACATGGGGTGTCACATGAAGATGACCCGATTTTCACTCAGAGTAATGAGAGTAGACAGGATTAGGAATGAATATATTAGAGGAACAAGACAGGGACAACAGTTTGGTCACCAAATGAGAGAGGTTAGATTGAGATGGGTTGGGCAAGTGCAGAGAAGAGATGTGTGTTACATTGGGAAAAGGATGTTAAGGATGGGACTGCCAGGTAAGAGGAAAAGAGGAGAGCCAAAGAGGAGGTTTATGGATGCAGTGAGGGAGGATGTGAAGGCAGTTGGTATGGCAGAAAACGATGGAAAGAATGGAAATGGATGGTCCACTGTGGTGATCCCTAATTGGGAGCAGCCAAAAGAAGAAGCACCTTATCTCTTTAAGTATGGAAAAAAAACCCAATATCTTTGTAAAAATGTGCAGAAAATCACACAATGTTATATCAAGTAATAACTTTGTTCACCTTGATTTGAACTCTTTCGTTTATCTTTAAATATTGAAGCTGTACTTTATTTTAAAAAAATAACGAGTTGCAGTATTTCACATTTACCATTTCAGTAGAACTAGGCATACATTTGTCAGTTCATCATAAGGATGGTGTTTCATGGCTGAAATGAAGTGAGCCAATTACTTACAATCACCTACAACCATAATGTTGGCTGAAGAAGCTCTGGTGCTAAAGAATTACTAGACAACAGGATTCTTTCCAGGCTGAGTGTTCAAGGTATACAGGGGTTTTAATGTGAAACAAACCCTGTTACAAATATCCAAGGTGGGTGAATAAATGAAGTCTTTCTGTCTGGGTTAAGAGGCCTAATGTGAACACCACACAGTTAAAGTTCTCATCAGCGCTCACTGCATCTCTAGCAATTATTTGGAAAAGTGAAACTTGGGCTTTTTACATGCAAATATCAATCTACATAGTATTATGCATTGAAATCCAATTATGTTTTGGCTCTGTGTAATTCAACATTACAATTCCAGATAAAGTCCACAGCAAGTGACCTATTCTGCTTATTATTACTTCTTCATGAATATCAAGAACTGCTCATAAGGAAAGCTGAGGTGTTTTCATAAGGCACTTGACAGTAAAAGTCGAACACATCTGTAAGATTTTTAGATTTCATGACCATGATGTTCATCAAGTCTAATAAGAAAAAAACACTTCTGTAAAATAATTTCTATAAATCTTGCCATTTGTGACATTCTTATGTAATTCAACCTGCAGTATTGTTCATTTATTTCCATTTAGCCTAGCATTAGATGTGTGCTGTCAATGTTTGATTCTTGCCTCAAAAATGCACTAAGCCATTATATCTTTGTGACCCTTCATAATTTAAAGTAATTCATTTTCTCTTTGTAATGCCTTCAATGTGACAATGCAAAATGTAAAAGTGATTATTGGCTTTTGTGTTTAAAAAATAAATTCTGCTTTCAGTGCACTACAGAAATGGATCAAAACAAGGTAATTGCTTCAGTCTTTTTTTCCTTAATGTCTCTGCCCTGCTGAGAAGTGCCACTTACTGTACGCTTTCACCAGATGCCTGCCCAAGCACTGTGGTATTTATTTCTTTTAGACTACATTCGAAAACAAACATATTATATAAGAAGGACATAAGAAGTCTTTTGTGAAGAAAAGAGACCGTTTTGCCCACCATAGTTTTGTCAATCCCTGTTCATCTACATTTTGATTATTTCAGTATGGATAAAATAAATGTAAAAGTAAAAAAAACAGACCACTTATTTTTTCTTGCTATGATCTTGAATAACACCCTGGTTTATAGTACTGGTATACTGTTCAGATTTTTTGTGCAAATTGTTTCTTTAAATGTGTAGGCAACCATTTAATCAGCATTACAATATGGTGGTTGGACTGTAAGTGGCATTACAGAGCTGAACCTGATCCCAAATGATGCCCAGTGAGACCAAAGTAATAACAAATAAGGGGAATTTATTAATAAAACAAAGCAATAACAGAATCGAGGAAAAGTTCAATAATCAGAAGGGTGAAACAACATAACTTTTGCCTTCTGACCTAAGTAAACAACAATCTGCCCTGTTGGGTGGATGGTAACCTTACTCATTTTCATATTGTCATCAGTTCACCTACCAAATCCTTCTTTGACTCTCTGGAATTCTTCCCACCAGTTGAACTCTTGCCCACTATCTACTTCTCAAGTCTAAGTTCACCTTTTAGCAGACCAGGAGCACATTCTGGTGCCAGTTTAGAAAAATTTTAGGTTACTCAGTGTCCATTCAAAGTACTGTTGTGGTCATTGAGGAGCACTCCAGAGACACTAGGGGATCCTTCATGTTTTTTATACCATAGACTTGTACTTGGAGCACCATATTGGTTGTCCTCCCCCATACTCATGTAGGACTTCACTGTTCTGCCCACCTAGTGGCTTGGGAAACAGCTATAACATTTATACACCCATTTTAGAGAAAAGCCAAGCAAAATGACACCTTTTATTAGCTAACTAAAAAGATTACAATATGCATGCTTTCGAGGCAACTCAGGCCCCTTCTGCATTGTTTCAGACGCAGGACTAGAGTGGTGGCATCCTTGTTATGACTTTGGCATTGTTTGAAACTATACTTTACTTTAGTTATGAACATTGCAATTATTTGTATTTTTGTTTATGTTTTTTCAATTATTTTACAATTTTATCCTAAAAATGATTTTTTGGGCGCCACTGTGTTGTTTTTGGCAATCATCCTCTTCATGCTTTTGGTTGCCAGCACAACATATTCCATTATTACATTGACATTATTTAAAATAGCAGATTGAATAGAAAACCAATAACAAATGTTCTGCAAGTGTAAAGTTAAGGAAAGGCTGATTAATTATTGTTAGGAACCAACCTTTTTTTAATTTTTTCTCAGCCTTAAGTTTTGTTTATCTTTTTGACATAGTTAGTGGGTATTTATAATCTTTTGACTGTTGACCATCATTCTGACTTTCTGATTGGTCACTACTAAACATTACATCCAAAGCTACAGTAAGTTGGACTGGATATGGCAGAATATCATAGTCCCCTACTGGATATAAAGAGGATCATTATGTTATAGGTGTTACACAGATACCGTAAACACTGAGCAGTTTGCACCAGGCAGTTTCTTTTCCCAGACGAGTAATTGTAGGACTTTTTTCCTCTTTTAACAACATCCAATGCGCCAGCCAGCGACTGCTGGTTCAGGCCCCATTTCTGTTTCATTGTGTGACACTGAGCAAGTCATTCACCTGCCTGTGCTCCCATTGTAAAACAAACAATATGTTAATAATATTAATGTATCTTAATCTTGTAAATTGCCTTGAGTGAAGGTGTCTGCCAAATGTACAGAAACAATTGTAATATATCTCTGAGTGTTATTGGAATTGTAAGCCTACTGTCTCCTACTGTCTATTGTTTAGTTGCCATTGAGTGAGAGGTTCACATTCCAGCAGGGATCCTGACATTAAAATACTGAGGTGCAGTTAATCAATGGAAATAAGCAACACTCAGGATGAGCACACTGTGGGACTAAAACAATTCATATTATTAAAATTAACATATGCATATATAGTACAACTATTATAAAGCTCCTAATTGTTCAGTAACAGAAGCTTTTTTTTCTTCGGGAATCAAATTGACTTAAGGGTATAACAGTATGCTAAACCTTTAGTGTGCAAATATCAAGTCTTTGGCCCCATTAACCAGATTTTCAAGCTGTGATACACCTGAGCTACTTTGAAATTCCCCTTAGTAAGCACCAGTGTTCATGCTTAGCAGATTTAAGGAACTAATCAGTTTTGTGTTTTATTATAAAGTTATGTAAGAGTTGTGCAGTTAATCTGTTCTCATTTTAAGTAGGCTAGCTAATGCCAGAGCATTTTCAATTAACATTGAAACATGTCTGTAGGGGTATCTTCATTGTAATGAAAATTGTTCTTATTGAGAATAAGTTCACACCGTTGGCCTCCGTGGCTAATATCTAACTTTGGATTAAACTTGGCTCTCATAATGCAAAGCTGTATCACAGAGTGGACAACCAAATGATGAAACCAGTGGAGAAAATAAAGAATAATGTGCTACTGCTGTTTCAAGTCAAGTCAAGTGGTGCTATTTTCTTGCCATCCATAGAGAGCACTGCAGCATATATTGTGGAGCAAAATAATGTTTCCCAGGGTCACAGTGCAAAATATACATAAATAGAGTGACAATACAGGTAAAGAATTATACTGTGCTATAAGAAATAAGTAAATAATTCAAAATAAATAATGGATAAGTGAATAGATAGTGGCAACACAGTGGTGCAGTGGGTAGCGCTGCTGCCTCGCAGTTAGGTGACCCGGGTTCTCCCCGTGTCTGCGTGGGTTTTCTCTGTGTATTCCAGTTTCCTCCCACAGTCCAAAGACATGCAGGTTAGGTGCATTGGCGATTCTAAATTGTCCCTAGTGTGTGCTTGATATGTCTGTGTGTGTGTGCGTGACCTGTGGTGAGCACCCTGTGTTGGCTGGGATTGGCTCCAGCAGACCCCCGTGACCCTGTAGTTAGGATATAGCGGGTTGGATGAATAGATAGTAATAATTTAAAATAGTAATAAATAATAAATAGTAACAGTAAAACTAATAATATAAAACAACAGTATTGACTAGTGTAATAAATGGTCGGCATATAAATTCACTACTAGGATCAGATCTGAGGGTAGGAGGGCAGCACAGAGTTCAGAGTCCAGGCAGCCAAAGGGTAGAAGCTGTTGTAGTACCTGGTAGAACTGGTTCAGATGCTACAGTACCTTCTACCAAACAGAAGTGGGACAGAGAGACCATGGGAGAGGAGTAATCCTTCATGATGCTGTAAGCTTTGTGGGGACAATGTTTTACATGGATATCTTCAGTGGAGGGCAGCAGGGACCCAATGATCGTTTCTGCAGTGTGCAATATCCATTGTAGGACCTGATGGTCAGAGACACTGCTGTTCCAAAACGAGACAGTCATTGTCTGCTGAGGCAATACTATCATTTCATTGTAATGCATTTGCATATTAAATACACAAATATACAAATATACTGCAGGAGAGCTTGTGGAATAGGACTGAAAGCTGTACAAGACTGTAGCAAAATAGAACCAAATTTGTGTGGTAGTGGGTTATTATGGGATGAAACTTTGATGCAGTGAGTATGTTTTCCAAATCAGTCTGTCACCAGCAAATGGCCTCCTTTCAAATAAACCTTTGTAGGTCTCCCATAAACTGTAATAAAGTGACTAACATTTCCCCATCCCGTTACACTTTATTTTAGGTACTGCAAAAATGTATGTATGACTCGTTTACTCTAATGTAACAAGAACATAACAAAGGCTTTTTTTGTTCTTCATCACACTTCTTAAACATCAGTAGATAAGTTATTCATCTCTAGGAAGTGTGGCATGTTGACACAGTTGTAAAATTACTTGATAAATTTACTGCATAAATTAAATGAAGGATTTACAGGTATGCAATATGAAGAGAAATGTGCCTCACTTAAGCCACCTCAGACCATTCCAAAGTGAAGTTATTTTAGTAGGTCACATGGAATAGATGAATAACCACTTTACTGATACTTTAAGTGTTATTGACACCAGTAGAAGCCTTTGTTAAGGCCTTGTTACATAAACATAAATGAGTAATGCATGCATTTCTGTAGTACCTAAAGTGTTACCAAACATGGTTTATGAGATACCAAAAAAATGAGAGCCAAGACCCAGACCTCCATTAATTTATTGCAGATGCAAGACCAGGTTTTTCATGTCTGCTTGTTAGTTATTCTGAACTCTGACTTTTCTTGCTTTGGGGCTAAAGTTGGAATGTGGAGGAAGAATAATTCAGTGGGCTGTCAGCGGAGTGACATCAATGGCAGAAATTTTTCGAGACTATACTGATGCCATTAAAATTGATTTTCTTAGAAAGAAATACAACAAGGCTGCCATAGCTCTTTGCTGCCACCTCCCATAAGTCACATGTAAGAGAGTGACTGTGCCTGCGTGCATTTTCAAAAGTAAACAAAAACAGGCCAAAGTTAATTCCAATTACAACATTAGACACTAAGAAGGGCATAATAATAAGTGATGATAAGAGAAAGCCATTCATGCTTCAAACTAGTCCATTTTTCTAGTGCTTCATAAAC
The DNA here is from genome assembly GCA_026402145.1 of Polypterus bichir lapradei. Taxonomy (NCBI): domain Eukaryota; kingdom Metazoa; phylum Chordata; class Cladistia; order Polypteriformes; family Polypteridae; genus Polypterus; species Polypterus bichir. The sequence continues at coordinate 5,351,390 of JANRMT010062834.1, forward strand.
AATATTAAGTTAAAAAGATTCCCAAGGGGGCTACCTGTAACCACACCAATCAGTAACAACAACATCATCTATTTAAACATCACATTTTCATACATGAAAGTAGCTCAAAATGCTTTACAGTAGTAACAGGGAAACACCGTTATAAAAGAAAGTATAAACAAAACAACAGTTATTTATAACAGAAGCGAGTCTTAATGTCCATCTTAATTACAAACATTGGTCAGATGGCCAGGAAGGACAGGGAAATAAAAACTCCAGCTGGCAGGATGTTGGAGAAAATAAACCTGTGGCCAGACCATATCCAACCCACCCGCCGGACATTCTGCAATCCATGGATACAAAACAATTAACAGGATACTCTTGAGGAATTTCCAGTTATCATAACCTGCACATCTCAGGGAATGCGTGAGGAAAACCTGACTGAAAATCAATAGAGGCATGAGACAATGTGTAAGCTTCACGTGACAATAATGGGACATAGGATTCAAACCCAGAATGCTCAGTTTGTGAGGGTGCAGTATCTTCCATGCCATCCATTGATAATTATGCAGTGATATTTAAAGATCTGCTTCCTATTATTTCTTTAAAATGTACTCCTCGTCTTTTTCAGGTACACACCCTTGTTCTAACTGTATAGCTCGCTTGTAACAGTTGCCTCCATGTGTCCACTTCATAGCTTTCATTGTTTCTGATCAAGGATTTAGCACTTTCTTTGCAACCTTCAGTTCTGTTTTAGGTGTTGTGGAAAGTCTGTGAACATCTTCAAAACTGTTATACCTTTATAGTGTGTGACAGATAAGGGGCGCTATCGCTCCCTTGAACCCTTGTCCAAGATGCCAGACAGAAGATAAAAGTCCAAAAGTAGACTATGTTTATTCTGCACAGTGCACCAAGCACCCTCCTCTCCACAGTACCCATTAATATACAATACAAATACTCAATAATACAATCCTCCACTCCCAGACACGTTGCCACCCTTCCACCCAGCTCAGCTTGCCGTCTGGGAGCTCCCACAATCCTTTTATCCTCCCTGACCCGGAAGTGTACCAATCCCCAGTCCATGTGTTCTCCTATCACTTCTGGGTCAGATCAAAAGTCCTTTTCTTCACCCCGGAAGCACGTCATTCCCCTTATCCATGTGACTCAGACGTACTTCTGGGGCATAAGGCAAATAAACGTCGTTCCTCCCTGTAGTGTCTCCTAGCGGCCCCTTTGGTATCCAGCAGGGTTGTGCATAAAGACTCTAATGTCCATGATGCCCTGCTGGTCTTCGGGGCACCTAAACACTGCAGGGAGGGCTCCACCTGGCGGCATGGGGGTATTGGCCGGGATGAACGGCCGGCCATACATCACAAGTGTTATGGGGATTAAAACTGCTCACTGTGGTCAGCGTACGAGGAGGTCAGTGTTGGCCTCCTACATGCTTTAATTAAGTTTAGCATAACCTCTGTAAATTTTCACTTCAGTCACTGTCTTTTATGATTTCTGCTCCATGCTATTAGAATGTATTTTAGAAACATACATTTTTGCAAATCAGTTTCTGCTGATGTTAATGCATTTTTAGAATATGCAGTTTCTGATCTGTGATCCCATAAATTAAGTATATTTAGCCATAGCTGAGGGTTACACATCTTGTATTAGAATTTTAATTACTCACCCTAGTTCCCATCAGTCTCAGTGACTCAGATGTGTATATGCATAATTTTGTTTTAATTATCTACTGCAGCTGTGGGAGCCCACATTACTATTTTGAACCTTCAAGAAAATAGGATCTTTCTCCAAAAGGATTTAATTGTTCTTTAGGAAGACTGTGTATATTTATGTTCAGAAAATGGATGGATGGAGGAATACCTTGTACTTAACATGCCTCAGATGCCATTTGAAAGCCAGATCCATTTTTGAGACATTCTTCACAATTCAAGAGCTTTTAAAATGTTATTTATGAGATCATAAGATTAGCCAGGAAAACAATAATTTCTGGGGGTCACTGATATTTTGGTTGATATAAAGCCATTGAAGCCACCCAAGCGAAAGTTTACATTGATTTTTAGTTTTAGTTCTTTACTGAAAATTGGTATTATAAAATCAAAATTCTTTTTTTCAGAATTGATCATTTGTTATGCAATACATAACCTTTGCTCAAACAGAAGGGAATATGATAATAATTTAGACTTCTCGCAACCTTCACTATCCTTCACAGTTTCGATGTACTAGAGCAACGTGAGGTATGATGCATCAAGTATCGACAAACAGACACATGGCCCTTGGAAGGCCTATTTGTTAGCTCTTTCTAATGACTACTTAGTCTTACTCCCACAGCTGGCCTCCACCAACACCTGGTGAAGTGCATGAACCTCATTAGGAGAATCGAGGTCTTCATGAGCTCTTCTCACCTTGCAATCTGTCTTGTCATTCATTTCCAGTGCAACCTACTGTGCTGTTCACCACTGAAACTTTATTGCGGCTTCAGCAGACATGGCTCTGCCCACCCCTGCAGATTCTCACCTGAATTTACCTCACAGATTAGCCTTGCAACTGTGTTTATAAATGTTAATGCAAAATAAAAGTGCTGTATGTGGAATAGCCACAACTATTGTGAAATAAAGCTGAAATGCAGACTCAAAACGAAAATCACATCACTAGTAAGCATTGATACATAAACATTGAGAAATTACCTCAAAAGGCTGCTTCATGAAAAGTTCTGTTTTTATTCCTGCCTGCAGCATATAAAATCAGAATGTGGTCGGTGTGAACTGGACTCATGTGGCACAAGCTAAACAAGTAAAATTGTTCAGAAATCCTTTTGTCAAAAACTAAGGTGTTACAAAGTTTGATGAAGGGCTGAAGCCCCTTCTTAATCTTACAAGTACAGTATACAGCTTAAATATAACCTCTTTTAACTTTTCCTTCCCACAAAACAGTATATAGACATTCAAATTCCGTACCCTTTCTAATCAGATCTATGCTCTGTCTAGTTGTGGAAAGTGATGAATCTGCTATACATTTTACTTTTCATAAGGTATGCTTTCTAATTCCAAGCTTTCCATTGAGTATTATACCATACACTCTGTAATTATTTTTGTTTAGCATAACCTTGCTTTGACACATATTTTCCAAGATAAGAATTTTGTCCAGGTCCATCTTTAAAAAAAAGTTGTGCCTATTTCATCTATTGTTTGTTATCTGTCTTTTATCTCTTATTTAACTTCATCAGGACCAAGTTTAACTAACCCGTAGCTGGTCCTGTTGTGGTCTTCTATTTGTTGACTGTGTTGTCAGTTAAACGTTTGGTTGCTTATTAACAGCATCACTCTTAAACACATTCAAAGGTGTAGAATACAGGTTAAAAAAAAGTACCTTTTCAACATCATGAAACATATTTGGTAATAGTACATTTAAACACCCAAACTCACAACGTATTCCTGAAAGCACTACATCAAAATATTGTCGTTGTGAGGCAGACTGTACAAATATTATATTGCTTTGCACTATTACTTTAGGGCAAATGTAAATCCATGAAATTTTCATATCAGTGTCATTCACTGTAAAACATAACCTAGAAAGTAATAAATCAGAAATTTTAATAATGTATTTATGTGGAGTAACATTAACCATCCATCCATTATCCAACCCACTATATCCAACTACAGGGTCACGGGGGTCTGCTGGAGCCAATCCCAGCCAACACGGGGCGCAAGGCAGGCAACAAATCCCGGGCAGGGCGCCAGCCCACAGCAGTAAAATTAACCAGTACTTCCTAAATTTTGTGTTATTGCATTACTGATATTATGTGGAAAATCTATGTTTTTACCTGTGGAATTAATAGAAACAAAAAGCAATAATCAGAGAGTAATTCGAATAGTTTATTACATGTTACTAGTTGCCTCCGTTGTTTTATTCTGTTTCTAATTTCACAGATTTTACCAGAAATCTGGTGACATAACCAGCTGCCACGTTCCTAGTTATTTGGATAACTTATCATATTATGCACACAGCTTATTCTAATAATGTTAACAATCCTGCTTCACCAAAGGTATATAATATTGTAATGATCTAGGGCTGCAAGGGATGCAGCAATGAACTTAGCACTTTATGTAAGACTGATAGTGAGTAGCCCTAAAAAGGATCATTGACCTCTTCAGAGGCTGCACCACCACACAGCTTAGATCTTCTGCAGCACTATGCACTACCAGCTGCTTTGCCCTTTTGCCCACACATACATGCCACCCAAATCTGCCTTAAATTGCTCACTCTGGGTCAGATGCAACCAGGCTCCGTGAGTCAACCAAAGGAAAAAGTCCATATCTGTGGCTGGTGGCCATGCACTGTGGCTGATGGGCTTTAGCATTGGGGATATGTTGTCAAAGTTCTCCCTAAATACTGTATGTGTGCATACCCTCTGGAGCTGCTCAGTGGGCATTTTTTGTAGCTGGCTTCTCCAGGTATTCCCACCCACTCGGACAGTCTTCAGCCAACTCAGAACCATGTCCCTCTCAGTGTCTGACCCAGGTGCACTGCAATATCTTATCAGATGCTGGACAATATTCATACAGAATGCCTTATCATAGCACAAGTTCTGTATAACTCACCTTGTGGAAAACATAATATCGGACTTGTAGGACAAGAGTAAAGATCCTTCCATGGTACATAAAAGTAATGTAACTAGACTTGATGTTTTGTTAGAAGAATTAAGTCGATAGGACTGTCAAACTTTGTTGGCCCAAATGCCCTGTCCTTGTCTAGGTTGTTCTAATGTTCTAAAGGAAGAAAGTTGCATCATCATTCAGTGCACACTTTGCTAACAGTGTTGTCAATATTGAAAAATAACGATGGAAGTAGCGCTGCTGCCTCGCAGTTAGGAGACCTGGGTTGGCTTCCCGGGTCCTCCCTGTGTGGAGTTTGCATGTTCTCCCCGTGTCTGCGTGGGTTTCCTCCAGGCACTCCGGTTTCCTCCCACGGTCCAAAGACATGCAGGTTAGGTGGATTGGTGATTCTAAATTGGGCCCTAGTGTGTGCTTGGTGTGTTTGTGTGTGTCCTGCGGTGGGTTGGCACCCTGCCCGGGATTGGTTCCTGCCTTGTGCCCTGTGTTGGCTGGGATTGGCTCCAGCAGACCCCCGTGACCCTGTGTTCGGATTCAGCGGGTTGGAAAATGGATGGATGGATGGATGTCTGTAACAGTCTCTATTATATGGACGGCTGTTCATTTTATAGCATTCAACACTATTATAAGTTTGGTAGACCTGCTCATGAGGTGGACTATGTTAGCACACCACTTTTTTCCCTTTTCAGGCTCCAGGATGCACAATGCAATGGTAGTTAGTCTTGGTATGCACTTGGTCTTGATCTGCTGCTAGAATGCAATTCAAGTGCTAAAACCATAAATATGTACTTAAGATAAGGTAAACTCTAGATGATCTCATGCTGAATGCACATTGCACCTGATACTTTTTTTCCACTTGATTTCTGGTTTCTGTGAAATCAAATGGTCGAGATGACAAATAAATCGCTATGAGGCTGTAGATGTTTGCATGTGTCTACAATTGATATATGGAATGGCGGTTTAGCAAGAGCCTTTTTCAGTGCCTTTGTTTGAGGAAAGCAGTGGGAGAAAATAAAACAAAAATGATTTTTAATGTTATAGTTAGGGCAAAAATTATAAAAAAAAAATCATTTTTGTCTTATTTTAAAAGAAAAAAGGATAAACAATTTGTTATGATAGTCAAGCCTCCAAAATAAATCAAAAACAGCTTCAGGGTCCAAACTAGGCCTAAAAACTTTGTTGAGGCCTTGATAAAAGACTTGGCCCTGAAACTCAAGAATGGCCTTCACACCCAAAAAGATCCAAAGCCTAAATCCAAAGAATGGGAGCAGAGCCATGGAAACTTTTGGCACAAATGACAAAAACACAGTTCCTTAATATTTAAAGATTTATTTAAGAAATCATCTCAAAATGAGGAAAAACCAAGGGAGAATCAAAAACGTTGGCCTGCAGAGGTAGAACATAATGTAAACAAGATCAAGGCTGGAATCCAAAAACCAAAATAAAAAAAGGGCAAAGATTAGAAAAAGCTAAAGAAGCTGTATTTAGTATAGGAATATTTTTTTTTTTTTTCTTTTTGTTTTGTTTGTTTATTTTGGCTCTTATTCAGTTGAACTGGACATGTTCTACTCTCTTGGTAGCTGTGACTTTTTCCAGTTTTTTGCTTCCTGGAGTATTTTGCAGATGAAGGTTTCATCTTCACTGTTGTTTATTACGTTATGATTTGGATTAGTACAGCCTAGTCAAGTGAGACAGCCAAAGGACTTACCGGAGACTCACTTGTTCTTGTTTTTTCCCTGGTAGAGTCCAACCAAGTGTGATTCTTCTTGTTTGTGTCTTCAATGGATTTTGCCAACAGAGACAATTTATCGAGTCACAACATTACTCTTTTTTTCTTTTTTGTCTGCACCTCTGGCCTGTCCATCCTATTTGGTCAGAACTGCTTTGCATGTTTTGCACTTGCCTAAGTCTGCCCTTCTTTAGTTACACAGTACATCAATTTTGTTTCAAAGCAGCCGCCAACCTTTACTAAGAGAATTCCTGAATTTTTAACTAAATAGTCTGTTTTCCACTTTGAATAAGAAGTCCTGCCCTTTTGTGAATTTTTTATTTGACCCTTGCAGCCTCTGATGTTATGTTCTGGCTCTCCCTGTTAAATAATTATTGTGTATGAAAAATTGTTGAAAAAATCATTTCTGAATTCGTTTACCAAGCACCTTTCCACTTGACCCCAGTCAACTGAAAACACAACACTAAACACCCAGCAGGCATGATATAAGTAATGTTTGTAGTAGATATATTTGTCCCTTTTTTGTATGCCTTGCTTGGTCATGACAGAAGCAGCATTTTTACTACAAAAGTAAATGTGGATGTTTTATTGCAAAAAGATAACATATCTAAAATGTACCTTTCATTAGCTTAAAATGTTAAATGCTAGGTAGTTTTATGCTGATTACCAGGCTAGCCTTTACACACTACTTTTTTACCTTTACCCTAAGTCTTACCATTTTCTTCATGTTCATCCAGTATAAATATTTTTCTTCATGTGGTAAACATTCAAATTAAATTCTTAACTCGAAAAGCTTTGAACATGTACCCCACACTATGCATCTCCATATCCTCAACTAATTCTAAATGAGTTGTGCAGAACAAAATAGTTTACGCAAGGTCTGAATATAGCTGATCAAAATACTATTGTATGTTTATTGGAAGTAAAGAACTAATTTATTTTGCACGTGAAACATTGTGACAATGTTGGTTCGATTCCATGCTCCCATTCGCTGTTTGGGAGCCCTTGAACCCAACACCATCGGTAATGTCACTGATGAGCTAGACAGTGGAGGCAATAACAATTGAGCAAGGGGATGGTTCAAAAGGTGCAAAGTGCTTTTATTAAAACAGTCCACAAAACAAAGTGTTCATAAAGTGCAGTTCATTCAAAAGTTCCATAAATAAATAATCCATTAAAAGAAAAATGTGGAGGTAAAAAAAAAATAGAAAAAACAATCCTTTATAACGTTCTATAGGAAGCAGTTTTTTTTTTAAAAACAAATGACAAGCTCGGTGCTTCTTTCCTGTTAGCATTAGCGTCTCACCTGCTTCTCCCATAAGGGCCCTTCAACAGGCGAGACGCTCTCTCTGCAGCTGCCCTTTTCCATTCACTAACACAGGTCTGGAGACCTCCCGATCCTGGCTTCGGTCTGGCACTCATCCCATGCCTGAGACTTGGACTCCTTAGTTTCCAGGACACTCACACCAAGGACTGCAACACCAAGTCTCGCGACTCCCGCTGCCTTTCCAGTTTTCTGCGGCCAGTCGCCTTTCCCTGGTCACTCCCGCTTCCTGATCGCTCTGCGGGAGCGACTGCTATTTCAACTCCTGGGTATCGGCCTGACACCCAGGCTTCCTCGCAGCTGCCCGCGAGTGCTCGCTCGCCCACACGTTCCGTGTGTCTCTCTCTCTCTCACTTCTGCACCGACTTGCTCCCTCGCTTCCTGTAACCTCCGTCCTTTACTTTTTCTTTTTTTCTGATCTTTTCCCCAACCGACTCGCGCTTCTTTTATATTGAGGGGCCATAGCAGCCGCAGCACATTAGCCACAGGAACAATCACGGATGTGGGCAGTCCCTCACCTGTGCATTAGGTGAGAAACGCCCACACCACAAATTGCCCTGTGGCTTGCTGTGGCCACCACGCCCCCTCACTAAGCCGCGAGCACAGTGATTATTTATTTAAAAACGGCCTTTGCTCAGCGAGCTGTGGACCCATAACACCACAAACATGCATTGCCTTTAATTATCCTTCCACAATAGATTAAAGAATTATTGTGTCCAAAGCCTTAATCTGTTATTTCTACATTCTTGAATTCTTTTTTTACTACTTGTTCTGTGTCTTGTCAATCAATGATACATCATGGATGAAGATCTAGACCCTTTTGGAGTTCATGAAAATTTATGTTGTTAAAACCAATACTGTTATTGCACTGAAAATGATTTTTTTTGAGATGATGGATCTTTTCCTCCCTTTATAATTTCTTGTTCTACAAATCAAATATTCATGAACTGTATGTAGTCAATGGTAGGAAATGTTGGATTATTACTGTACCTGTACTTGCATACAGTTTAATGATTAAATCAATTTATTGCCTTTTATAAACAGACTAGAGATGTACATTTAAGAATTTTGGTCTGAGGAACATTTTTGTAATTCTCCAAATGTGTGTTTCGGCTAAAAACTAGATGTTCCCTGCTCATCTATATTTTCATATTATGTCGATTGAAGTCCCTAAACTGAATGTGGTTGTGTGCGAGTGTGTCAGTTTGCCTTTTTGACAGAAAGACTTCCCAATCAGTTCTTGGCTCCTACCTTATTGATTTCACAGCATATGATGCTGGTGAAACAGGCTGCACCTTCCCTTTCAGTAGAATAAGCAGAATCAGCAAATGAACAAGTTATAACATTGTTCATATTTAATGTTCTTCTCCTTTGTTCACAGCAATATATGATCAATCACAATTATCTTAGCTTGAAAAAAATAAAAAAATTGATTGAAAGATTGAAAATAATACCGTAGTGCAGGAATCTTCACTCACAGACTTTGAGAGCCTCAGTGGTAGCTGGTTTTCACTTTAACCTGTTTCTTATTTAGAACCAGTTTATCCATCCATCCATTATCAGACCCGCTATATCCTAACACAGGGTCACAGGAGTCTGCTGGAGCCAATCCCAGCCAACACAGGGCGCAAGGCAGAAACAAATCCCAGGCAAGGCACACACACACACCCAGCACACAATAGGGACAATGTCTTTGGATTGTGGAAGGAAACTGGAGCACCTGGTGGAAACCCACGAAGACACGGGGAGAACATGCAAACTCCACTCAGGGAGGACCCGGTTAAGTGAACCCAGGTCTCCTCACCGCGAGGCGGCAACGCTACCACTGCATCACCATGCCACCCTAGAACCAGTTTACTTGTTGCTAAATCAATATGTTTTTTGGACTTAATTTTAGTTAACTCACATGTCACAATTCAGAACCCTTAATTGCCAATTTTAGTTTTAAGCAGCTGCATTTAAGTTTTAATAGTTTCCTATTTTCTTAACCAGCTATGATTAATAATGAAATGCAAATAACTAAAAAACAACCAGCTCTCCAGATAACCAGGTTTCATTTGCAGTGTTGAATGTGAATCATAAATTATCTCTGTTAATAAAATATTGAGAAATTAGAGAAAAAAGTACAACAAACCATATCGATAATGTTCTCAGAATCTAACACTCTACAATGTAAAGAAGAATTGTCTTAAGTGAATTAAAGCACACACAAGCAATACAGTTAAATGAAAACTTTCATTATCAGCAAGGACTGTCTTCTAATTAGGAAACTGGTCGGAACGAAAACCTGCAGCTGCGGTGGCCTTCCAGGATTGTAAGTGAAGATCCCTGCTGTAGGGTATCTATTTCACACCTGTAAAAGAAATGAACATCACTCTTTGCTGAACAGTATAGGCAATGGTCTTATAATTGACGAAAAGAAATGGAATAAACACAAAGAACCAAAGACATTAAATAAATTACCAAGTAATGAAGTAGTACTAGGGTGTTGTACCGTGTTAGCCATTATGAATGCAGAGAAAAGCCAAGCAAAATGACACCTTTTATTGGCTAACTAAAAACTCAGACCCCAAGATTACATCTTGCCTGAAGAAGGGGCCTGAGTTGCCTCGAAAGCTTGCATATTGTAATCTTTTTAGTTAGCCAATAAAAGGTGTCATTTTGCTTGGCTTTTCTCTACAAGTAATGAAGTAGAAAGTAAAACCTTTGTGTCCTTCACATCTCGACTTGATGCTGTTTTAGAGAATCTAGATTATTCTAGATAATAAAATTAAATGTATGGTGACGTGCATTGATGCAGCAGGTCAGTGCTCTTTCTTTCGGTGCTTTGTTTGTCCTTTTGTGTGTGTGTTGCTGTTCATCATGATGACATTCTGCTGGGCAAATAATGTCTACAGCCAACACAATCTCCTAAAAATAGGACTGAAAAAGTGGAGTTTATCCACTTTCACGACATCCTGGCGGATATAGCCAGGTGTCCAAGCTCTCTGTGGATTACCATTCAAACAGGTAGGAGGCAGAAGTGGTGCTGTAGGGCTGGAATGCTGATGAGGCTACGGATGCGGCCACACAAGCTGCCTGTTCCTAGTATTTTTTACACCAACGCAAGATCCCTCACAAAGAATATGGACAAATTGAAGATACATGTTGCAGCGAATAAGATCGTTAAGGATGGTTGCATTCTGCTAATTACAGAGACCTGGCTTCATTCACTCATTCCGGATACAGCTATCAAGTTAGCAGGTCACACAGTATACTGACAGGGCAGGACTGGAGGCTCCGGTAAGAGGAAAGTGGTGGGGAGGTTGATTATGCCTGTATGTCGACAACAGCTAGTGTACTAACACCAGGACTATACTCAACAGATTATGTAAATGAACGTAGAAGCATTGTTTGAATTCCAAATCACATTTCTATAAAATTTAGCATTCAACCTCTGGAACGTTTCAAGCTAGAATCATTTGAAGTGCAAGGCACAACTGTATTTAGTTTTCACAGTTTAGTTGGTGGGAATTTAGTAATTTTGTATTTTTGTCTTTACAATAAAAATGTGTTTGTGTTAATCTCTTTATTTGAGATAGACAATGGTCTTTTAAGAATTTATTCAGAATTGTCCTTTTTCTAGAATTTTCTGTGAGTTTACTTTAAGAATTGTTTGTGATCTGGTTTTTGATAGTTTCCCTCCCTAATCTAGCGATAATTAAAATTTATGCACTTCTAGCTGGTTTTCAATCAGTGTTTTTTTATGATTGGTCTTTATTCATTTTCGTTGTAGAAATGACATGGTAGTTATGTGATCAGTGCTGATGCCACAAATTTTCAGACACCTGGGTTCGATTGTTGGCCTACTACCTGTCTGTATAAAGTTACTACATTCTCCCCAATGCAAATAATATATTGTTTTGGAAATCTGGTTTCATCCAAAAGATGTGTGTTCTATCCTAAATTGAGTATGCTTTATGATTGTCAGGATGAGTTCCAACTTTCCAAAACCATTCAAGGAAATAAGTGGTTTCAGAAAATGGATAAAAGCTGTTTGCTATTGGGCAGTGCAGTTCTGCAACAGTTTGTGCTGCTTGGACCCTAATTACTATCGCTGGCACCAGTCACTAAGTGTATTGTGTATGTCCTGATTTGGTATGATCCTCAAAGTGTTTCTTTCCATCTTTAGGCCCGCTTCCAGTGTTGCTAGAGTTGTGGCCTCAGAGGTCGGGACCCATGTGTAATCGACATGACAGAATAAAAGAATGACCATGAGCGCAAATCCTTATCCAATCTGTGGATACCAAATCTCTGAAGTATTCAAAGTTTTTCATTGTGCTCTTGTCTAGTGTGCTTTTGATTTTGACCCTCTTGTTCTCTCGACCATGATTACAGTATATATTTTATGTTTTTTTTTTTCATTTTGTTTTATTTTTACCCACATCTCCCATTTTTTGCTCAAAAAGTTTATCTGCCAGTTCGCTGACAGAACAGTGTACAATGTCACTGTGTCAGCATGCATATCATCTTGGTATTCCCATTTCTTCTCTCAATGAAGACCTTGCATATTAGGTTAGCTGCCAACTCTAAATCTGCCTGATATAACATAGCGTGTTCTGCGATTAGTTAATGCCTCTTTCAAAGTTCTGGAATGAACTCAGACTACCCATGCATGACCTTGTTATAAACTAAGTGTTATGAGAATAAGTGTGATCTGGTGAAACCTGCACATTTTTTGAGCTGTCTTCATTTGTAAATACAGTATAATGATATCATCCCACAAAATGAAGAACTTTTAAGTTTTTAAAAGTACATTCATCCTTTAACGCCCTGCCCGGGGTTTGTTTCCTGCCTTGCGCCCTGTGTTAGCTGGGATTGGCTCCAGCAGACCCCTGTGACCCTGTAGTTAGGATTTATAGTGGGTTGGATAATGGATGGATGGATGGATGGATTCATCCTTTAAATAACATTAAAATTATGCTAAAAATACCTGTTTACTTATAAAGTTATATTTTCAAAACTCAAAACTCACTTTGACCTTATTTAACCCATGATTTTTTTGATTAACATTTAAGGCAAGTTGCTCACCAATTTCAGTTTCCCTCTCTCACCTCTGCTCTGGTGTTCTTTCTCTTGGCTGCTCCTTCTAATTGGATTTAAAATGCAATATCATTTAACTGATTAAGTCCATCAGGTTCTGCTCAGATGGCTCATCCAAAAACCATCTTACAAAAGTAATGAACTGTCCAGCAAATATGTTATAAGCATATGGTAGAATTACTGCTCAGAATTTGCGTATGTTATTTTTTTTCCAAGTATATACTGTGTACATATCAAAAATGATCGTTAATCTTCAGAGGCAAAAGAGTACTTTCTGTATGGGATACCCTCTCTCCCACAGTATCATTGTTGTAGCCCATAGAGATTCCACAGAGTAGTCTGTGTGTCCTCTGCCTGCCCTGCAACATATCAAGATGTCCTAAAAAGTGCATTTTGGCCATCCCATAATATTAACCAGAAATTATTTTTTGCTCATTAATCATAACACTAATTGGTAGAATGTTTTTCATTTTTGAGTTAAAACCTACTATAAAAAGTATATATTTCTAATACAGGGTGATTCAAAAAGATTCATCCGATTTCAAAATGGTTTATTTCACTTGTAAATCACTACAGAACAATGAAGTAAATTGTAAATGGTTTAGGTGACTATAAAGTGTATTATGTAATTTTGTAAGTGCTCAATATGCCCTCCTCCAGCTTTACTGACAACATCAACGAGATACTGTACTGTTACTGTACTCACGGCTCTTTCAATGCGATTTCAGAGATCATCCAGTGCTGTTGGGAGTGATGCCGCATAAACCGAATCCTTAATGTTCCCCCACAAAAAAAAGTGACAATAGCGTGAAGGGCCAGAAGTGGAGTACCAAATCGTGGGCTCCTTTACAGCCAATGACCTACTCTTTCAATTGGTATGTGATTGGTTCCTAGGCACCTCACGGTTGTAAAAAATATGGCATTTTGAAGTTGGATAAATCTTTTTGAATCACCCTGTATTTCAGTACTTTTTTATTTCTGAAGCATGTGGAAATCAAAAAGAATGATCCCTTGACCCATGCATGTCCTATCCGACTTGTGTAAGGACAATCAATTTAAACTGAGTATTTAGTTAACCATTATTCAAATTCTAAGGTCCCAATTTGGAACTCTATATCCTAACTTTTTAAGAAACTGCCACTTAATGTAGAATGTCCAAGTTGTACTTTTAAACATCCCTTGTGTCCCACCTTTTAACAGTTTGTTGATTGTGGGGTTAAAGGAAGTCACCAAATTTGTTATGGGTTGGCCTACTCTCGCACTCTAATCTTAACACACAATAAAACAGTGATTATGCCTACACAGCAATCACTCCAGAGTATCCATGTCTGGACTCACTAACTTTAGCATGAACAACAAACACAGGTGTCCTTGAAATTATTTTGACCCATAGCGGCTGATACACCTTGGTTATTGCTCCTAATGAACCAGAAAATGATTACTCCTACTGTACTACTTTCTTTTGGAAGCAGACCTCTTCATGCTATGAAAATAACTTGGTTCCCAGCATACCCTAAGTAGTAGAATAGAGCAAAATGTAAGCATTGGAACAGGTTCAATACATTTTATTTTTATCCCAATGATGAGTACCGTACTTTTCAATATTACTCCCACCGATAAGCCTGTTATTGGGCAGAAAATTTCTCTTATCCTCAGCCAAGCAGAAGTTCTTCTGTGTGTTTAGGAGTTTTTTGGTTATATTTATTTTTTGTAAATATTTATAATATTTATATTTTTTTAGCTTCTGTAAAGTCTTAATTTCATCTATCTACAGTGCATCTGGAAAGTATTCACAGCGCATCACTTTTTCCACATTTTGTTATGCTACAGCCTTATTCCAAAATGGATTAAATTCATTTTTTTCCTCAGAATTCTACACACAACACCCCATAATGACAATGTAAAAAAAGTTTACTTGAAATTTTTGCAAATTTATTAAAAATAAAAAAATTGAGAAAGCACGTACATAAGTATTCACAGCCTTTGCCATTAAGCTCAAAATTGAGCTCAGGTGCCTCCTGTTTCCCCTTATCATCCTTGAGATGTTTCTGCAGCTTAATTGGAGTCCACCTGTGGTAAACTCAGTTGATTGGACATGATTTGGAAAGGCACACACCTGTCTATATAAGGCCCCACAGTTGACAGTTCATGTCAGAGCACAAACCAAGCATGAAGTCAAAGGAATTGTCCGTAGACCTCCGAGACAGGATTGTCTCGAGGCACAAATCTGGGGAAGGTTACAGAAAAATTTCTGCTGCTTTGAAGGTCCCAATGAGCACAGTGGCCTCCATCATCCGTAAGTGGAAGAAGTTTGAAACCACCAGGACTCTTCCTAGAGCTGGCCAGCCATCTAAACTGAGCGATCGGGGGAGAAGAGCCTTAGTCAGGGAGGTGACCAAGAACCCGATGGTCACTCTGTCAGAGCTCCAGAGGTCCTCTGTGGAGAGAGGAGAACCTTCCAGAAGGACAACCATCTCTGCAGCAGTCCACCAATCAGGCCTGTATGGTAGAGTGGCCAGACAGAAGCCACTCCTTAGTAAAAGGCACATGGCAGCCCGCCTGGAGTTTGCCAAAAGGCACCTGAAGGACGCTCAGACAACGAGAAACAAAATTCTCTGGACTGATGAGACAAAGATTGAACTCTTTGGTTTGAATGCCAGACGTCACGTTTGGAGGAAACCAGGCACCGCTCATCACCAGGCCAATACCATCCCTACAGTGAAGCATGGTGGTGGCAGCATCATGCTGTGGGGATGTTTTTCAGTGGCAGGAACTGGGAGACTAGTCAGGATAAAGGGAAAGATGACTGCAGCAATGTACAGAGACATCCTGGATGAAAACCTGCTCCAGAGCGCTCTTGACCTCAGACTGGAGCGACGGTTCATCTTTCAGCAGGACAACGACCCTAAGCACACAGCCAAGATATCAAAGGAGTGGCTTCAGGACAACTCTGTGAATGTCCTTGAGTGGCCCAGCCAGAGCCCAGACTTGAATCAGATTGAACATCTCTGGAGAGATCTTAAAATGGCTGTACACCGACGCTTCCCATCCAACCTGATGGAGCTTGAGAGGTGCTGCAAAGAAGAATGGGCGAACCTGGCCAAGGGTAGGTGTGCCAAGCTTGTGGCATCATATTCAAAAAGACTTGAGGCTGTAATTGCTGCCAAAGGTGCATCGACAAAGTATTGAGCAAAGACTGTGAATACTTATGTACATGTGATTTCTCCGTTTTTTTATTTTTAATAAATTTGCAAAAACCTCAAGTAAACTTTTTTCACGTTGTCATTATGGGGTGTTGTGTGTAGAATTCTGAGGAAAAAAATGAATTTAATCCATTTTGGAATAAGGCTGTAACATAACAAAATGTGGAAAAAGTGATGCGCTGTGAATACTTTCCGGATGTACTCTATCTATCTATCTATCTATCTATCTATCTATCTATCTATCTATCTATCAGCAAAAGCAAATAAAATGTGATAATTCGTACCATTCAACCTTAGTTGTCCTGTAGCTCTGTAAAGCAAAAGAAGATCAACAACACGTTCAATATGTGTACTGTTGCCTCTCATTCAGGGGCTCATAAAACTAAATCCTGCCTGTCCCCAAGACAACTTACCCTTCATCCAGGGCTCATACAGATAGTTTCTGCTAGACTGTTTGAACAACCGATCAAACAGTCATGGGATCACCATAAATTCTTATTGTTTAATAACCTTATTGAGACAGACGGAGCAACACAGAGTAATGAGTATATTTATTTGCTGTCTTATTTTGATCAACTGGAAGAACAATGGAAAGGTGATGCCTTGTATTGCTTAAAATTTGAGAAAAGTAATATTGTGGATCAATTCCAGATTGTGTCAGCACATGGCAGAGTATCATCAATGCCATCCATGCCTAGCTTTGTCTATAATGATCATTGAACTTGCTCCATTGCTTGAGTAGTTTTGCTTTCTGACTAACTGCCTTTTACAATACCCTCTCGAATTCTAAATGGATCTTGTTTGGTGGAAAAGTTCTGAATAATATTGATTGATGGAGCACTTAATTTATAAAAAAAATCAGGACTTATGTTAATTGTATGGATATTTTTAGACCTTTAAAATAAAGTAAAGAAAAACTATTCAACCAACTAGTGAATGTGGACCAGCCTGTTATAATGATAATTTAAAGACATTTAGTTGATTCAGAATGGTATCTAGCCGACCAAACATTAGCTTGTTAAAACAGTACATAATGTTACTTCTTCAGCCCTTCAGAGTACAGAACTGGCGTAGTTGCTGTCTTGAGTGCCTGGACAGCACGTTGGTTTTAGCCACACCCATTCAGAATCATTACATCCACACCTCCTTTTTGGCCCCACCCTCGAGCCCTATAAAAGGTAAAGCAGGTTCAGAAACGAGATTGAATGATGCTACATGAAGCACTTACTTTACGCCTATTAGCAGGCTTTAAATTATTCATTTTGCAAATTTAATTTATAACAGCCCATTTTATTTAGGTTAATATAGTATTGTTTCTATATGGTGATTTATTTTTTTTTAATGTATATATTAGCTCTAAAACAGCTTTATCTTCTGTTCAAAGCTTGATCCACAGTGTTTCAGATTGTTTATATTCATCTTGCAGTTGCCAGATATGTAAATATGAAGAGCCTGCCATTACAAGGAGCTTAATCATGGGTTATACTGAAGAAGCATTCTGATCTCTTAATCTTTGAGCTGCACAGAAAATCATCTGGCTGCTTAGCACTTAGACACAACTAACCCTCACACAGCATGCACTCTTGTGCATTGCAGCAGATTATTATGCAAGTGTATTACAGGGTGTTGAAGAATAAGTGCTATGTTCTGTTAAGACCGTGTACACTTTTTGTGATTCACTCACTGGTGAAACTGTTACTGGGCAGGATTAAATTCATTAAAAAATTAAGGATAAGGATACGCTGTAAAGTTCTCTAAATGCAATGTCATATAAAAAGAAGTATAGTGTTTTTACATTTAAAAATGCAGTAGGTGATTAAATCAAGACTAAAACAAGCAAATGACTGCTGCAGTTATAAAACACACCAAATGATAGCAAAATGGTACTATATATACAAATAATACCGTGAATTGTATAATTTACCCAATCTTATGACTTTACTTAATTAAAGGGAAACAGTCACATTTTGCTAGAACTCAAGAATTAACATGGTGGCATTGCCAGCATAGACATTCACTCCCGTAACCCACTTCTTTAAACTGCCAGGCAGTTGAAACTGGCTATAATTTCATGGCTGAAGGGAATTTCTTGAAAACATGGCTACGTCCACATCTACCTTTTCAGAGTTACTAAAGGCATATGTGAGTGTGATCAGTGATTGCCATGGTAGTGACTGCAGCAATTGATCAATTCAAATCAAAATCACCTCCCTTGATTCACAACACTGAGTGCTACAATATGTGACTCAGCATCTCTTTAGCCTTCTTAAACACTTTAATAAATGTCTGGGTATAGACAAAGTGTCCACTATCACTTTCAAGTTCTCTTTATATGCCATACTTAGTTTCAGACATGCCATTTTGCTCATATCCAGTACTTGTGTCTACTATGTGTAAAACTTTTCATTCACTTCCATTAAACTTCATGTTGCCACATATGTACCAAAGTTTGACTTCTGCCCAGGTCTGCCTCTACTTGATTACTGATTCTGTATCAGCACTAGAAGAATATCTAGAGTAATGTGACCAGATTTATTCTAGGAGTTCAGGGAAATAGCAATTAGGAAAGACTGAAAGAGCCAAATCTTTCAAATTTAAGAAAGCAAAAGTTACTACAATAGATGACATGAAAAAAAAAATGTTTGAAATTGTGATGTTAGTAAAGTGAATGCCAGCTGTTATTTTAAAACGAGTTTGTTGAAAGGTTAATTTTGCACAACATCAGAAGGGTTTTACACAAAGCAACAAATAATTTACCGAGTAGTAACACCTTGACTAGGAAATATTTTAGTAAACATTCTGGGAATAAGAATGTATGAGCTAAAGTATATTATGGTACAGTAAATGGTGTCTTATTATGTAAAGCTTCAGAAGCCTGGGGTTGAAGTAGTTTGCAGGCCATCCTTTTGTTTGCATACAATTTTCTCCAGTTAGCCACATCTAAAAGATCTGAAAGCAACTCTAAATTGAAATAGTATGAATAAGTGCTTAAGCATGCCCAGAAAAAGAGAAATGTGAGC
Organism: Polypterus bichir lapradei; assembly: GCA_026402145.1. Classification (NCBI taxonomy): domain Eukaryota; kingdom Metazoa; phylum Chordata; class Cladistia; order Polypteriformes; family Polypteridae; genus Polypterus; species Polypterus bichir. The sequence continues at coordinate 5,370,349 of JANRMT010062834.1, forward strand.
CCTGAAGATTTGAAAACAAAATAATTTAGTTATAAAGTTTATAAATTAAAATTCACAAACCTCATTAGAATCGGTATCCTTCAGCTGTTCAGCATTCAAAGTACATTGCTGACCACATTTGTCTGTGTTATTCAACTTAAATACTACTCATATTATATTGCATTTTTCACTGTCCCAGTTCTTAAACAGTTCACCAGATGAAAGCTACTTCCACAGATTTTTTAACGTATTATGGCACAAAATTAGCAAATTTAACAGATGCACCATGTGCCAAAGGCTTAGTGACACTGGAGATGCCAAATCTCCAGTATGATACAAATTTGGAATAAGAACAGTTTTAATAAACAGCCTTTAGAGAAAATCCAGCTTGACAATCAGCCGCTCCCTTAACATTCCAACGATACTTAGATTGAACTTTCTGTGCCAGTGTTCGAGACTACAGCAGAATGACATGATGTTTTGATTTTTGTTTGTTTTAAATGGGATTCTTATTTCGTCTATCTGGGAAAGAAAAATTTCAATCCCAGCAGCGATCTCCCACATATGCCACTTCCAAATGCAAACCACACTCAGCACTAACACACACGTTTACCCCTCTCACCCATACCAGGCCAAATTAGAGTCAACATAACACCTCCTTAAGATGTGGGAAGTAATTGAAGTATCATTAGAAAACCCCCACACCAGTGTAGGGGGTGTGATCAGGTCTGAACTTAACTACAAATCCATGCTGTAGTATGGGTGACCTATAATGAAAAGTTTAGTCGGGCTTCTAATGTTAGATGCTTGACAAACAATTTTCAGTTGAGAATGCCCACTTGTATATTGTCACAGTGAAGCTATCAAAGACAGAAAAAGGATTGAGGAGACAGTGGTCTTCCTATTTATTTGTCACATCTGGAAGGAACAGCAGCAGTTTCACTGAATGGATGATCCTGTTTAAATGACCCTGTGCTTTGGGTTTGACCCTGTTGTCCTCCTTGTCATTGTTCCTCTTTTCCCCGTATTCTATGTCTCTTTTCCTCATCAGACTTTTTGGTCATCAGGTTATTTGTGATGACTCTAAAATGTCCAGAGTCCCTTTTATGAGGTGTACTTTAGATGAACTCTGAGGCTGGTTTAACACTGGAGTAAGAAAGGAAACAGCATAAAACTTCAGGCCGGAGACTTTATTCCCGTTGTGCAAAACTTAAATGTTTTTGCTTATTACAAACTTTTTGATCATTCTTAAGACATCATAAAAATAACTTTGTGTTTTTAACACAGAGCTCTCCTCTATTAGCATTTTGTCCTAACACTTATAGCTTATAACAGGAAACCTGTATTTCTGTAATCATGTTAACTATCCACTGGAAGTTAGCACAACTCAGGAACTGAAGAATGCCCAGATGTGAATCCATGCTACCTCTGTGGGATTGTATCATTTACTGGTTAGTGGGGCAACCTCACCAGGACCAGTCCAATCACTGTTTTTGCAATTTCCATATAAGTTGTTCCCCAAAGATATGTTGGCCTAGTACTAATGAGTCTTCCCTGCAGTGAATTGATGTCTCTTCAAATGTCTGTTGTTTCTTGACAGGAAAGTCTTAAGCATCAGAAATAAGTACAGGAATAAAAAAAAATGGATTGATTGATAATTTAAACATTTTCAGACTGGTCTTATCAGTTTTTGGCTCCTTTCTGATTTTTCTTTTGTTTAAGAAATGGAGAAATAGCAGGCATTGCAGTCCTCCATTCTAAATTTGTATTGTTCAACCAGTTGTTTACTAAGATTTATCATTTAATTGTCTAAATAAAGCTTCTTAAGCATTCATTTATAAATAAGCCAGCAGATGGAACTACTAAAGCTTTGTAAACATTCTGTCATTAGCATCCACATTTCTCCCCTTACCAAAGAGCTGCTTTTAAAAATAATAAGAAAAAAAGGGTCAATTTTTAATTTATAATTTCAGGAATAGAAGAAAAAACTCAAGAAAATGTCCATCCATTTTCCATTATAGCTGCAGAAAGGTGGAACATATCCAGGTAGCATCCAATGTAAGGTGGAAACCATGGCCAAAGCAGTGCATTTAGCATAAGTGATCTCCTTCATAAATCTGTCCTTAATTATTTAAGTGCACATATTCCATTTTAGGGCTTAGGGTGGCTCAAAACTGTCTTAGCAGTTTTGAAGTCCCAGGAAGGATACAGTTTTGAAGGGTAGGTTAAGGTTCAAGTGCTAGTTAAAGCTGCACAACTAAGGGATATGTGAGAAAACTGAAAAACCGAGAGTAACCACACTGATATAAAGAGTGAACACAGATAGACCAGGGTGCTGAATCACGATTTGCACTATAGTGTCTCCAGGTTTTCAGGAGTACTTAACATTAAAAGGCACTGGGTAGTATACTATGGCACTTACTCCTATCGGCCATATAGTATGTCCTAATTGTCTTTAGTATGTACTAAATATTTAGACAGTAGCTGGACCGGGAATCAAAAGTGTGTCATTAGAGCTTTGAGAAAGTAGGTGTTAAGGACAACAACAACAACAACATTTATTTATATAGCACATTTTCATACAAACAGTAGCTCAAAGTGCTCAAGGATCATTGGGAGAATGGATAAACCAGGAGATGGTTTTACAGCAAATAAATGTGGTCAGGACAAGCGAAGGTCAGAATACAGTGAGAGTAAAAGAAAACAAAATAAGCAGAATTTGAGAGGAAAAGATAAAGTCATAAGCCAGAAAGAATATCCACTATGGGATAAAGCAGTGTGTGATTGCCACCATGTTACATTGTTACTTCCAGTGTCATCAGTGCAACAATTGTTACATGAAGAAATTTGAGATCCATCCTTCCATCCATCCATCCATCCTCTTCCGCTTATCCAAGGTTGGGTTGCGGGGGCAGCAGCTTGAGCAGAGATGCCCAGACTTCCCTCTCCCCGGCCACTTCTTCTAGCTCTTCCAGGGGAATCCCAAGGCATTCTCAGGCCAGCCAGGAGACATAGTCCCTCCAGCATGTCCTGGGTCTTCTCCGAGGCCTCCTCCCGGTTGGATGTGCCCGGAACACCTCGCCAGGGAAGCGTCCAGGAGGCATCCTGATCAGATGCCCGAGCCACCTCATCTGACTCCTCTCGATGCGGAGGAGCAGTGGCTCTTCTCTGAGCCCCTCCCAGATGACTGAGCTTCTCACCCTATCTTTAAGGGAAAGCCCAGACACCCTGCGGAGGAAACTCATTTCAGCCGCTTGTATTCGCGATCTCGTTCTTTCGGTCACTACCCATAGCTCATGACAATAGGTGAGGGTAGGAACGTAGATCAACTGGTAAATTGAGAGCTTTGCCTTACAACTCAGCTCCTTTTTCACCATGACAGACCGATGCAGAGCCCGCATCACTGCGGACGCCCGAGTCGAGGTCAGCAGCGCACTATCCCCACCATATACAGTGTTGACACTGCACTGCTTCCCCCTCCTGAGACGCTGGACGGTTGATCAGAATCTCCTCGAAGCTGTCCGAAAGTCGTTCTCCATGGCCTCCCCAAACTCCTCCCACGCCCGAGTTTTTTCCTCAGCAACCACCGAAGCCGCATTCTGCTTGGCCTGTCGGTACCTATTAGCTACCTCTAGAGTCCCACAGGACAAAAGGGTCCGGTAGGACTCCTTCTTCAGCTTGACGGCATCCCTCACCGCCAGTGTCCACCAACGGGTTCGGGGATTGCCGCCACGACAGGCACCGACCACCTTATGGCCACAGCTGTGGTCAACCACCTCAACAATAGAGGCACGGAACATGGCCCATTCGGATTCGATGTCCCCCACCTCCCTCGGGACATGGTCGAAGTTCTGCTGGAGGTGTGAGTTGAAGCTACTTCTGACAGGGGACTCTGCCAAATGTTCCCAGCAGACCCTCACAACACGTTTGGGCCTACCAGACCAGACCGGCATCGTTCCCCACCATCAAAGCCTTCTCACCACCAGGTGGTGATCAGTTGACAACTCTGCCCCTCTCTTCACCCGAGTGTCCAAAACATGTGGCCGTAAGTCCAACGACACGACCACAAAGTCGATCATCGAACTGAGGCCTAGGGTGTCCTGGTGCCAAGTGCACATATGAACAGCCTTTTGCTTGAACATGGTGTTCGTTATGCACAATCCGTGACGAGCACAGAAGTCCAATAACAAAACAACGCTCGGGTTCAGATCGGGAGGGCCATTCCTCCCAATCACGCCCTTCCAGGTCTCACTGTCATTGCCCACGTGGGCATTGAAGTCTCCCAGCAGTACGAGGGCGTCCCCAGAAGGTATGCCCACCCCTCCAGGGACTCCAAAAAGGATGGGTACTCCAAACTGCTGTTCGCCGCATATGCACAAACAACAGTTAGGACCCGTCCCCCCACCCGAGGGCGGAGGGAGGCCACCCTCTCGTCCACCGGGGTAAACCCAAATGAACATGCTCCAAGTCGGGGAGCAATAAGTATGCCCACACCCACCCGGTGCCTCTTGCCAGGGGCAGAGTGGTAGAGAGTCCAGCCCCTCTCAAGGAGATTGGTTCCAGAGTCCAAGCTGTGCGTCGAGGTGAGCCCAACTATATCTAGCCGGAACTTCTCGACCTTGCGCATTAGCTCAGGCTCCTTCCCCTTCAGAGAGGTGACATACCACGTCCCAAGAGCTAGCTTCTGTAGCCGAGGATCAGACCGCCAAGGTCCTCGCCTTCGGCCACCACCCAACTCACACTGCACCCAACCTCCTTGGCCCCTCCTACAGGTGGTGAGCCCACGGGAAGGGGGACCCACGTTGCCTCTTCGGGCTGTGCCCGGCCGAGTCCCATGGGTGCAGGCCCGGCCGCCAGGCGCTCGTCATCGAGCCCCAACTCCAGGCCTGGCCCCAGAGGGGGGCCCCGGTGACCCGTGTCCGGGCGAGAGAAAACGTCGTCCAAGGTTTTTGTTCTTCATAGGAGGTTTGGTTGAACCGCTCTTTGTCTCATCCCTCATCTAGGACCAGTTTGCCTTGGGTGACCCTTCTAGGGGCTTAAAGCCCCAGACAACAGAGCTTCTAGGATCATTGGGACATGCAAACCCCTCCACCACGATAAGGTGGCGGTTCGAAATTCAAGAAGGCATTGGGTAAATAAACAGAAATAAGATGTGTCATTGGCTAAAGGAACACACACATCCACCAAAGAAATGTGACTCCAAAACAGGTTGCTGCTTTTAATAACTAAATAAGCATCCAAAATAAACAGGTGCAGGGTGGCACAAAGCCAGACACATCATCAGCACTTCCAGCAGGTGACCTCACCCGCTTTATTTCTCATTGAAACGTGCTGTCACAACAAAGATGCGTAATATGACATTGGCTTTAGTTAATTGTTTTGAAAGTTTGAGCATATTTAATATTTGCCTGTTTGCTTTATTAAAGATAGAGATATCACATTTTTGTTTATTTCGTATTTTTTGTAATAATGAGTCATATTAAAAATAACAGTGATACTAGAAAATAATTACATGCATTAGTAAAGTACATCAAATACGTGTTTTATTTGTCTTTATAAAAGGAGTTCACAACGTATTCCAATTAGGCTTGTGGTGGCTGAAATAACTTTCATAGACAGAAGATTCCAAGTCAAGTGATATGATGATATGTAAAATTGTATTAATTGAAGTACTGTTCATTATACTTAAACATAGATAGATAGATAGATAGATCTTTATTAACATTTCTGAAAAAAAATACCCAATGAAGAGTTGAAATCTATGTTGAAGTCCACACTCACGTAAGCAAAATGATGTGACTCTCAGTCCTGACTGCACATGCACCTCTGCTGGCATTTCAGGAAGGGTTTATTTTGCCATGAGGAGTGACTATTGGACATGTAAAAGAGAAAAATAGAAAATATGAAATAACCTCCCTCAAGGTAAATATCAAAAATTAAACTAATCAGAAAATGATGGCACAGGATTTGTGTTTTCAGTCAGAGCATTTTGTAAATTTGTCAATGATTTTTTAGATAGGAGGTTTTGAAATTTCAAAAATCTGTACAGTGCACTCTTTTTCAAATATTTTAACAAAAAAGAACTTTCTTGACAAATTTCCTACAAGACTATTTGAAACAAATCATCCACTGGGAGCCAAGTTATTTTATACAGAGAAGCAGATGTAACAATGATAACGGGAGCTTTTGCATTTTATATAAACACACCTAAAAACGTGGAAGTATGGGTTGTTGGTGTAGAAAAGTCAGATGGCCACATTGTTGAGATGTTTTTTGAGGCCATTTACTGTACAAAATCAATTATTTGCTACTGTTTGGGCACAAGAACTTTTTGCTAGATTATACATATTCATTTAAAATTACTTGTCACTATAAATTTTGCCTTTTATTGAAGATTAGTGTTTGCATGCTTTTTCCAACTAAGTCCTGCTTTTTCATGACAATAATTAATATTTTACAGATTTTATTTACCCTATTTCAGATATTTTAACAAGGTGGACAGTTGGCAACTTTTCCAGAGAGTTAAAGATCACTACCATAAAAACATTTTTTTTAGTTTCAATAGCTGCGTTCTTGCTTTCTGTCTGTCTGATCAATAATTCTATTGCCTTTTCAGACAGAAGTATTTGAATCATTTGAATTCTACCTAGGGCATTGAAGATGACTGAGTTTTGTAAATGGATGAAAGGATGTTTGATTCTTGGAGTTATTTATTTTTTATCATCAATTCACAGTATAGACCACTAAGTACATTTAATTTCGTTTGGTTAGTCATTAATTTGTAAGTGATATTCTAGAAGAGATGTGCTGAACTATGTTTATCTTGCTGGACATGAGTCCATCTTTCTGATAAAGTTGTTAATTTTACGTTTCTTCATTGTATGGTTGACCTACTTGACTACAATTGCATATAAGTTGGTCTGAATCTCATTTGCCCAAGAGAAATAGCAGGTTTCTTGAAAGACCCTGCAAAACATTTGGGTGACTGTGGTTATTTCTGTATATCCCCCCTACTTTCACAAAGTTATTCACAATTGAGACATCAACTTTGATGACTTTCCAAATAATGCTCAGCAGTATATCACAGTAGTACCTGACAATGGCACTTTTATCTGCTCAACATGAAAGGTTCAATGTTTAATACCTCCCTCCAGCTTAATGAGTATTAAAGAGAGTGTATAATTGCTAGGCTGAAAGATCAAAGTCTAAACATGAGGCACCTAGGAGTGGTTTTAGTTTCATATGGTAGCATCTTGTCATGTTAGTTACATTTATCTATTCATTTTCACTTGCAGATTCACTAGGAGCTTCTTTGAGGGCCATTAAAAGGCAAGAATCAATCTTTTCTGGAATGTTTGAGAAGTTTTAATAATAACTGGCCAGTAGCCCAACAAAAGCTTGACAGTCCTATCCACTTAATTTCTTCAAAATAATATCAAGTTGAGATTTGAAGGTACCTAAAGTCCTACTCTCTATCACAGTACTTGATCATTTACTTCATGTGTCTTTGGTTCTCAATGTGAACAAAATCTTTCTAACATTTATTTCTAACAGTCTTGAACATGAAGTCAGTCACTGGGTTCTCTTACTCATGTCAAGTCAACTCACAATTACTAAGAAAACTCTGCATTATGGGAAGCAGTGGCAGCTGGTGAAATAAACATGGCCTTGGGCACAGTTTTTGGGGGGACAAACTGAAGCAGCACTTCAAAGCACAGGAGAAAAGCAAAGAAAAAACACATACACAAACTGTAATGTTGCCTACACACATAGTTCTTTAAGCAGTGAGAAAAGCACTAAATAAATTTAAATTATTATTATTATTATTAGTAGTAGTAGTAGTAGTAACGTAGCCAGAAGTATGTTGGTGGGTGGGCATATATGAAACTAGGTGGGCAATTAAATTTTCACCCAGCTAAGACGGTGTATAGAACCTGACCATTAGCAGCTGAACGAGGGGGATTCTGTAATAAATCCCTTCTCATTAATGCACACAACGTTAGAAGATGCACGCACACAAATTCAAAAACCCAGCCATCTGAATATGGCCTTACGATGATGCAAAAAACAAAAAAGAGACTTAACTGGCATGATAGCACCCAAACTACAGACACCAAATATAGCCTATGGTGAACAACACTGTCAAGTGAGTATTTTTCTCTCTCTCTCAAGCTCTCACTCAGTTCAACCTTATTAACCTGCATGACCTTAACAAAGAGTAAGCCTATCACTAAAGCACACAAAGGGAATTAAACAAACCAGACAGAGCCTTTGCATATTTTGTAATTATACAGGACGGTGTTTAGTACTGCAATACAATATGAATTATGTAAACATGTACAATTACTTCATCATTAGATCAAGATATACATATAATAATCAAGATAGAAATATATTAATGTCAGTATCATGATATACTGGATTTCATGAAATTCCATTTATTGTCAAAATTATGACAATCAAAACACAATATGTTGGACATGTCTGTAACACTGCTCAAGGCCACTGTCATCATTATTCTTCCTTCTTAACATTCAATCAGTTGCTAAGGCTCACAAGTTTGATCACATTTTCAGATGCCAGAGTAGGTCTCTTTTTGTGCACAAGATGAAAAGAAAAAATAAGGCAGATGCACAATGCAGTCTGGGACAAGAGCACCAAAGACTGAATTTAAAATGCACGCAAGAATAACAAACCAGCTGAATCACAATATCCCAAGTCTATTGTCAGGTTGTATGCCGATAATTTTGCTTGTTTGGATTTATTAATATTTAGCTTCTATTTAATACAATTAATAACATTACTTAGCACTATTGCTTCTGTGATTACTCGTCGTGGATATTTTGAATGCTTATTGTAGAATGCCTAGTGAAAGAAGGTCCTTTAAATTTGAGGCAGCTGTCATTACTTTACAGGTTTAGGCACCAAAGCATTCTCAACCATTTAAATGAATGGTTAGGGGAAGTGATCACTTACATAAAATAACTCTAAAAGTAGCATTAAAAACTCAGGAACTTTAAAATCTCAGGAACTGATCATCTTGCAAATAATACATACACAAAGACCTGGGGCCTCATGTATAAATAATGCGTATGCACAAAAATGTTGGGTACACCTGTTTACATGCTCACATCGCAATGTATAAAAACTAAACTTGGCGTAAAGCCACACACATTCTCACGGCAGCTGAAACCATAGTGTACGCAGGTTTTTGGCTCGGTTCTGCAAACTGGCGGCACCAAGCGTCAAAGTAGTGCTACTGTTCCTGGGTGGCTTCCCTTTATTTTTTAGACTCACATCCCTGAAGCAGCTTTATCAAATACACTGACATCAACCACAAATCATTTTTTAGTTTAAGGCCTCTGGTTGTAATCAACCCATAACCATATAATAGTGCATGGAATGGCCAGACTGTTCCAAATACTATAGCTGCTTTAGTGTTGTTACTCTCAGTGCACCACTGAGTATTTTAACCCACTGCATCTGAGTGTGCAATCACAGCTTTACCGCAGCTGATCAGAAAGCTGTACCCAGATTGTGTCAAGAGCAGAGAGAATTATCGGGGTACAGCTTCTAGCACATGCTACCTCAGCCATGAGGACAGTCTATCTGAACTTCTCCCATTCGACAAACACTTCAGAGCCTTTCCTGCATGAACCTCGCTATTTAGAAAAAGTTTCATCCCAAGTGATATAAACACACTCAATCAGTCCATCAAGTGCTCCTGGTAGAACTGTTTGTACTTACAAGTACAATTACCTCACTGTAAACTTGTATTACAGTTGTAATATTGCACAACCTGAGCTACTTATGCTTTCATATTGTATATTTTTATTTTTTATCATATTATTATTATTATTGTTTTTGTAGTTATTTTACCATTTTATAAGAAAATAAGTTTATGGAGGATTTGCATATTGAATCTTATTGTACCATACAATAACAATAAAGGAACTCAATTCAATTGAACAGAGCACTTATTTACAGATGATGATGACTGGCTTCTAAGTCGATTTAGATTTCCAGGTGCTATCTTCTTGGAGCTCTTAATATCATTTTTAAGATGAAATACAGTAAAGTATATATATTACATTATACGGATACATTTTTAATTTAATTTAGTCATTCATTTTTCAACCCGCTATATCCTAACACAGGGTCACGGGGTGCTGGAGCCAGTCCCTGTCAGCACAGGGCGCAAGGCAGGAACAAACCCCGGGCAGTGCGCCAGCCCACAGCAGGGCACACACACACACACACACACGCACACACACACACACACACCAAGCACACACTAGGGACAATTTAGGATTGCCAATGCACCTAACCTGCATGTCTTTGGATTGTGGGAGGAAACCGGAGCACCCGGAGGAAACTGACACAGACACGGGGAGAACATGCAAACTCCATGCAGGGAGGACCTGGGAAGCGAACCTAGGTCTCTTTACTTCGAGGACTAATTTCATTTAAATAATTTATATTGTTATTAAACATGTGGACATCAGTAGTGATGAACTGGCGCCCCATTCAGGGATTGTTCCTGCCTCACAGTGTATACCTGCTGGGTCTGGCACGACCCTGAATGGATTGATGGATGGAATAATTAATATTTCAATGTTCCCTAAAAGTTTTGAAGAATCCATGTTCTAAGCTTACAGATGGCTTGACATTTATTAAAGAGTTGATTGTGTGGTGATTGTTTACTTGGAGAAAGAAAAGGAAGGAAAGGAACTGGGGGTTAGTTTGCTTGAAAGAGACAATACTGCTGGAATAAAGGAACAAGGCAGGAACAATCTCTGGACGGCGCCAGCTTGTTGCTACCATTACGCCACTGTGGCCCCATGTTTAATACATGCTTTAATTCATTTCATCATGAAAATGATATACAAGTATATATCTTGGTATTTAAATTGTTCAGAGAGCTGTAATGTCATGAATGTAATGTTTTCTGTGTCCTGTCAGCATAAGAGAAAGCCCGTTTAAGAAGCTAGTAATGATTCACACACATAGAGCACATAAAAGAACACACACAATACAAAGCATTTAACGTGGTGCTTTAGCTATGATGGAATTTGAGAAACTAGTAAATTAAAATTATTTTAATATTAAGTTTATGATGTTTTACTTTAATGACAAAATAAACTACATGATTAATGTGGAAATTTTGAGATTAAAGTTGACATTTCAAGCTTTTTTCCCCACTGTGTCCCTATTTTTGTTCTTTTTTCTGTGCCCTAATAAACTTTTATATGACACTCTTACGGTGGTCTATTTCACGCCGACTTTGATATCTGACTTCTTTTTTATTTCGGGCACTGTGAGACTTTCTGAACTTGAACTTTCGATCAACTTCCTTTTGTTGTTTGTAGAACTGCTTAAATCAACAAATAGTACATTTTTCTTTGCCTCCACTTGGCATTCACTGATATTCTTCTTTTTTCCCTGTGCTTTTGCCACTGCCTTTTCACAGAATGCTGAACTTAAGGGAACACTTATATTGATTTGCATATTCAAAGAGGCGTAATTCTGGGAGGAGTCTGGGGGAGCAGCAGGCGCATGCATGAGCGTTACATTTCACGCTGACTGGGATTTATGTAACGGAAGTGCGTGGAAGTTTGCTTACGCATGGTTTTCTGCGTCTGAATTTTTTTGTGCATACGCACATTTTGACTTTTGTCCGTACACCATGTTTTAGTGTGAATTCTACGCACAGCGTTATGCATGAGGCACCTGCCCTTTCTGTATTCATAGTTAGCTTACTGTTTGTGATAACAAGAGCTAGAAAAAGTCCTTGTGTAAGTTCATCCTCAATCATGTGCTTTCTTCTGAATTCTTAAATCAGGTCCATTATCTTCATTTTTTGTGCTTCATGTTCTGCTTGAATTTGCCATGCTCACTCATCTATAGTTAGGCAGCATTAAAGGCGGATGTCAACTGTGAACCATTAACATCAACATTACATAGTGCATTGACAACTGTTCAATCACATCAAATTAAAAAAAAACCTAAAACTACTGATTTGCTGCCAATAAATGTGGGAGTGTCCGGCGCGCAGGGAGCTGTGTCCCCAGAAAAATCTTAAAGTAACCAATTAAAGGGCAGCCTCAGGTCACCTTCTTGCCAAAAGATTAAGGACTTGCATAGACACTCATTTGGCCAGCATCCTTCACTCTGGATATATAGGCATTCACACAGGATTTTTTTTTATTCACAAAGAAATTAAACAAATACAAGTTGGAACCAATTTTTTAATGGATGTTGACATGTACTGACACCATACATGATGTGCAAATAAACAAATTTATTTCAGGATTATTTCACATTATCTAATTAATTTAGGTAGAAATTTTAAAATATTTAGGGGGCAGTGCCCCAGTGCCCCTCATTACAAACCGCCAGTAGTGGGAAGAAGTTTGAGTACCCTGAGGAAGCTGATGTTAACGTGATGAGTACATGCAAACATCACACAAAATGCACTTTAGCTATGGATCAGTCCTGAGGTCCAGGCAACACTACCTACTGTTCCTCACTACTTGATTATCTCCTAGTTATAATCATACTCAATTTTTTACGAGACAACTGCCATAAAATCCTACAATCCTATGACTGTCTACACCAAAACAAATCCAACCTTGTTTGTTACTGTATGTGGGTGGCATAGTGACATGCTGCTGTGTCACAGCTACTTGGACTTGAGTCTCATTTCTAGACAGTTGTGCTCAGGATGGTGTTAACACATTTGTCCCCTGTCTTTGTGGACTTTCTCCAAGTACTCCTGTTTCCTCCCACACCCCAAAGTGAGTTAGTTAGGTTAAAGACATATGTGAGGGGGCATATGTATGCAGGATTCGTATTCTGCTTGGGTCTGATGATAATGAGAGGCAGGCAAAACAGATAAAAAAAACTGATGGCATGGATTTTGTATAGTGGTGTGAGGCTGGGAGGTGTTTGTGGGGGCAAAAGTACTGCCAGGTTGGTAAAAGGCAGCCTAAAGTCCTGCAGACAGAAGAGGTAGAACCACAATATCAGTAAAATACTGAGGGAACACTTGGGATGGTAAGAATTGTAATTGTGTGTGGTGCCCCAGGAAAGCATTTGCTGAGCTTGAGATATGGCATGGATGGAAACATGGACACTAAAGGCAAGTGAACTTTTAGAAACTGCATGTGAAGAGTTTGAAGACAAGCAGCATCCTTGGCTTTGTTCCACGTTTATTTCAATTGCTATTATTTTCTTGTTATTCATGGAAGATCTGATAAAAGATATCAAGTAACTGTTGTGTTCCGTTCAATGTTTTTAAGGATTTTGCTTTTCAGTGTAATTTCAGTACTTTGTTTTTCTATTTTGCAAAATATTTGGATTTTCATAAAATTACACATTTCAGAGTTATTCCTAGTGAAAAATAAATATATAATCTATATATATAAAAGCCAAATACCACTGACTCACTCATCATGAAATCTCCCGAACCATGAGGACTTAGGACTTGAAATTTTGAATGTTAGGTTATCCTTGGCCCATAGGTGCTTTTAAAAATTTCATGGTTCAAGAGCGAAATTTCTTATAGTTTTTTAGACCCGCTTGTATGTCTGTCTGCTTTTCACAAGAGAACTACTTAATGGATTTAGATCGGGTTTTTTTCTATAATTTGATACAACATTCCTTTGATTTTGAGACTTTCTCATCGCGCTAAGTATCGTAGTTCGCTTGCGGTACCGATTTATTAGTGGGAATCCGAGAGAGACTCACCGGGATGCATGGGGTGGGTCCTTCCTCACTCACGCGTCTGCCCCAGGGCATAACCTTAACCCCACTTAGTTAGCGAACGAGAGAACTACTTAACGTATTTAGATATTTTTTTTTCTATTATTTGAACATTCCGGTTGATTTTGCGACTTCTTTCATTCTGCTAAGAAAATCTAGTTCGCTTGCAGGAGCAATATATTCACGCTAATCTGAGACAGAGGCTGTGGACTGAGGGGAGGAGGAAGAGTGACGTCAGGAGTAGAGAGCTGGGCGGGGCCCTCCTCATTGTACTGTTTCACTAATACGTGGGCAAAACCGTGGAGGATGGCTAGTATAATATAATATAATATAATATAATATAATAATATTTATGTGTGTGTATTTTCTGAACCCAGTTTTTCTATTGCTTGTCGGTGGCTGGAGCCTTTTTCAGCAGCACTGGTCAGAAGACATAAACCAAACCTGGAATGTACATACTTTTGCAGAAATGCCCAAATAGGTCAATTTAGAGTTACTAGTGAACCTAGCATAGATATCATTGGGAGGAAACTGGAACACCTGGAGAAAACACACCCCAATACGGGGAGAATGTGAAGGCAGTACAGGCAGTAAATGGGCTCGTAATTGAGCCTGGGTTCCACTGTGCTATTGCACTCTTATATTTGTGCTTGGTGAATCACACCGCATTGAAGAATATTGGGAGAGCCAAAATTTCACCCAAATATCAATTTTATAAACCTATTTAAAAGGCTGTGAGGTGATTAGGATTTGTAGCCTTTTGCCGCAGGACTAACCGTATGTGGTGTCCATGTGCATCAAAGGACAAACATTCATACCAATTTACAGAATAAAATCATCCTAACATACACATCCTTGGGATGTTTGTGGAGAACAAAATATCCAGAAAAAGTGCAATGTATAACGGTCAGAACATGCACAATTCTCCACGGTTCATGAGATCTCAGGTCCCTGGAGGTAAAATTTCGGTTTTAGCCATTTTCCCAATGCACCGATAAAAACCAAACTTTATTGATAAAAATTAAGAAGAATAGATTATTTTGTATCAAGAAGATCATAAATCTTAGATAGTGTTTAACTCTCAGTTTGAATTCAGCACAGAGAAATGACATCTGATAATTTCACGTGAAGCCTTCTTCTTACAGTATTAAAGATATACTGTAAACATGGAAAAATGTATGGATCACCATTAATTTGCTTGACTGATGCCACCTGAATGCTTTCTTTTCTAAATGACTTTATTACTTATAAAAAAAAAACATTGGGGCTTTCAGGAGGTTGGTGTCCACTGCTGCCAGGATGAGCTCCAGCTCCCTGCAATCATGAATTGGATAAACAGGTATGAGAATGCTAGAGTATGTTATGTTAAAACAAAAACTGCCATATAATCAAGATGAGATACTCCTGTCTGTACAGACTTTCTCAAAATCATCCAGGTAGCCTTTTATGTGCTGGAGAGGTTAAAATCACTATACACTATACTGTATATAGTTAATCATTGGAGAAAGAGTCCAGAAGCCAAAAGGATAACTATCCAAACCGATAAACCCTACAGTTCGTACATCGTCCCTCCGAAGGAGGCACAGCGTCATCATCATCTATGTGTTTGATTTTTTTACATATCCCAAAAATGAAAGGTTTAAACAGAGCATGGTGACAACAAACTTCCCTGATGAAGTTGCAGACTGACACCATTCCAGCTATTGGCAAATTAAGTCCCAGCCCAAGACATCTTATTTGGGATTAGAGCAGGAAAGAAGATATTAGAATGCATTTATTAAAAGGGAGCAGCATTAGCCTTATAAACAAAGAGACAGGAGGCGTTAGGATTGTTATATTTGGCACTCCTGTAAAAATATAATTAAATCTATGAAAAAGTCACTTAATTAAAATAATTACAAAAGTTTCTGAAAAAAAAATTATTTTAGCATCTGTCAAGAAATGTTAAATGCATTTCTGCAATTATAGACTAGAGGTTTAACTTTCTACTTGTTCTCTTAGATTGTAAGCTGTCTTTCTTGAATCAGCCTTTTCAGACACAAACAAACGAATGGCATCCTACTAGTGTTCGGAATAAAGTCTGTTAGATAATGCCATTTACTTTCTTATATAAAACATTTCCTTTTGAGAAAATTAAGTTTGCTGAAATAGGAGAGAATAATTTTGGATTCTACTATAAATTGAGAAGGTTCTGCATGCTAGGTGACAATGTGTGAAGCCATGGCCTTATTTTACTTTTGTAATGATTATAATATTATTTTATGCTTTCTTGTATGGTTCTTCCATAGATAGATATATAATACTTAATCTATTACATCAGTAGAAGCATTTATGTGAATAATTATAACATACGATTTTTGGTAAATAACTGGAGACCATTCATTCCATCAAACCCATCAAATGTATCAAGGTTTCCACTTCATGTGTATGTTCCAAATTCTCACAAACATTTGTGTGCTTCCAGGCTTCTACTTTAAATGCACCTTCCCATAATTTCCTAATCTGCACTCCAGTACTTGAATAAATATTTAAATAAAAATATTCTGATTGATAAATTTTATCAACAGTTTTGAGGCATGGATTTGTTTGCCACTTAGCTTCCTCCATTGCTCAAGAACAAAGAGGTTTCAAACCCTAATGATGGCATTTAAGGACAAATATGGTGGAAACATTTCACAAAAAGAGCACCAGTCACACAAAGTGGCTTTGTGGCAATACATAAGTTAACTTTTATAGCTGTAGTAGATAGATAGATATATACAGGTAGATAGATACTTTATTAATCCCAAGGGGAAATTCACATACTCCAGCAGCAGTATACTGATACAAAAAACAATATTAAAGAGTAATAAAAATGCATGTAAAAGCAGACAATAACTTTGAACAATGCTCAAACCGACATTTTAGGATTACATACTTTTCAATCCGCTAAAGAGACAAAAGTGCATGGTGAGAAGGCACATGCAATAGCAAGAAATATATGTGAACCCTTTGAAATGTACTGGTTTTCTGCAATAATTGGTCATAAAATGTGATCTAATCTTCATTTCAGTCACAAGTGTAGACAAATTCAATATGCTTATGCTAATAACACACAAATAATTACAATCTTTTCTGTCTTTATTGAACAAACCCAGCAAACCTTCACAGTGTGCTGAGGAAAAAGCAAGTAAACTATTGGATTAAAACTGGTCAGACCACCTTTGGCAGCAATAACTTCTCACAAGGTGCAGGTCAAACCTGCAGAACATCTAAAAGGAATTGTGGACCATTCTTCCTGACGGAGCTGCTTCTTCTGCTTGGCCATATTCTTAGGATGTCTGGTGTGAATGGTTCTCTTGATGTCATTCCATAGCATCTCTGTGGGGCTAAGTTCTGAGCTCTGAATCAATTACTCCAATAGGCAGATTTTCTTTTTTTAAATAGAATTACTTTGATGTTTAGGGTCATTGTCCTGATGCATCCTGATTCAGCAGATCAACAGCCACCCTGACATTATTCTGTAGAGTACCTCAATAAACTTGGGGATTTATTTGCCCCTCAATGATGTCAAGCTGTCCCAACCCCCTAGTCAGCAAAACAGTTTCATCTTGTGATGTCCCCTCCACCACACTTCAGCATGGGTTTTCATGTTGGTATGCAATGCAGTTTTTATGCCATATGTACTGCTGCATTTTCTTCCAGAACAATTCAACCTTCGATTCATCAGTCCACAAAACATTTCCCAATGGCATTATGGAGTGTCAAGATGGTCTTTGGCGAACCTAAGGCATGTAGTGATTTTTTTTTTTTTTGGAGAACAGTGGCTTCCCCCTAGGTTTCCTGCTGTGGACACCATGTCTGTTCAAAGTTTTTCATTTGGTTGATTCATGAATAGAGATCTTAACCTGTTCCAGTCATTCCTTCAAGCATCTCGCTGTTACACTAGGGTTCTTTATTTACTTCATTGAGGATACACTGCTGCGCCTTTTAAGTCTTCCTAGCTGGGTGTCTACTACTAAGGAAAGCAGCCACAATACTAAATCATCTTCCTGTTTGTCTAACTGTGGACTGATGAATACTTGAACTCTTTGGAATTACTTTGTAACCCTTGTGTCTGATTGTGACACAAAACTAAACTCTGTAGTAGCTCCATGCCATAATTACTAAAACTAAAACTGAAACTAAGAGATATAAAAATAAAATAGAAATGTCTTTGTGAAATTAAAACTGAATTTAAACTAAAAACGCACAATGAAGGAAAACTAAAACTAAACTGAATTTCCAAGTAAGGTCAGAAAAAATATAGAAATAAAAACTAATATAAAAAGGCAAAACTATAATAATCTTACGATGGAGAGGGCTTCAGACACACGCGAATATAGAGGAAACGTGCTGAAAGTATACGTAGGAGAAGAGATAGCAAATATTTTTAAAGCGTTCTGTTGCTTGTCTATAACAGGTACAGTGGCTAATGTGTAAATGTAGTTATTTCCAAAAGGTTAACATACTTGTTTTTGCCACTGTACTTTTTTCAGATGTGTTCTGGCTCTGATGTGCTTTGAGTTTAGCAACAGTTGCTGTCAGGCGTCAACCGAGAGAACATTTACTAGTTAGTTGTTGCATTTAGGCCACTTGAATGACTTAGAAGTGACTTTTAGCAAATCACTTTGTTTGTTTAATAACTGAAACTTGAATCTGATTGAATTAGGCCTGAGTTTGAATGCATCAGGATTAAGCTTGAATGTGTTTAGCATGAGTTAGAACGTACGTGCGGTTGTTTATAATACTTTAGTTTGAATGTGTCAAGCCTGAATAGAGAATGTGTCACTTAGTACTGCATGCATGAACTTTGGGTTTGATTATTTTAAACTTGAGTTTAAATGTAAGGCTTGAGCTTGAGTGGGCTGAGTTTCCATTTGAGAGGCTTTATTGTATTTGAGTTTGAAGGAAATTAACTTGAATTTAAATGTATTAAGCTTAGATTTGAATGCATATATTTGTGTATTTATAGGGTCACACGTGCAGAGTACAGTAAAATTCTTACTTGCGTGTGCTAATCAACATACAACATATCGTCACTAATATTGAACGAAGCATTTTTCGTGAATTTAAATTCTAATTGAAAGTCTGCGTTTTTACTTTCCAAAAAATTCATGAAACAAGTTGCTTTTCACTTCCAGCGAAGTTCATACCATTGACACAAGAAGAAATAAAAAATATGGTTAGTCCTGTATCGAAGCATTTACGTGCATTCATGGTTCTGCCTGTCATTTAGTAATAAATAAAGACCTATATTGAAATGAAAAAAAAAAATAACTGGACTCATTTCCTGTCACTTTTAAACATTTTGTTGATCAGCCTGGCAGGTTTTAGAAGAATGATCCCTCACTTTGCCAATTATGATGACAATCTTGGCAATCACAATTCTAAAGATGAGTTGAAAAATAAAAGACGCTGAAAACTCCATGGCAATTCGAGACTGCATGTCCACAGCCTCTTCTACAGGAATTAAAAAACAGTCAAGGGTGGTTGTTAGGTAATGGCAGTGGGGGGTAGAGAGTGGGCTTCCCACATAGTGAGATTTGCCTGTGGAGAAAACACAGTAATGTGCATGATGGTGTGATTTACTGTGTCTTTGTGCAGAAAATATATGGCATGTCACATTTAAAAAATAAATACACTGAGCTCCTCTGCAATGATCACAGATTACATGCATTGTGCATCTGCAGAGAAGAACACAGATTAACATGGAAGTGTGAACAAGCCATTAGGGAGCAATATTACTTGTTTTACGCCCCCAAAAGAGCATCTAAAACCTCCAGAATACTCATTTTTGTGAGTTTCATGTTTCACAATTGCAAAATCACCTTCAAAACAAATGTTTAAATTGTGAAGCTCAATAACAGACACAAAAAGTGCACTCATTTAGATATAATCCATGTTAATCAATCATATACTGTGCAAGTTATAAAATGACAGATGAAACGTGTCCCATCAAGGGATGATTCCTGCCCTGTGCTAGAACCAGTTATGACATACTGTGACTTCGGACTGGATTACGTGGGATGGATAATGGATGAACAGATTGGAGATGGTTAACATAATTCAAGTTCTTTATACCCGAAACACGCCTGTTATGAGGATACACCAAGTAAAATTTCTGACATTAAGCCACAAAAGCTGCAATTTTCCAACTCTGAGTGCACTTGAGCATATAAATATAGACTGACGATAGTCCTTGGAGATATTTTTGCAGTGCAAAAGACAGTCTTGTAAGCAGATCCTTATGTTGTTATGTTTATATTCTTGTTTCTTTGAAGAGGAACAGATCGTACTGAAACAAGATTAAAATAACATGCATAGAATACCAAAGTATATTAATGTACACTTGATGGGAACATTTTTTGCATAAGCACCATGCTTTGAAAGAAAGATGCTGGATGGGTGAGGTAGCAGTGCTAAGCTCAGAGCCACAACGCTACTGTGTAGTGCAAAGTTGTAGTTTCAAATAGCCTATAAATGTTGATAAAGTCAGCGTGTCAATCAGTTGATTGTTTTTAAGGTGTTTTATAACAGACTCTTCACAAATCATAGTGACATACAACAAGAAGAATAAATGGATGTATGCTAGAATGTAAAAAAGGCAACATGGCCAAGCGCAAGTTAAACCTGCAAATGTATAAATCTGTCTCTGTAAACTGAACAATTTTTTAACCGGTGGTAAATGCGAAATACTCTGTAAAATTAAGACTGGTCATTCACCCATTCCATGTCTTTTTCGGTCAATCTAACTGTGATAAATAAATAAAAATAATAAAGTGGCAACTCCAGAAGTACTGAGGACTAAACAAGCATTGTAAAGCAGACTGAGTGTAACAGCTTCCATCAACGGCCTGTCATATCTTGAAGCTACAGTGTGTGAATTTCCCAAACACATGTTATGGAGTAAAGTGTCTTTGTTGTTTCTCAACCTTGAAATTGTGTTTTCAAATAGGTCAAAGTGGGGTCACCAAATGATTCTGTGCCAGTGATGCTAGTAGATACACAGTTGTACCCATTAAAATAACAATTAAAACAACATTAAAGGGGCAATGAAACAAATGACGGAGTCACACCCTCAAGTCTGTTCAGAAGGTGCCACAGGACAGGCTTCATCCGATGCCCCATTCATACATCCCACTAGCAGATTGTACAAAGGGCTTACTTCAGGTATTTCATTTGTTGTATCCATCATTCAACAAGGACAGGTAATTTAAACCTTGTGAACTTGCATCTTTTCAAGTGTTTTTTTGTTGTATATCGTATACGGTATACTGTTTCATGGAGAGTCGGGTATGTTATTGTGAATAAACATAAGGACTGTTCATAGTGTCATAGAATCCACAGAATTACTATTGGGAGTCCGTTGTAGAAAATAACAAGTAGATCGGTTCACCTTTTTTTAAATTGGGATCACTATGTAAAAAAATAATGCCTAATTCTCCATCCATCCATTTTCCAACCCGCTGAATCTGAACACAGGGTCACGGGGGTCTGCTGGAGCCAATCCCAGCCAACACAGGGCACAAGGCAGGAACCAATCCCGGGCAGGGTGCCAACCCACCTGCAGGACACACACAAACACACCCACACACCAAGCACACACTTGGGACAATTTAGGATCACCAATGCACCTAACCTGCATGTCTTTGGACTTTGGGAGGAAACCAGAGCACCCAGAGGAAACCCACGCAGACACTGGGAGAACATGCAAACTCCACGCAGGGAGGACCCGGGAAAAACACCCCATACGTTTATTTTTTTAAACAGCCTACCCCAGCCCCATTAGATGCAAGGCAGGACACAACAAAAAATTGAAACATTTACTGATTTGTAGGGTAACATGGGGACAGAGCTATTCTAGCAGTGCTGGCCTAACAAAGAAACAATTAATGTGCTGGTTAAAGATTGTCAGTAAATTTATAAAACAAAATTGAAAATGTATGCACAGTTTTTAAAAGCAAATTTCTTGCATATTGGTTTCAAACTGTAGGTTGTTATTCACAGTTGCTGGCTTATGCAGGTGCAAATATGTTTTTGAAAGTGAGATATTTTATCTTTGGTTTTGTGTATTTTAACAGCTTGGGATAAAATCATCCATCCATCCATTTTCCAACCCGCTGAATCCGAACACAGGGGTCTGCTGGAGCCAATCCCAGCCAACACAGGGCACAAAGCAGGAACCAATCCTGGGCAGGGTGCCAATCCACCGCAGGACACACACACACATCCACACACCAAGGCCAATTTAGAATCGCCAATCCACCTAACCTGCATGTCTTTGGACTGTGGGAGGAAACCGGAGTGCCCAGAGGAAACTCACGCAGACACGGGGACAACATGCAAACTCCACGCAGGGAGGACCCGGGAAGCGAACCCAGGTCTCCTAACTGCGAGGCAGCAGCGCTACCACTGCACCACCGTGCCGCCCATGCCTAATTCTTCTTTAGTAAAAAAAAAAACAAAAAAAAAAAACTAATGGTCTGTTTTCCATTCCGTACAAGTATTTCTTGTACATCAAAAAATTGTCCCAGCCAATGTTGACACTTATGTTAGCCGTGTGTGCCATGCCATATTGTACATTCCTGCTGTGTCTCATTGTCTTTATTGCTCGTGTCGTAATCTCTTTAATCATTTTGTAAAGTGCCTTGTGACTCTTTTCACTTTGAAAGGTGTCATAGAAAACAAAGATTGATTGACTGGTTGATTGATAATGCAATTTAATTTATCTCAAAGTGTCACTCATACACTCCATTCCCAGAACTGCTGCAGCCATCTTTACCCGTAAGGTTATTCTAAGTCTAGCTCTGTCACTTTTGAGTCGCGACGTCACCTGAAAGAGACAGTACCTTTTTCTTGTTTTTGTAATATACAAACTTTGAGCCTGGCATCTTTTAATATGATTTATAGACAACTTCAGACTTCAGCCCAGTGCCCTCATTTACACAAGCCTCATTTTTGTAAGTCATCCAAAGTATTGTCAAAAACACAGCATCAGCCCCACACACAGATGAAAGCTCCTCTGAGGCATGGCTGGAAGCTTGATCTTCACTTGACTTTGCCTTTTAAACCAGCGAGAAGGCTACATTTTCTTTGGCATCTCCTTTTTTTTAGATGTGTTACATCCCAGCTCTAATGTAGTCATGCCAGAAGATTATTAGGTAGACTATAAGTGTGATAAGCCAGAGTCACTGCCTTGAATGGCACAAGGACACAAAGTGGCATTCAGAGTTGACAGTGTGCCAGGCCACCACCTTGAACTGACAGATGAAGTAGGCAGACCTTAGAACTGCTTATAGGACTTTAGAAAAGTTTAATGCAGATTTACAACTCTTAACTGTTTTTATGTCCCCAGGCCTAGCTAGAGTTTGATTACATAGATGACTGCCCCTCACTTGTCGCCCCCTTTGTGGAAAACAGATTTAAGTTTGTACCTTTTTTTTTCACTTCCCATGCAACTTGAAGAGGCCTTGGCATTATATAAATGTAATTGTGATCGCCCAAAACATTAATGGCCAAAGCCTTAAGAAAAACATTATAGACTTAAAAATAAACTTTAATAAGTTCATTATTGAATTAAACAAAGGAGTGAATTGAGAAGAATAAAACGTTTTTCAATACTGAAAAAATAAATAAAGAACTACATTCATCAGTGAATAACCAGACACATTAATAAACAGAAACAAATAAGAAATAAACTGCTTAATGAAGAAACAAGTAAGAAAATGGCATAACATTCAGGTGTATTCATAGATGTGGTTAGCTGGTTTGAAATTTGGAGCATTTTAAAATTGTGCAGTCACTTCATCAAAGAGTTTGTTATCACAAATGTATTTATTATGCAACAGTGAATCATATTTAAAAATAACAGTAATAAAAGTGATTTTTAATATTATTTTATAACATCATATGAAATTGCTTTCATAGACAGCAGAGTCCAACTCAAGGGATGAGAAGATGAGATTCACGTGCTGTTGTTAGTTGATAGATGTTGACGGTCTGTAAGTAATTTCTTAAACCTAGTGGAGATTTAAAATCTGTGCTGAAATCTCAAGCTAAAATTGTTAACTGTTTCCAAATGTGATAGTTGGCAGATCATTGTGGTGCTTTGCTAATAAACTACAAGGTCAGAGAAAATATTGAATCATTAAAAACTTTAGATAATGCGGCCGTGAGGTTGTATTTAGTGTAATGGAAATGTTGAGTACATGTTTAGTTTCCGAGCCCTCTTTCATAGGCTTCTACATGAGTTTTATCTTTTACCTTTATGGACTTGAACAACATATCACCCACTTTGGTTTCAAGATGCAGGAGGTGAGCTGCGGTGACTGAGGTTCACACAGGATTCCACACAGCCACAGAGATGAGGCAGAAGCAGACTGTTAACATAAACCAAGACTTACTGCTGCATTGTGGTACAGTAAGGGATGGTAGTTATTTTGTAAGGTGATGAATAAATAAACAACATCATTAATATTATATTGAATAAATAAAGAATATCATTATTAGTGAATTAAATAAATAAATACACCTCTAACATCGTCATTTTCTAACCTGCTTAACCTGGGCAAGTGTCACAGGAGGGTGGTGGGAGCTGGAGCCGATGCCAGCCAATGTAGGTAGGAACAGACCCTGGACACCCACACACTAGACACTAGGGCCTATTTAGCACCACCAGTTCACCTAACCTGCATGCCTTTGGACAGTGGGAGGAAACAGACACCGGGAGAACATGCAAGCGTCACGCAGGGAGGACCAGGGATGTGAACTCAGGTCTCCTTACCATGAGGCAGCAGCAAGACCACTGTGCCACCATGCCACCCACATAACATCGTAACTTTCTTATTCTTATGTGGTAATACTTAGTTATCTAACCCCACCTACATCTGATCCTCCTCCTACCATGTCCTGCAGCAAGATGTATTTGCTTCAGTGTATTACTGTAGGTATTTCACTATCTTACCAAATGCGTAAAAGGAAAAAATTATAAAAGATGTACAAGTTGAGGTAAAACTGAAACAGTAAACTGCTTTGTAGGTACAGTCGCACGGAATGTTTCACTGTTTAAATACAGGTGAATTTACAAATTTAACCAAAGATTTTCAGTGGAAGGGTTTGAAATTTCAAAAATGTGTAGAGTGCATTGTATTTGACATATCTCTACAAGAGTTGGACTGTCCAGACACATTTTATTGAAGAATAAGTCTTGCAAATTTCATCAAAATCTGTCTACTGAGAGCTGAGTTATTTCATGCGGACAGACATATGGACAGACAGTCATGGCTATCACAAGCAAGTTATATTACATATAGGAATGATTAAAAGGTGTAAGCACCAAAGGTAAAAAAGAACAAGATAAAAAAAGGAACAGGAGGGAGTAGTCCATCATATAATTATGGCTAATGTACATACATTACAATATGAAATGCAAGTCTCAAAGCCTTCAATGAATATTTTGGATTTGACTTAGACAAGGCCATAACACAGCAGTAATGGGTAGTGGCCAGTTGGGGGTCTTAAATAGAGCATGCAGGTAACTGCGGCACTAATGACTGCAGCACCTGAGAGTTTAATTCAATAAGAGGCCACACACCAACAAACAAGAACTACAATGAAATATAACATATGATGAACAATTATGATTGTAAAGAAAACACAGTGCAGGCAAGAAAGTGGAATGCAAAAGAATATATAATCAGGAGCAGGGCAAAGCAATCATCCATTAGGATGTGGATTTTAGTGATGATATACAGTAACATTTATTAGCATCTATCATCTAACTTAATGCAATTCAGGGTTATGAGAGCTGAGATGGGGCTACCCAGCAGTACTGAGCACAAGGCAGGAGCCAACTCTGAATGAGGCACCAGTCAACTGCAGCACACACTCACACAGACACACACATTAACTCATACAAGGCCATTTTACAGTCACCAGTTAACATGCACATGTTTGGAATGTGGGGGAAAAGGGTCTCCCAGAAGGAAAAAAATATTTAGAAATGGAGGGCTTGTCCGCTTGACACTTGATCATCATGCTGATGTTAGCATCCATTTTAATGAAATCAGTGGGTGGAAATCTATACAACCGCTCCCTTGTAACTTGACCCACACTATGGCAACCATGTTAAGACTTCCCCTATGCTTTTGCTAGACATAAATAATCATTGCCACTGGTAGACTGCAAAACATGATGTAATGAAGTTACCTTCATGACATTAGATGAACTGACGAGCAGAAGCTAACCCACTGTGAGTTAACATGGCTGTGTATGTGCAAGCACCCTGCAGTGGACTGGTGGCCTGTCCAAGGTTGTACCTAACTTATGTTAGGCTTTCTGTGAGTTCAGTAAAAGGGTGAATTACAGAATAAATTGTTTCATTTAGAGAGAGAAAATATGTTTTTAGAAAGAATTAGAACAGGCGAATTATACATAAAAACAGGATGCAGTTCAAATGTAACCTTTCCCTTACTGTGTGAGTTCAAATCCTCCTTAATAAAAGGATAAGTGTCTGTGTGTCCATCTGGTTGCTATATCTCTGTCATTCTAATAGATGGTGCATCACAAACATTAATGCTGCTTTTACGAATCCTATACCAAATAGCATATAACAGAGAGTATGCATTGCATTGTTAATTCTGAGGTCTACATTGATTACTTAGAGTCAATCTGTTTTAGATAGATAGATAGATAGATAGATAGATACTTTATTAATCCCAAGGGGAAATGTTAGAGGGGTAGCACAGCTAGTTTGCAAATAAATTGGATAATTTTAAAGATGAGAGAATGGACATTACACAGTCTAGTGAAATGTGTTCATTTGGAACACATTTCTCTACAAAGTTTGCTCGAGAGCGCCTGAATTTAATCATCTTATTATTTTAGACCGTCATGTACAGTGGAACCTCGATTCACGACCATAATTCGTTCCAAAACTCTAACCGAGTTGGTCGTGAACCAAAGCAATTTCCCCCATAGGATTGTATGTAAATACAATTAATCCATTCCAGACCGTACAAACTGTATGTAAATATATTTTTTTAATGATTTTTAAGCACAAATATAGTTAATTATACGATAGAATGCACATCTAATAGTAAACTAAATGTAAAAACATTGAATAACACAGAGAAAACCTTGAACAACAGAGAAAACTAACATTGCAAGAGTTATAGCTTTATGACCCGATCGCTGTAAACACCTTTCTTTAATGAGTTTTAAGCATGGGGGGAAATAAAAGGAACATTTGAACAAATCCCAAATTTATTTAAAAACCAACCACAAGCAACCAAGAAAGTAACATTGCAGGAGTTCACGCTAATAGCCTTACAACCCGATCTCTGTAAACACTTTTTTTTTAAATGAGTTTTAAGCACACGGAAAAAAAATGAACATTTGAAAAATCCATAACTTAAACAACCACCAAAAGTAACATTGCAACAATTCACGCTACAAACCGAAAAATGAACATTTGAAAAATCAAAAAGTTTTTACTTTATGAATTCTTCCCAGTGGCTTCACCGCAAGCAGAAGAGAATACAGTGAATCAGCATTTCACATTTCCTAATGTTTTAAGTCATAACAAGTAAGTTAAACAATCTTCCTAACCATTAAAGTAGAAAATGCAAGCAAGGAAAACAAAATAGATATGAATAAATGTACGTGTAAGCCGTTATGCACAAAGTGAATAAACATTTACTCAGTGTAAAAGACAGGGGGCACCACAGAGCCCCAAATCCCAGGCACACCACACTAAAGAGTCACAGGTACAAAATAAAGGCTTTTATTGCACAAAATACCTTATTTACTGACCAATTCCACAATCTTTCAGTAAACTACTACTCATTTTCCTCCTCCAGGTGAGCTTTGCCTTCTGCCTCCCAATGCTGACTCCCTAGAGAAGGTCGGATGGCTCGTTTTGACGTCAGACCTGGGAGTATTGCCAGTACTGGGGAATAGCCCGATGGAAGCACTTCCAGGTCTGACGGAAGTCTCCTGAAGCAGGGAGTCCCTCTCCCCACAGCGCCCTCTGCCGGCACCCAAGGACCCCAACAGGGTTGTCCTTCAAAACTATATTACATAAATTACTCCCATAAATCCTCACAGGTGTCCATACTGGGTCCACACCAGCGGAACACTGCCATATATTATATACTTGTCCTGAATGCACCAACACCCCCTCCTCATCCAATAATTTATCCCTTTGTAAGAAATATTACTTTTGTTCCATCCCTACCGGGTTATGCCTCCTACCATACTGTCCTTCCATTAAGGTGTCCTGGCCAGTAAAGGATCGAGCACAGTACTCACATCAGTATTAAGCTGGCACTAAACCAAACTCACAGCTCCATTATCTGCAGTTTAAAATGATTTCATTGACACTATAATTATCTCAGGTGACCTGACCAGATGTCTTGGTCACAGCGACAATCCTGATTTTTAGGTTATGCGTCCTGATAAACTAAAGAATATCATAATGCCACGGTTTTGTATTTGAGTTTTTTTTTTTTGCCATAAACACTGCCTTTCCAAAACAAACATTGTCACAATATATTTAGAACAGTGTGCATAAAACTCCAAAAGGGAACCCCACTTGAGTATCGCCATTTATTTGTTTCTCCTCCAAGCACTGTGTGAAATCCTGTGTTTATTTGTGAAAGTGTTTTTTTTCCATGTCCTAATCCCTCTCTGATGATAATGAGATAAAGTAGGCATTAAACAAATGAAAATGAGATTTGTGTGGAGGCATTCACGCTACACAAGTGTTCCAGTTGGGGACTTAGAGAATTCAGTCTCCCTATAATTTACCATCAGAGTGCCACATTCGCCTGATATCCATAATGGTCACTCGCTGCAATGAAGTTTGCCTTTCGCTTGTCATAACTATACAACTTTGCAAGTCCCATTTCATGAAAATTACTATCACCAGACATGCTCTGGCACATAAAGAATTATTTGCAAAAGTTTATTTTATTATTATTTATTTGTTTTGGTCATGTGAATATGCACTGTATATGAATATGAGGTATTTGGGTGTGTGTGTGTGTGGGTGAGAGTGGTCACTGTGATGGACTAGAATCCTGTCCAGGCCTGTTTTCAACCTTTTTACCCAGCCCTGGTGGGATAGCCTCTGACCCAAAAAACCCTGAAATGGGCTGAGAAGGTTCTATAACCTACCTACTGAACTCGGTCCACTGAGGGCACAACACACCCGAATGTTACGCCATGCATACATTTTATGACTTATTTATTTACTTCAATTGGAGATGTGCCAGAATTCAAAGATAAGCAGGTGCCCCCATTTTTGTGACACATAACTGCAAAGATGCACACAAAACAGTTTTAAAAGGCACACTGAATCACTTTATGTTTAAATTTTTTTATTGGCAATTATTATGAATTATCTTTTGTAAGAAATTGTGCTTGTTGTAGTATATTCTGCTGTTAAATGATGTCACTACTTTATACATTCTCAATCAAAAAAATAACTCTAAGTGCTTAAACTATTGTCCCCCTATCTTAGCCAACCTAGGCTTACAGTGCCCCCTTGCAGTTTTATATTACATAAATTCTTATGAAGACCTGCGAGCTGGAGGTAAAGTGAACATGACATTAGCAGGAGCTCATTATAGCAGGACTCTACCTCATATCATTAACCGCTGAATTCTGGAATCCGCTCCAGCCTCACTTAAATGTTATTAATAATTTGACTGTGCTGCCCTCTCCTGGCCACTTGCAGGAAGTTCAGTATCTGGTCTTCACATCCTCTCAAACAGTTGTTTCTGGCTTTTTGACATACCATGCATCAAGAACAAGAAGATGTGTGTCAGCTGATCAAAACAAGGCACACTTAAATATTATTAATCAACTAGTTGTTTGGCATTTGGGCTTTTTCAATTCTCTGTATACTTCTAAGCTCAAGGTGTGTTTAAATATTACTACTGAATTAGTTTCATCCCACCACTCTTACTTGAAACAACTCTTTTTGTATTATTTGTTCAGATGCCAAGACATTTTTTCTCATCTACTCAGTTTTTAATTCCAGTAGGTTTACATGGCCTGCTTCATAGGCTAGGAGTGGGCGGAGGAAGGATTCATAGATGACAAGGTGATATTGTCTTTCTGATACATACCTACAGAAAGCACGTCACAGTTTAATTACAGTAAACTATGTTTAGCACTTTAAGAATAAGGACCTTTGTAGCATACTGCAATTTTGTGATATTTATGGCTCAGGTTTGTAGATAATTTACACTTTTCCATGTTACATTCTCCTTGTTCTGCATGCGGTTTGACCTCATGGTTAAGACACAGACACACAATGCTGACTTGCTGGATCATCCTAAGGAAATCACTTAACCTACTGGTGCTCCAACTGTAGAAAACAGACATAAAACAACTGTAACATTAATGTGTACTTGTAAAGCACCTTGAGATTGTGTTCACTAGCAAGGACTGTCAGTCCATCGATTATTAAAACCACTAAATTTAGTTCAGCATCAAAGACCAGCAGCATCGGGCAGCAACCAACCCTGAAAGGGAGGGGGTGCCATTCATTGTAGGGTACAGCCTTCTACATCCACCCTGGCTTAATGCAGGCCTATGTTGACTTTTTACTTTATATAACCTGAGCCTCTTTGGGACGTAGAAGAAGAACTGGGGTACCGTAAGAAAACCCCACACAGACATGGGGAGAAGGTGCAAATTCCACACAGACAGTGGCTGGTCATGGGATTTGAACTGTATTCCTGAAGGTACTCAACACTGCACCAGTTTGACTGTAGAAAGGAGCTATATAAAGAAAAGATGCTTGTTATAATAACTTCTTTAGGTAAATGATGTGAACATTTAATTTTTTCAGGCTGGAAATTTTCAAAATGTAGTCAATAAAAAATACCTTTTTCCAAAATTGAGCATTATTTGAGGGTTCAGTTTTTATATAGATAGGTAGATAGATGTACATCCAGTTAATCTTACCTGCTGTAAACTGTTTGTCTTCTCATTCTACAGTATACAGGGTGGTCCAGATCTAATTATGCAGATCCAGATCGTCTGGATGACTTTGATTTATGCGGGGACGATTTCAGTTCGGTGCAAAGACGATTCTTCATGTCATCAGTTCACACACTTCTCGATGGTCCGGGATTTTACGGGTGATTTTCTATGTAATAAACTTAATAAGTTATATGCATAGTTAGATCTGGACCACCCTATAGAACTACTGCTGTGTGTACAGTGCCCTCCTGTGGCCATTTTACATAAAAGTGACCTATGATAGTTAATTAAACCATCAACACACTCCTCAAGATAAAGTAATTTGATTGTAACAAGAATCGAATCTAGACCAATGCAATGTTACTTATCTCACTTTTTAATTCTTTTAATTATTAAAAAGTGAAAAGCCTGCTGGGTCTTTAGTAATACTGTATTACTAACCCAACTCTTCTATATGAATGCCTTTATCACATGAGTTTTGTAGTGTGACTAGACTAACTACAGATAGCAATGACTTAAAATTTTTCTCATTATTTGACATAACACCATTACCTGTGCTTGGTCCAGTTAAGGTTCAGGAGAGTCCAGAGCCTAACCTGACTGCATTTCAATACAAGACAGAAACCAACCCAGGAAAGAGGACAAGTTCATTGGCAGGTCCATTCAGGCACACACCCTTACTCAGACTTTTGAAGGACAAATGAACCCAATAAGCAAATCTTTTGGATTGTGTTAAGTATCAGAGTTCCCTTGCGGTACCAATTTATTTTGTGCGAATCTGAGAGAGCAGCATTGGGCCGATGGGGCAGGGCTTAACCAGTACGTCACTGGGAATGTGGGTGGAAGATCCCCGCAGAGACTGTCAGAATGTGCAGACTGCACAAAAACAACATGCATACATAGGATTCAACCCCAGGATTCAGTGTTACATCCTGCACTGTTGTGCCAGGATTGGTCTTGTTTATTTCAGAAACATCAGTTCTGCATTATGATTTATGAAACACTTTTAAAGTGTACTGTATCACGGTAATGTCTTTGAGCAGATCAGTTAAACCATAGTGATACGTGATTTACAGTCAGCTTCATTGTTTATGTACAGTCATGCACCAATTTACAGCTGACTGAGTTGAGGTGATTAGTACTTAACGGCTGAGGGCCTTTGGAAAACAATAGGGTAATAATGTTCTAGAAACTGCCAAAACCAGCTGCAGTAGTAAATCTTTTAGTATTATTATTACTATTTTACAGGGTCTCGTATGCTTTCTGACTCTTGGAAGGCCCTTTAAGGTTTTTTTTTTATTGGTGCTACTCCACGTGGCTAACTGTTATGTATTCATCTTGCACCACCTTCCTTACACCAGTGTTTCTCGAACTTTATTGTCCTGTACCTCAGTTTTACCATTTTAATTACATTGATGACCCACTAGTGGCAATTGCAAACCACCCCCTTTGTGAAATGAGTGTGATTGGCGGGTCCCCCTTGGTGAAACAACTCACTTAGGAACAAGGAAACAACCCACCATGACAGATTCAAGAACTAATGCCTTGCAACCCAGTTGCTACCCAGTGGTTAAGAAAACGCTGCCTTACAAGGTTCCAGAGTATGAAGGCCAAGCCTCAAAAATTCGTTTGTGCTACTCCGCACCAGCAGTTAAAGTACTGCATGTGTGTCAGTGACCCACACAGCCTGAATTACAATAACCTATACACTTTGTGTCCAACAATATGGCCAATTTGACTTATCTCTAAATGGCCAGTCCTATAATAAACTGTAAGTAGACACATGACTATATTTGTTATTAATGATCATTATTTGTAATAATTAACAGTGAGGTCTCCATTTCACCTTGATGACTGATAGATTAATGAATTTTAAATACATATAACTAGGCATAAATTATTCATTCCAGCCATGTATGTGTTTTTCAAGCAGTTTTTATGCACTTGCTGCAAGCAGCAGCCAGCTCTGTTTTGGATACCAGTTTGTGAGCAGGTACAATTGTGCACACAGTCACACAATTCAGGATCAGCATGCCTTTGAGTTTTGGGTGGAAAATTCAAAAGAGCACAGGGAGAGCTTGCATACACCATAAAGAAGCCACCACAGTGAGCACCTGAAATGGAGTCCAAGCATTTGTAGTCTTTCCTATCAGTGAGATAGGAATGCACATTGGATGGAGCTCCTGGCCAAGTAGCACACTTATGTTCTGCTTCCAGGCTTTCATTAGTCTGCTATAAGATGGAGAAGCTTGTGATGTCATGCCACTGCTTTTCTCTGAAGAACAGCAAAAAGTAAAAGTGTCTTTGTTTGCTCCCTGATCATTTTCTTTTGTTCTTTTCCACTTTTGCCAGACTGGAATCTCCAACTCGATCTCTCAGCATGGATGCACCAAAAGGTGTTCATATTAAAGCGCAGGCAGGGAACATTGAGGCTACATCTCAGATGAATATTATGCTCCACACTAGCGATGGAATGGTAAGACAGCACTTTTTGTTCTTTTGTAATGTATACTTCATCCTGTTACACTCTTATGGCATCCAACACTGCCAATGGTTACCACATGACAACAGATTACAGCTACAATCACAGCAGATGCACAGAAGTCCGGGATTAAGCATGGGAATTTTAAAACTCATCTACCCAAAGACAATACAGTGCCTGCATTGAAAAACATGGGTTCAATTAGATTTTTCTAGTGCTTTCTTCACTTAGCACAGGTGAAGAGCACTTTAAATACTTTCAGCTATATTGCACTAACAGTAAATTGTTAACACCACTAGAGTTACCAAAGCCTACGAAAAAACTTGTAATCTTGGCCCACCTTAAATCCCTTTGCACCTCTCTGTCAGCGTCTTTTGTGTTGTAAATGTGCCGATTAACACAAACAGAAAGCAAGCAGGTTGGGCATCATCCTGCCAGTCAGTCTGCCCCACACGTGTCCTTCAAAGAAAAAAAGCAGGGCTTGCAGAGCTTGCCAATGTATTGTGCAAAGTCCTATTTGTGATTATGATTATGACTTTAGCTGCAGGTGGAAGCTCCTGTTGCAGTCTATGCAACTATTAATAAGTACTATTTTCCAAATTAAGTACATGTGCAATGCTACTCCTTATTCAGGAAAAGAATCCAGTTGTCCCATGGGATAAAGACTTTCCGAGACTAAGGTCATAAAGCTTATGAAACTGTTTCTGGACAAAGGGAGAACCATAACAACAGGAGCTTCCACCTGTAGCTAAAGTCACTTCAGTACACATGTAATTTCTGAGCATGCCCGTGTCAATCAAATACAGGAAGCTCTGCGGTCTACTTGTGACTTTACGCTGTAGAAAGATAAGTAAATAAATCAAGGTAAATAACATTCGATCTGGCTTTTATATAAGTAACATATACAGTAAATGTTTTTTATGTAAATACCATCACAAACAGGACTTTGCACGATACCTTGGCAAGCTCTGTAAGCCATGCTGTTTCATTGAAGGACAGGTGTGGGGCAGACTGATTAGCAGGATGATGCCCGGTCCTCTTCCTGCATCCAAATGGTGCCATCTTTCTCCTTTATGCCTGGTGCAGCTGTGTTGTTCCTATATGTGAGTGGACGTTTCTTGCAGGGAGTGGTTCTGCTCTCTTTCTCTGATGTAGAACCCTCGTCCTCATCCGAGTTCACCTCTGTTATACCACGTCTTTATTTGAAAACAGCAGTGTCAGATCAGGGAAAGCGTGAACACAACGGAGAGAATAAAACTGAATTAAAAAAAAAAAAAAAGCTAACTTTTACAAGTACCATAAATTTACACCAGCTGCTACAGACTCAAATCAAATGTATGTTTTGATAATATAATAGTAAGAATAAGAGCAGCTCACTACTCAAAATGGAGGCGTCTAGGATCGAACTGCAAACTTCTTGATTATGAGTCAGTAGTTTTTACTGCTACACCACCAAAGTGGTCGTATTAAGGGCATGTCAATGTCGCACCCTAACGCAAGTTCCTTTTCTCCAGTTATACTCTTGAATAAAAGTGCACTTGTCATACTTGTATCTTTTGTAAAAGTGTAAATTTGATATTTGGACTTCAGGTTTCACACATTATATATTTCATATCTACATTTTGTCAATTATTACTAAAACATGAAAAACGTTTCTGTTTTAACGATGTGTTTACATAGATTATTGTAAACACAGAACACACATGAAATGTATGTATTCCAAATGATGATATATTATTTACCCTCTACAATGCCAGCACTTCACTCCAAGATAAACACTGAGCACTGAGAACCTTCTTTGCGAATTGAACTGCGGCGGTGGGTGGGGGGATGGGATAGCAGGATGCTTGCTGCTTGTGTTGATCGACACATTTACAACACAAAAGATGCTGACGGAGAGGTGCGAAGGGATTTAAGGTGGGTCAGGATAATTTTTTTCGCTGGCTTTGGTAATTCTAGTGTTAAACTACTGTAAGAAAGACTCTATATAGCGCCCGACCCAACACAGATTAGACACAGGAGGCACGTGTAAAATTAAATAATTTTTTATTTTCTTCAGCTGTGAGACACGTCTTCCCTGTGTCCCACTAGCCCAACACAGTCCCAAGCACACAATAAACACGAATTTCTCCTTTTCTTCTCACTCCACCACTCCTCACCAAGCTTTGTCCTCCTTCCACCCGACTCTGGCCCCTGAGTGGTGGTCGCTGGCTTCCTTTATAGTTCACCTGGAAGTGCTACAGGTGCTTGATCCCTGATTTCCGGCTGCACTTCCAGGTGTGACGAATTGGTTGCCCACACGGGCTCAGGAGTCCGAAATACAGCACCCCCTGGCGGTACCTGTGGGACCCAACAGGGCTGCACCCAACTCCAATTCCCAGGATGCCCTGCGGGAACCCGAGACACTGTTCCACCCCAGGGAGGTGGCCAACTAGCATTCAGGGGGAGGTATTGCAATGTCCATGGCTGTTCCCCCTGAATATAGTGTGCAGGGGCATCCCAGCTAGGTATGGACGCCAAGCCCCTGTCACAATGCCCCCTTCTTCGCTGAGCCCCTCTGGAGCAGCGACATGTCCCGCGAGGGCTGGTCTTCTCCAAAATTGTGAACCAATGTCATCCGATTCATGGACCTGCCCTGTGGAGAAAAAACTGGAAACTTGGGAGGAGTTCTCCTGACGTCCACGTCTTTTTGACATCCTCCAGGGACAACCCCTCCATCCATGTCCACAGCGGCCACATTCATAGCAGCGTTGGTCCCTTGTACTCCAAACCCTGCGGGAGTGAAAATAGGATGGGAATTCCTGTGACGTTCGCTCAGGAGAGGGATTGCGGCCTCTCCGCCCCTTTGCAGCGCAGCCCTCTACTGCCTTTGTGCAGACAGGGCTGCGCTGTGTACTGTTAGGAGTCCCCGCCTTTTCCCGGGTTCTCATTCTTCTCTGGGGTACACCGACGGTCTGGGTTTCCTTATGGAAAGAACAGGGACCCCGCGCCGTCTGTACCCCTTTAGACGTCCGCGAGACTGATGCTGACAGTTGTAGAAGAGCGGTTTGGCAACTGATGTCACTTACCTGCATTCTTGCATGTTTCTCTGCCATTTTGTCAGTCATCGCAGCTGCGTCTTTTGTAGAAGGCGGTGTTGCCTGGCAAGCAGTATTGATCACTGCTGCCGCTGCACCCCGCCTCCTTCTTTCATCTCCGGCACAGGCCTCGCTTACCTGTACCGTCGCATTGGTCAGACTGGAAGAATCAGCCCCGCCTCGCCTTGCCCCCTTCAGGATGGCTTCTATCGGCGCGCCGAGCTTCTTCTCCAGCCCTTCCTTTGCTTCTTGTAGGGCCTGGAAAATTTGAAAAAAAAAAAAAGACTGCAGAGGTAGAAAAATGCCTTCCACGTCCCCTGCAACCCGAAATAAATTATTTTCTCCGATTGGCAGAGAACTCGGGCTCCCCTTGTCCTTCCTCACCGCTTGCGAGCCACCCAAGCCCTGCATTCTTCTCAATGGCCCCTTCAGGTGTTCTTCAGGTGCGGGATGGAGATTTGTCATCTCTGCCAGTGAGTTTTTTCCAGCGGGGAGTCGACACATCTCCTCCACCCCCATACCTGACTTGGTGAAGTTTTCCTGGCTCTCCACCGCCCCCTCCTCTATAGACATGACGTCATCGGGGAGAGACTCCAGGCACTCGTCTTCCAGCCTTTGTCTCTCTGCAAGCAGCGGGCCCATGTCAACATCAGGAATGCTCTCGCAGTCGCTCGCCTCTCCCTCATCCCACAGGTCGACGTGCTTAGGCCAACAGCGAGGATCCGATGACTTGCCATCTAGGAGGTAGGCATACGAAAAGGCAGAATATCCCCAGGGCAAATCATCCCCAGGTTCGACACCTACCTCCTGACGGATCCCGCCTCTTGGAGTTGTAGTATTCCGGATGGCCTCACGTTGCAACCCGCCGCCCTTGGCTTCCTTACTGGCGGCTTGCAAGTTGGCTCCCGCTGCTTTGGGAGCGTTCCTGGATTTCTTTTTCCCCATGGCTGGTGCAGTGTACTTCAGGAGTGTCGTGAGCTTCCGTGCTTTGTCTCGGGAGCGCGCTTCAGTGTGCTCTTGTGGGGTCACGCCTTCTGCGCAGCTGTGCTGCTCCCGTGCCTCGCGCTGCTGTGCCGGGACCTTACACAAAATTTTTAAACAGGTCCCGGTCCAAATGGACAAACTAGAATCCTGCCGGCTACGCCAGTGTAAGGAAGATGCTGTATAGCGCCCGACCCGACACAGATTAGACACAGGAGGCACGTGTAAAATTGAATAAATTTTTATTTTCTTCAGCTGTGAGACACGTCTTCCCCATGTCCCACTAGCCCAACACAGTCCCAAGCACACAATAAACCCTAATTTTGCCTCTTCTTCTCACTCCACCACTCCTCACCAAGCTTCGTCCTCCTTCCACCTAACTCTGGCCCCTGAGTGGTGGTCGCTGGCTCCCTTTATAGTTCACCCGGAAGTGCTCCAGGTGCTTGATCCCTGATTTCCGGCTGCACTTCCCGGTGTGACGAATTGGTTGCCCACACGGGCTCAGGAGTCCCAAATACAGCGCCCCCTGCCGGTACCTGTGGGACCCAACAGGGCTACACCCAACTCCAATTCCCAGGATGCCCTGCGGAAACCCGAGACACTGTTCCACCCCAGGGAGGTGGCCAACTAGCGTTTAGGGGGAGGTATTGCAATGCCCATGGCTGTTCCCCCTGAATGTAGTGTGCAGGGGTGTCCCGGCTAGGTAAGGACACCAAGCCCCTGTCCCACCACACAACATTTACGCACTTAATCATGTTAAACATATGTTGAAACAGAATTACTCAGAATTGCCTATTATAAACAAATCATGACAATCTAAATCGAGTAACATTACAACAGAGATATGGCCTGATGACAAAATGGGTGATGAAAACAAAAATTCCACTCATTCCTGGAGGAAATAAACCTTTGGGGGAGATTAATGTCACAGTCCTGAAGTCAGACCAACAGCTGTCCTTCTCGCCCGAGCATTTTACAAGATCACAGACTCGCGCTGAATAGTCGAATGACTGCCTTGTGTTTGTTTGCTACCTCATTTATTTTCTGAAAGCTTCTCTTGTTAATGTTTTTGTCAAACTGAATGCCTTTTACCTTTCTTTCCACAGCTAGTACTGGATTCTGAAACTGTGCGCTTGCCCAACTTACCTCATGGGACAAGGGGAGTACCTGGAAACTCTAATGGACTTTATGAAGTGTGTGTTTGCCCAGATGGGAAACTGTATCTGTCAACTGCAGGAGTGAGCTCCACGTGCCATGAATACAGCAGGATCTGCCAGTAAATCAGCCTGCAGAAAGTCCAAACAAGTCTAAATTCCCATGATTAGAAGAATTTGTCTTTCCAGCAGAAATTTTAAAAAGCAACATTTCAAAAGTTTTAAGGATAAACTGTTCAAGAAAAAAATAATTTCCTTCACTTAGAAGTTTTTAATCATGAACTTGAAGTGGATCGTAAGATTAACTGAAGAGCACAATAATGCAGCTTTCCTGAAGAACTGCAAACTTAAAAGCAACTTTGTCTGTATTTGTACAATAGAAATGAAAAAAAACATAACTTTCATTTTAATTAAACAATATTCTGAATTACTGAATCTTATCCCTGAGCATTTGCCTTCCTTGTTTAACAACCATGCAGATTTGGTCAGCTTTACTTTTTAATACTGATAGCCAGAAGAAAGTGAGCAGAGCCAGTTTTGCTAGCATTCCCATTTTTCACCCACCTGAGAAATTCTCGTGTGGGCCTCAACATTTCAATCAATTCCAAGTCACCAGATGCTGCCACATCACTGCTGAGTGACTTTAAAATACACTCAGGTTCCTCTTGTGAGCCACAGGAAAAATCTATGATACAACATAAAACAGCTTATGGTCCTATGAAAGATGGGGTCACCACCTCCCAGTAATGTAATAATGAAGAGTTAGAAAGCACATGTCTCTGTTTAATCTCTTTTTAAGGTCTGTACAGGGTCAGTTCTTGATTGCAGACTCCTGTATTTACTGTAAGAGAACACATCAGCCACTGTATGCCATATTTGCCCAAGGTGAACCTCAGATCCTATACTGACACAACTGGTCTGCCTGTAAAGCTAAAGCTAGCAGTGGCAAACCAAAATACAGTAACTACCATACTAGTAAAGGCCTGGCACTCCTTATAAAGAATAAATGATCAGAAAATAGATACAAACATGCCATTACTCATAAGGCCAAACACCTGCCATGTTTGAGGACTGAGAATATCCTCTGCATTAGAGTCAATACATGAGAGATGTAAGAAGTTTGTCTTTTAAATGGGAGAGGACAGCTCCTGTCCCTGTGCATGAAGCTTAACAGATGGCAAAGACAAAGCTAGGGGAGTTACAATATCATATTTCAAAGTATCAGCTGCTCCCTTGACTTTATATTCCAAAGGGGATTGTTTCTGCAACAGCTTCAGCAGTATGTGAAAACTGAGGGACTATGGTCAGTGCGAAGAATGAGGTGAGTTATGACTGAACACTAAGTAAACTGCATCAAGGTAGAATCTGATGAAGTCTGTTGAAAGATCAAGACACACCATCAGAATGAGAACTATTGATGGGCATGAGTATATGAAAAGTAACATATTTGTAAGAAAAAAGAAATTCTCACATTAAAGAAAAACAGTTTTTAAAAAACCTGGAACAAGCAATAGCTGCAAAGTCAAATCCCCAATGCAGAAATTAATTCATAGTGTGTCTGTTTTTTTTACCATTGAAAATGACTGAGAATCAAAAAAAAAACCACAATGCATATGTGATATCCCATGTAGTGGGAAAATGGGCCCAACCAACACTCTGGACTTCTGATAGTTCATGAGCTGAACAGGACCGGAGGAAAAAAGGGTGAAAGGTACAAGTGTATTTATAAGAGTGCTGTACAACAAACACTGTAGTGTCAGGTGGGCTTTGTTTCACAGTCCTTCAGCTCTGACCCTCCATCAAAAAGCAAATTTAAAACAAAAAGGACAAAATGAAAAAAATAGTGTATTTACACAAATCCTACAAAACAAAAAATTTACAAACTCCTACAAAAACTGCACACATGTATACTCCAAAAATTAAGGTAGTCTTCTTTCTTTATCCTCGGTTCAGAAAATTCCTCCAAGGGGGAAAACTAATTTTAAAAATGCACAAGAAAAAAAAATCAAGTGTGTGTATGTACAAAATGAGAAAAAACAATTGTGCCAATCCCGAAAGAAAAACTATCCCAACACCAAATAAGTATATATACCTATAAAATTATCGCTCGGGGATATATATGTACAAAAAGAATATTTACAAAGCCGTCAAGTAACACAACTGCTCTTTCTATAACTCAGCAGTGCTTTATCCTACCTCGCCTTTAGGTGCACTGATGACCCCTGTTGGCCGGCAACTCCTTAAATATAACTGGCAAGATTATCCAGCCAATCTGCCACGCCTGTGTACCCCACGCACCTATCCAGTTAGACGCTGGCACGTTCACACCACACGCTACAAGCAACTTTTTACAAGTCGAACTCCTGAAGATGGCGCGCGCACGCACACATAAGCCACCCCGGACAGCCAACGGGTATGCTGATCTGAAGCACACCAATGGCAGACTCGCCAGTAAGTATACCTCATTTTATTCAACATACATAATTTCTATTTGTGCCGAAGAAGATTCAAAGCTTTGAAGCCTCAGCCCCAGTATAAACAGCAACATCTGGTGGTTAACTGAGGTCAAGTCAAGCTCTCACGAGCGCAAGAGAAGCAGCACTCACTGTTTCAGTCTCATGTCACCAGTAAAAGGACAGAAACGTCTGTGTTCATTTTATTCTGCTTAGGTCCTTGCCCATTTATACTATTTAATGAATCATTAGATATTAAATAATGAATTAGATTAAATAATGAATCATTAGATATTAAATAATGAATTTATTTCTTAGAAGAGACTTTGGCAGGTTACCTGAAGTAAGTGTTCTGTGTCATCTCTAAATAATGAGGATAGTAGTATAATGGCAGACTTCCAGATTCAATTTAAGAACAAATATAACTTGGTCTGAGTATGATGGCTAAAATGTCGGAAGGTTCATTTAAAGCAAATTTAGGATTTAGAGAGTTTAAAAAAAAATAAAAGTTTGAATCTCAAACACTCGACTAAAAAGACATACCAGAGATATTTCCTACTGCAGCTTTACAAGTGGCAACGCAGGTGTCTCAACATGGATGACGTGTTGTTGTTGCATGCACAGCAAACACCACACCTACCCAGTATTGTATGATTGAAACACAATAATTTTATCAGTTCATTTAACAGTGTAAGAATAAGATTCTAATCAGAACATTAAATGTAGACCATAAGGAGGCAACATATTCAACACTGTACGGTGGTATGAGTGCTCCCAAACTTTTGAACGCCATTTTCCACTGTTAGTGGCCATCTGTCACCAAAGCGGTCCAAATCTGTCTCTCCTCACAACCCAACATTGTTGAATGAGAATGATGCATTTTATGTAGGCTACCTGTTAATTTAGCGCCAAAGCTGTCAAACCGACGAAACGCTATAAAAACCGATAAAGCGCGCTGTGAAGCACTGATGACGAGCGACGCGTCAAACGTCACGGGTCACGTGACAGCGGTGTTTCGGCACAAGCTCCGACACAATGATTCA
The DNA here is from genome assembly GCA_026402145.1 of Polypterus bichir lapradei. Classification (NCBI taxonomy): domain Eukaryota; kingdom Metazoa; phylum Chordata; class Cladistia; order Polypteriformes; family Polypteridae; genus Polypterus; species Polypterus bichir. The sequence goes on from JANRMT010062834.1 coordinate 5,412,298, forward strand.
ACTCATTACGCTTCAGATTGTCCGACACAAGTTTCGGCGTCATTTTCCCATCTCTAATAATCTCCATCTTTGACTCAACCTCGGTTACTAAGGCGAATGTCGGCTTTTTCTTCCACCTACAAGGGGCAGTCTGCAAGGACACCTGCGGAGGGAGTCCGTACTGGCCATTATACCAGCTCCACGTGTGCCCAGACCCGCCGTGCCTCACAGCGCACACCCTTAAGACGCCTCCGGGTTCCCGCGGCAGCGCCTTTAACTCACAAACGGTAAGCGCCCTTCCTTTACGCGGGGGTACATTTACACTTGTAAACAATAATGTTCGATTTAATGTTACTTTTAATTTAAATTGCTAATGCACTGAGCATACATTACAGCCGTGTGTGTTTTTGTATTAGAATTCTAACAAAACAGTAAGGTGAGGGTCATTGTAAGTTAATGGTAAAAGAATAAACCATTTTACACTAATATCTGTATTTTCCTTTGACAAACTTTGCATTCTTCTTCTGCATTCCCGTCAACAAAGCTGCAACCTGCAATCCTTCATTACATTTAACACAAACTTTGAAACACTTTATTTACTTTTTTAGATTTTGCTCATTTTCAAGTACCACATTTGGATATTTGAATAAAATCTTACTTGTACCACTCTAAGGAATACATGACAGCTCCCATGATTTTCCTGAAAAAAGGCATAAATTATTTTTTGAGGTGTCTGTAGCTGATCCAAGTCCGAACAGTGTATGCATTTATCCAAAGGTACCTGTGTGACTTACAAGCAAGGCAAATTTCATGCTGTCCAGATGGAGACATGTCTGTAAGTATCTTTCATAAAGGTTGTCTTTGCAAATGTGCAGTGCTGAAGAAAGCTGCCTTAAGCTCTTTCTCTGTGGAGTGATTATATGAGTTAGTTATTATGAGTTTTCAAAGTAAGTGTGATAAAATCACCGAACATTATAACGCATATTAGGAAAAGTATAATTTTGGATGATTTTTTTTTTTTTTTTTATTTTGAGGGTCATTTTATGATTATAATAAAATATTTATTTATTTGCATTCTCCTTTGACATATTTTCTTTTCTTCCTGAGATGCTTTATTTGATGTTGTTAACAGCAACATCAGAGGTCACACATCAAGTGATTTTACGGGTCACTGGGTGTAAAGATCACACTCTGGGGTTATTTTCAGATTCTTGTTTGTTAAAGCTTAAGAATATTCAGACTCGTATCAGATTTTTTGGTCTACAATGAATTTTGCTTCATGTTTTGTTTTTGTCACTAGAGTCCCTTTTTGATATCCCCTTTTCTGACTTTGGCTTCAGTATTTTTCACCTATTTATCTCCCAGTCCTTTCATTCTTTCTAGCACCACAGTACAATGGCTTTATGAATTTCTCGGAAGTCATTTTGAGCATTTGAGTTACCTGTATTTTTCTTCACATTGACTTATATGAAAACCTCAAGATGGGGGTAACCACTAGTACAATAAAATATATATAACTCCTCCATGCTAATGTTAGTCTTCCCCAGCTCCATTAGGATATGTCCTTCTTTCATTTCAGGCAGTAAAGATTTTGTTTCTGGAGATCTCCCTCGCACTTTGTAACAAAGTGGCACATAATAAAATCTGGATAATAAAAACTTGTTATGCTAGTGTCCTATTTATAGATTACAGCTCAGCATTTAAGACTCAGGTACCAGCAAAGCTGACCACTAAATTCCTCCGTTTAGGAGACACCGCAGTGGATATTTAAAGTTTCTAAGCATTATACCTCTCGCCACGTAAGGATTGGCAGCATCACATCTTTCACGCTGACCCTCAATACAGACACTGTATAGTGTAGTGTGCTGCGCCCCCTTCTGTACTGCCAGTTCATCTATGACTGTGTGGCCAGACACCACTCCAGCTCCATCATGATGTTTGTTGATGACCCTACCATCATAGGCCTTATCACTAACAATGAACGGACAACTTACGAAGATGAGGTCTACCTGCTAACTCAGTGGTACCAGGACCATAAATCTCACCATTAATATCAGCAAAACCAAGGAGCTGGTCAGTGACTTCAGAAAGCAGGAGACAGACCACACTCCATCTGCATTTGAGGGGATGATGTTCAAGGGGTGAGCAGCTTTCATATTTTGGAGTGACCTTCACTGGGAAAGTGAAATGGGCCAAACACATTTTGTCTCTAATCAGTAAGGTTCCTTAGGTATCTGGCGACAGCTCGCTTTTCTGTGTTCTCACGAACTTCTACAGGTGCACAGTGGAGTCCATCCTCACTGGTGGTACGGCACATACTCGACTCAAGAGCTTAAAGCACTGAAGAGGGAGGTAAAGGCAGCACAGAACATTAATAGCTTTTATATGTATTGTGTTCAGGACCTACAGTATGTAACACTCACTGCCTTAGAAAGGCAAACAGAATAACTAAAGACGTCAGCCATCCTGCACAGACACTTTTCTCACACCTTCCAAATGGCACAGGACCATTGGCACAGTAGATTCAGGGAGAGTCATTAGGATATGGAATAGTTAATCATAAGAACAAATATTGTAGCATAAATAAATATACTTGCAAATACATATTATATATGTTGCCTATTGTTATTTAAGCTCATGTAAAAAAAAAAAATCAGTCTCCACCCATGTAAGAGATAATACATACTTCCGACACCAACAGAGGGCACCCCGGTATGAAGATCATCCTACAAATGCCTGTGTCCTGTGCTATCCGGTTTGTAGAGTGGTGAGCAGTTGTGTGTGTGTGTTTGGTTTTCTCCATTAAAAATCAGTGGCAGCCATGTCAAAGGGCATAGTGTACAGGAAGCTGCCAAGTTTGTGGGTTTGTCAAAGCACACTGTCCAATGGGTCTTTTAGCAATGGCATACATTTCAGTCAACCACTAATTGCTGCTAGAGCTTTGGCCAGAAGACGTTGCTCCCAGATAGGAATCACTGCCATGTGTCACACATTGCAGCAGTAAATTACTCTGCCACCAGGCAAGAAGTTCTGCAGACAGTCAGTGCAGGCCCACAACAAACACTTGTAGGGAACTGGATCCCATGGATATCTAAAGCAGAGTACAACAGAAGAAGCCCTTGCTAACATCTATTCACAAAGCCACAAACATTGAACTAGTGACGGCAACAAAAAAAAACAACAAGTTATGTGATGCAATGAGTCACATTTCTGCTTGTATTTGAATGTGTCCTTTGTTTGAGGTGAAGGCAGACTTGAACCAGAAGGGCCACGTTGGACATGTGGATGACAATGCTTTATCTTGTGTGTTTCTTGTCCAGAGTGAACACAGAATGTCTATTCCAAGTCTTCCAATATGACAGTTGCAAAGAACATTCTGAAGCATTCTCACATCTTGACTGGCCCATAAACAGTCCCCCCCCCCCTCCATTTAAATCCCATTGTAAACCTGTGGGACTGTTTGGGGCAACAAGTGAAATGCCAGCAAAGTATAGGGTTTAGTGTTGAAAGAGCAGATGAACATTGATGTCGCTTACATTCACAAACCGGTGGCATCCATGCCAGACAGAATTGCTGATGGTCTTCAGTCTCACAGAGGAGTTACGTGCTATTGCATGAGATTTCATTTTTTGTCCAGTGAACTTGTACATATGTTGAATGTTGAGTATACTTTTTGTATATTTTTTGTATTGTGTTTTTGTCAACCGTCTGAGTAGACACACAAGTACACACGATCATAAGCTGGACTTGAACTGAGAATTGGGGTGAAAGTGCACAGTAGGCTCCAGTTTTCAAGAATGACACGCAGAAGGAGAGAGGTATAGTGGACGCAGGGATGAGACAGAACCACTTGACCACCATGTCAAACAGAAAAAAAATGAAATGGGAAACCATGTTTTCTTGATGGCACACAATGTTGTATTTCATTTGTTGGAATCCAGACTTTCCTGCCGGCATACAAATGCATGCCTTTGTAGCATTTGTAATATACACACCCTCAGGACATTGGAACTACAAGCAGTGAGTGAGCTGTACCGCCATGCTAAAGGTGATCTTCACCAGCACAGCAGTGGAACTGACAGCTTTCTGGTCCAACAGCCTGAGTTCACGTCTCATTACTGCCGTTTTGGGGAGGACAAACAGCTGAAAGTGGAAGCGACACCCTCAGCAGAGACATGAGGCATCATAAGGTTCTCTACAAATGTGAAATGTGAAAATGTCTGCATTAAAAGAAAAAAATGTCAACTATTCTGCTTCCATGGTCTTTTATTTGTACTGCTGTGAAAGCACATTCTCTTCTTTCTGAATTAAAGTCCCACCTCTCCCATCTCCCCCTCAGTGTTCCATACTCTTGTCTTTGATTCTAAAGCTTCTTGCCATGTAAATGCATTTTCTTGGCGTGTATAGCTGTAACTTTCCAGAAGTATTTATTTAACAATATTTAAGCAAAAAGTACATGGTCTTTGGCCTTTGTGAACGTACGACTGGATAACTTGGTGTGTGGAGTATGTGACACGATTTTCTTCATGGATGTTTTAATATTGCTTGCTGTTATCGAGCGATGGTCACCATAGGCTCTTATTCTATCAGAAACTTTATCTCCATTCTCCATGGAAATATCAGATTTTTTTTTTCTCAGCCACCACTACACACCTAATGGGGTAACATGTCATTTTTGTGAGGTGTATTACTGTAATGCAAACTATTTTTTGCTATCCTGATTTGTGCTCTACAGAGATCATTGTACACAATGATAAGTAAGATTTACATTTAAATGTATTGTGTACAACACTTTCTTTTAAATTTGAAAACAATTTTGAGCTTTTTAAGATTAAGGTAAGGATAAGTCGATTAATGAGCTGCAAAAACAGTAATTAGCTGCAGTTTTGACTAAGAAGAAGAGAAATCGCTTAACTCACAAAGTTGGACCCTGGTTACTGTTTATTGCCCATCTCATTCAAAATATTCAATCATGTCAGAACATAAAACTGCAGAAAATGCTGCAAATTGAAGGAGTAATTAAAGGATAAAAATATCCTAAAGATGACAGATTATTCCGTTCTCTTAATTTTGCAAATCTTAATATTGCTATGTATAATTTGCTAGGCATATAAACAGACATGCCATTTGCCAGTTTCAGCATTACGGCTTTTGATTCTTAATCAGATTAGGACTGCTGTATACCTCGGCTCCTGAATTGCACTCTAATTAGTCGCTTATGAACATACCAGTTTCATTTTGAAGCAAGAATTTATTGAAATAGAAAATGTGTAATAATGAATGCAAGAAACTTCTGCAAATTCTATTAAATAGTAAGTGTTTTCTGCTTTTTTTTTAACTCTTCGCTTTAATGTCTGTTTTCATGTTTTTTTATGTGATTGAGTGTATATTATCCCACTGACTCTCTGAGTTACTACTATTGACTGTTATATACTGTTTTCACATAGACTCAGACAAATAACAAATCATTAGGAAAAATCATTAAAGAACTGTGAACATGCACTGATTACGGTATATTTTGAGAAATGTGATTAATAAACTCAACGCACTCCCATATATCCATTGCTGTGTCTCGCGTTGAAAATGTAAATGTTTTACAACATTATGTTAGAACATTAGAACGATCTAGAAGAGAACAGGCCATTCAGCCCAACAAAGTTTGCCAGTCCCATCCACTTAATTCATCTAAAATAACATCAAGTCGAGTTCTGAAAGTCCCTAATGTCTTACTGTCTACCACACTACTTGGTAGCTTATTCCAAGTTTCTATGGTTCTTTGTGTAAAGAAAAACTTTCTAATGTTTGTGCAAATTTACCCTTAACAAGTTTCCAACTATCCACGTGTTCTTGATTAACTCATTTTAAAGTCACCGTCTCGATCCACTGTACTAATTCCCTTCAGCATTTTAAATATTTCAATCATGTCACCTCTTAATCTTCTTTTGCTTAAACTGTAAAGGCTCAGCTCTCTTAATCTTTCCTCATAATTCATCCCCTTCAGCCCTGGAATCAGCCTAGTCGCTCTTCTCTGGACGTTTTCTAGCCCTGCTATGTCCTTTTTGTAGCCTGGAGACCAAAACTGCACACAGTACTCAAGATGAGGCCTCACCCGTGTGTTATAAAGGTTGAGCTGAACCTCTTTGGACTTGCACTCCACATACCATGCTATATAATGTAACATTTTATTTGCCTTCTTAATGGCTTCTGAACACTGTCGGGATGTTGATAGCTTAGAGTCCACTACAGCTCCTAAATCCTTCCCATAAGGTGTACTCTCGATTTTAAGACCCATCCACTGTGTATTCAGAATATTCATGTTGTCTTTACAGTCGCGAAAAGAAGAACAATTCACTGTGTTACCAATGTATTTTTTTTTGGTTTGAAAAGTGTTAGCACCCATTTCTTTTTTCGTCGAATAAAATGTATCTTAGAAATGTTTAAAGTATAGCATAACCTAATAGAGTATAACATCCTCATATGTCAGTCCAATTCTGGATCATGCAGTTCTTAAAATATAATCTATTTACTTGTTCACATAGAAATTAGCCCTATTGCAATGGACAAATAAGCTGCCGTGTTGGCATGAGAGTTGCTACTGCAGCAGTATGAGGAGCCCGTGGGTTGCGGGTGGTTCTGCGGAGACAGAATTTGACATTCAGCCGTGTTGCCAACTTCTATAAAATGGAAAATTTTCTGAAGTTTTCTTTAGATGTTTTTAAGTCAAGATTTCTAATATGCACAACAGAAACCATTGTTGATGGCAAATTGGGCCCCCTCTACTTACCTCCTAAATGTCCCTTTCCTAAATACTGAATGTCAAAAGGGGACCAGTGAATAGCAAATAATTGCACAGGAAAAAAGCAAACTCACATTTACCTAAGTCCAGCAATTTAAACCAAGATCCTTTCACCAATGTTTTACTTATAAAGGTTTGCGGACAGAGCTTAAGTTTTTCATCACCACTTACCACGGTGAGTGATTCTGTCATACTGTTAGCGTGGTGAAGGTCAGCTCTTCTTTGGCACACTTCACTCCATTAAGACCTTTGAGTGTCTGTAGCCGGGCCACAGTAATACAGTGGTGTGAAAAACTATTTGCCCCCTTCCTGATTTCTTATTCTTTTGCATGTTTGTCACACAAAATGTTTCTGATCATCAAACACATGTAACCATTAGTCAAATATAACACAAGTAAACACAAAATGCAGTTTTTAAATGATGGTTTTTATTATTTAGGGAGAAAAAAAATCAAACCTACTTAGCCCTGTGTGAAAAAGTAATTGCCCCCTTGTTAAAAAATAACCTAACTGTGGTGTATCACACCTGAGTTCAATTTCCGTAGCCACCCCCAGGCCTGATTACTGCCACACCTGTTTCAATCAAGAAATCCCTTAAATAGGAGCTGCCTGACACAGAGAAGTAGACCAAAAGCACCTCAAAAGCTAGACATCATGCCAAGATCCAAAGAAATTCAGGAACAAATGAGAACAGAAGTAATTGAGATCTATCAGTCTGGTAAAGGTTATAAAGCCATTTCTAAAGCTTTGGGACTCCAGCGAACCACAGTGAGAGCCATTATCCACAAATGGCAAAAACATGGAACAGTGGTGAACCTTCCCAGGATTGGCCGGCCGACCAAAATTACCCCAAGAGCGCAGAGACGACTCATCCGAGAGGTCACAAAAGACCCCAGGACAACGTCTAAAGAACTGCAGGCCTCACTTGCCTCAATTAAGGTCAGTGTTCACGACTCCACCATAAGAAAGAGACTGGGCAAAAACCGCCTGCATGGCAGATTTCCAAGACGCAAACCACTGTTAAGCAAAAAGAACATTAGGGCTCGTCTCAATTTTGCTAAGAAACATCTCAATGATTGCCAAGACTTTTGGGAAAATACCTTGTGGACTGATGAGACAAAAGTTGAACTTTTTGGAAGGCAAATGTCCCGTTACATCTGGCGTAAAAGGAACACAGCATTTCAGAAAAAGAACATCATACCAACAGTAAAATATGGTGGTGGTAGTGTGATGGTCTGGTGTTGTTTTGCTGCTTCAGGACCTGGAAGGCTTGCTGTGATAGATGGAACCATTAATTCTACTGTCTACCAAAAAATCCTGAAGGAGAATGTCCGGCCATCTGTTCGTCAACTCAAGCTGAAGCGATCTTGGGTGCTGCAACAGGACAATGACCCAAAACACACCAGCAAATCCACCTCTGAATGGCTGAAGAAAAACAAAATGAAGACTTTGGAGTGGCCTAGTCAAAGTCCTGACCGGAATCCAATTGAGATGCTATGGCATGACCTTAAAAAGGCGGTTCATGCTAGAAAACCCTCAAATAAAGCTGAATTACAACAATTCTGCAAAGATGAGTGGGCCAAAATTCCTCCAGAGCGCTGTAAAAGACTCATTGCAAGTTATCGCAAACGCTTGATTGCAGTTATTACTGCTAAGGGTGGCCCAACCAGTTATTAGGTTCAGGGGGCAATTACTTTTTCACACAGGGCCATGTAGGTTTGGAATTTTTTTTTCTCCCTAAATAATAAAAACCATCATTTAAAAACTGCATTTTGTGTTTACTTGTGTTATATTTGACTAATGGTTAAATGTGTTTGATGATCAGAAACATTTTGTGTGACTAACATGTTAAAGAATAAGAAATCAGGAAGGGGGCAAATAGTTTTTCACACCACTGTATGTGTAAATTTGGCACTTTGCAAAATAGAATAATATGGGATTTGCTCGCTGTTTCTAGAGCTTGACGGTTTTTGGGCTTTTGAAATCGCCCATCAAGGTGAGGCCATGTCTGTTGCTGAAATTTTTGAAGTTCAAGTGCCTCTTTCAGGTTCTGATAGACAGAGCTGCTGATAAAAGAAAACATTTTCTGCATGATAAGTAAGGCTATTTGACATACAACCTCTGATACTGTCTGAGAAACACTGTGTAGTCAACCATGCTTGATAAACTTCAGAATTGCAGCTCTGGGCCAGGCCAGCACAGTAGTGAATAAATAGAATAGCTCTTCTCAATTTTCCATGCACTCAATAGCGAGTTTCTTAGTTTCATGTTTTGTCCAGAACAACTGAAGATATTTGCCTGCCTCTGTTGTAATTGTGGGAACTGCCATTTTGCCTTGTTTTCAGTAATGGGACTGTGTTTGCCATCAAGTGACTTAGAGGTTGTACCATGCGGCATTAATACTCTGGAGGGCATTGAAGGTGGTGCCACACTGTATCTGGCAGCCATGATTTTGGTTTTGGGGATTTAGACTCAAGCTTGTGTTTGGATTTTCAATTTGGTTAATATTTTGAATTTGGGTGTCTTGATATTTTTGATGTCCTGGTTTTGACCTCAGCGTGTTATTTTGGTTACAATTTTTCCCTTTTCATCCCCTGGTCCATTTTCTGTGCCTTTTTAGTAAGACTGAGTAATTACAAAAGGATCAAAGAACATTGCATAGGCAGCAACTGATCTGACTTCTCCTCTCCAACAAATATTTTGCATTGCAAACCGGATACACTTGCTTCACCTTCCACTCAATCTAGTGGGAATCTGTGAGCCTCCTGTTCCTCGTCCTGGTGGGTTCACAGGAGATCCTAAATCCTGCAGAGGTTTTTTTGAACCAGTGCAAGCTGGGTTTGGATCAGCAACACCAGACCTATCCCACTGATCATTCTTGGATGGCTTTTGTAATTTCATTAATGGACGATAGGTCATTAGATAGGGGATCCACACTTTAGGATGCATAACTTCCATGGTGTTTTGTTTTCAAGACTTTCAGGCTGTTTTGAACAAACTGGAGGGATATGGATGGCTGTGAATAGATTATTAGATATCAAGCAGGTAGATAAGTCTATTGGTGATTACAGTACATCATCATGCTTAAAACAATATCTGCAGACGTCAGTTGGGAAAAATCAGACTTGGTTTCTTTGTTTAAAATGGGACTATAGGATCAAATTAAAGATAAGTTTGCCAGCCATGATGTGGGTAATAAAATTGACAAAATGACATGTCCCACCCTCACAACTGGAAATTTTCTTTATAAACAAATTGTCTCTGGACTGGTTGTGACAATTTGCAAATTGGAGGTGATCATCATTATTTGGAGTATTCTATTAAATGTGTCTCTGCACAAGTTTCTCAAAGCAGTGGTCAGAACCTCCTGTACTTACTCTGGGTGGTGTAATAAAAAAAAAAAAGAAGAAGCGGAAATATTGCTCTACATTTCCAGCCATGGGGAAGCATGCTTTTTTTGGCTCATAGAAGAATTTATGGACCCTAGGATCATTTGTGGCTTCTTACTGGTGGATTGTTTGTCCCTGTTATTTTACTGGGGAAAAAAAAAATAATGTCACTAGAAGAGCAAACCGGCATGTTGTTCACGAGTTGTGAAGCTTGGTGGTTTAATCATTGCATAGCAACTCACCATCTTATGTGCTCTCAACGGACTCATCTAATAAACCATAAAAGAGATTTCAAGACCCTTTAACTAGACTAGTCACAAAATTAAGGAATTGATGTACGTAGCAAAGAGGGTTTTGATTGTGGGCAGAATTTACATGATTCAAATGAAAATCTCCCAAAACAATTTTTATTCCTGTTTCACAGCCGTCATATAATCAACAAGTGTACTTCATTGTAAACTCAATTACAGTATACAGCAGACAAAAAGACTGCATATCAAAACAACATCACTACAAAGAGCAGAAGCAGAAAGTGACATGATGCTACCTGACTTTCAGCTATACTATGGTGTTGTGAAAATTTCTAAATTGATGAAACAATGGGGAAAAAAAAGAAAGTGTTGAATACACTACTGATTAGTTGGATCTGGAAAGAAAATCTTGTAAGAACTTTGTATTATATTAATGACATAAATGCGCAAATAAATAAAAACTGCATGAAGCATGAATAAATAAAGGTTTGCCAGGTAATTTGCCACTGATCAGAGCTGTAAAGTTGTTTGAAAATGCAGCTGTGAATATGCACCTGATTTAGACTTGTAATATAAAGGTCAAATATTCAGTTCAAAATAGCTTTGGGCTTTTTATGTCAAAGTGTCTAAACTGATACAGGTGCAGATCACCACTCACCTTGTGGTCGTCTTCTCTGATACATCATGTAAATCTGCGATCTGACGTGCTTTACACCACATAAAAGAAGATATTCTGTTGACTGAACTGGAATGTCCAAGGATAGACGTCCAGCGCAGGTAACTTCGTCATGTGAACTGGCCTGTAGCCTAGTCTGATGCACCAGCTCTTCAACGTTTTCAAAACTAGTTTCAATATCATGTTCTAAAAGGGCCACCAACATTGTGATTTCTTCTGATAAATCTTCAATTTTCTCTCTGAAATATGTTACAACTTTGGCAGAATCAATTTCCTCAGCACTAGTAAGCTTTTTCCAAATTAATTTTTGTGTTATCTCATTTACCTCCATCTCATGCACTGACATATTAAATTAGGCCCAAGCAATCTGTAGAAGATTATTCAACAGTCAAAAGACAGCATGTGCCAGAGCCCACCTTCTCAGCTCTGATGAGTGAAAGTGACAGTTTTATTTCAAGCTTCATGATGCATTTGGAGGATTATTATGGACAAAATTAAATAAATAAGCAACAAAAACATTTTGTGACACAGTTATTGATTTATGCTCACATTTCAAGCAGTTTTTATTTATTTATGCTCACAGTACTGTTATTTATTTGCATATGTATTTATTTATTTTATTTTGTCTGAAATATTCCTCCACACAAAGCATACTGTAATTCACCTTAAAATTATACATTGTACAAATTCTTCAAATTTAAAATGATCCGAAATATATCTGGGATTGGACTCTAATTGAGAATCATGCCAAGTACCTCCAGCTATGTTCAGGCATATGTTTTGGGAATTTCCAAAATTAACCTTTTTTTTTTTTTTTTGCTTTCTTATTTATCGCATAATGTATGATTAATGATCATCCTAATTTCTCATATAGTAGTGTTTGGAGTCACTTCTAACAGTATTAGACTATCTAGTGATAAACCCACTATGATTTCCCACACTACATTGTCTAGTTCTGCTTGATCATATGCACCCTCACCAGCATTCTGCGGGACAGTAGAATTTCCTTCTGTGGTATATTGCTAAATATAAATATATAAATGTGCCTTATTAGCCTTCAGTATTTGAAATAAGGATCAGAAAAAATTACACATACCTGCATCCTTACAGGTGCAAATGGAGTAGGACAATGCCAGCAGCAAAGGGATGATGCATCTTTAAAAGATTTTGGACGGCGTTGTGAAACTTTCCCCTCAAAGGGCCCTCTGATAGTTGTGTTGGCTGCCGCCTCTCCATTTCCTTTCAAGTTGATCATTTGCTGGTGCTATTTTAAAAGCATCAAGAAGGAAAAGTAGTATGGCAAAGTTTTAAAAACTGCACTTTTTTGTGGCTCTGCTGCTGGCTGAAGACTAAAAAATTATGTTCCATTGGGCAGGATGCAGGAATCGGGAGTGTTCATGAGTGCGCATTCGCCCCAGCACCATCTCCTGAGCAGGTGAGTATGCGCACATGAAGTTGGCTCACTTGTTTAAAGATGTGCGCTACACATAACACGCATAACAGGGGAAGTGGTGACCAGGGGCCTCATTTATAAATGTGTTTAATTTCAAGTGTGAATTTCAAATTTCAAGTACACGTATGCTCAAAAAAATATAAAAAAAACAGGTTTATAAAATCTGACCTGCACACTCCCTTTATACATCACCATCACCTTGTAAATGTGTACTCGTAAAGGCACCTCAAACCACTTTTGGTTCCACCCTGAAACAGCTTTATGTGAAGCATGCTGATAGCAAGTGAGCCTGGGACCTCAGTAATAAAGCTTGCGCCTTGCATACACGCAAATGAGGCTTGAAATGTTGGTATGCAACTTCCCATGCAAATGTCAGGATTTATAAAAGTAAACTTGACGCAAAAGCTTGTGTATATTTATGGCAACTCTGACCCATGCGTATGCAACATTTCAGAGAAACTGGGAAATGAGGACACCGTTGATCAAGCAGGGAAATGCAGCCAAACCAGATGATATGATGATATGACACATCTATCACCAAGCCATACGTTATTATATGTGTTGACGTGACAAACAAAATAAGCCTCAAAAACTATTCTTTCTCAGCAATTGTCTCTCTTGAACAAATTCCAAATCTTTGATAAATTTCAGTCTGGTTTCAGTGCCCGTCTAGTACAGAATCCACTCTTTGGAGGGTGACAAATAATCTGTTGTGTATAGCTGATGCTGAAGAACTATGTCTGTCTAACTTTGTTTGATGTACTGTAAGTGCTGCTTTTAATACAGGTTGGCCTGCCTCCACCAAGAGGGCAAAGAGTGTACATGAACATGCTGAAACGGGCATAGAGATATATTGACACAAAAGGAGATCACTTTCAGCATCTTCTGTAAGTGTAAGTACCAAATTTGATCATTTTTCTCTTCACCACGTAATGCAGTTGTCTCGGGGAAGGCGGGCCACTTTTTCATGGGCCACCCTGTATTGTTAACCAAACTATTCTGTTCAATTGTTTGGAGCATTTGGTAGGCATTAAGGGCGCAGGTCTAGCCTGGTTAATATCTTATTTTAATAATAGATCTTTTTTTGCCTCCATCAACACTTTTTCCTCCTCTTCAACTATCTTTCTGTGGAGTTCCCCAGAGTCCATTTTGGCCCCAACACTTTTTGTCCTAAACATACTTCCTCTAGGATCAACTATTCAGCATCATAATACTGCATTTCATTGCTCTGCTGATGACACACAGTTGCATCTACCCCTGAAGCCAGCTGATAAGAGTTCAATAACCAATCTGCTCGACTGCCTTAAGGATGTTAATTGATGTATGGCTAATAACTTCCTCCAGTTAAATGAGAATAAAACAGTGGTGCTGCTTTTTGGGCCTCCTGTTGCCATCAGTAGCCCTGCCAATAACCTTGGCCCTCTGTCCCCCCATATTAAAACGTATGTGAAAATCGGTGGGCTATTTTTAATTCTTCTCTCTGTTTTGACAAACAGATAAATGTTTCTATCATCTCAAATGCATAGATAGCCATGTATTCAGATAGCCAAAATCAAGTCCTTCTTATCTGCCAAAGACCAGTGTCCTCATGTATGCCTTGGTCAAATGTCAAAGTTGACATGAAAAGGTGAGTCGCATCCTACCGTTTGTTTATTCTGTTTCAGAAAATATTACAAATGCTGACCCCGTACCGAGGACATGAATCCAAGCGGTGATGGTGCTGCTGTGCCCAGCACATCTTTGGGCAATGGCTGTACACACATCTCTGCTGACGGATGCTGTTCTGGGGTTACAAAATGCAATAGTGGATGCTGTAAGAGATGTGGCCAGTGAATTAAGGAATATAAGGGCTGTACTATGTGATATTGAGCACAAATTAAATGAATTGGTTAAAAAATAAATGCTGCATCAGATTGCCTGTTTTTACATTCAGCTAATTACATTCAGACAAAGTTGTAATGCTGTCTGATTTGGCTGATCATTTGGTGGGTCAGGGTCAGGTTTATCATGCCACATCTCTTCAGGTACAAGCAAGCCACGATTGTGTGCCACATTATGAAGCACTCTACATACCTGCACGATGCAACACACTTTCTGTGGACTATAGAGTAGTACATTGAGTGGAAATGCTTTCTATTTGCATATGCAAATTCATTGTCTGAAGGCACCTTTATAGTATAGTGTCGACACTGAGAGCCACAACAGGTAGATTCTCTGCTCTTGTGGCTCTTGGTGGTGACTACCTATAAAAGGACTACTTGAATTTTGCTGCACTAGCTGGAAAAAAGCGAGTTGTCATTTTTATAGGCACTCCTGCTACAGATGATGTAATGCCAGTTCTTTTTTTTAGTGATTTATCCCTGGCCGATGTAACTTGTCCAGCACCATTGCAATAGTAATGTGCATGCAGCTGACTGCTCCAATTAGATTTGTAAAACTGGATGTTGCTGTGAATTGTGCTTTGATGTTTCAAAGTTCAAGCACAGTGTAAGGAAATCTTATACAGTATATCTGGATGACAAACGGATAATACCATCCTATAAAGCTGGCATGGCACAACTCGGTGATGTTTGTGAAATACCTGATCGGTCACGAAGTTCATGTTGAAAAGCTCCTGTGGCTAAAAACCCGAGCGTGGACAGAGCTTGCAAAGGAGCAGGTAGAGCACAACTCCTGTAAGTCTGCCTTTGTAAAGCCAGCTTCATTTCAGCACACAGCTCCAGGAGGAGAGCAAATTTTAATTGGAAATCAAAATCGACTTAGAAGCCAGTTGTCATCATCTATAAATGTACATTTTCTTCTAATTCTTCCATTTGCAATGTCTTCTAACAACACTAAAGCAGCTATGGTATTTGGAATGGTTTGGCCATTACATGCATCATTACAGTATATTGTTAGAGAATGATTACAATCAAGTGAATTAAATTTGTAAACAATAAACAATTAATTTCGGTGTATTTGGATATGAATCTAAAATAAGGGACCACACAGAAACAGCAGCACTGGTTTGACACTGGGTGCCGCCAGTTTGCAAAATGAGCAGAAAAGCGCGTACGCATGGAGTAAGGCTGCCGTGAAAATGTGCGTAGCTTTATGCAAAGTTTCGTTTTTATACATCTCAAGTGTGCATGGAAACGGGCGTGCTCAACATTTTTGAGCATGCGCATCATTTATACATGAGACCTCAGGAGACTGTTATCCATACCTTTTTCCTCAAATAAGTTGGATTATTGCAATTCTCTATATCTATATATCTATATATGTCAGTCAGGATTTTCTTCTTCAGCTAGTTCAAAATGCAGCTATCATGTTGTTAACAGGTTCCCACAAGAGGGACCATATTACTCCTACATTGGCCTTTCTTTATTGGCTGCTCATCAGGTTCAGGATAATGTATATAAAACAATAAATAATCTGGCACTTCCATATATTTCATCCAATATTCTTTTTCCTGTGTACTTCAGATCATCACCCCAATTTCTCTTAGCAGTGCCACATTCTCGCCTCATAAGGAAAGGCGATCAAAGTTTTACAATGGCTACTCTGAAACTATGGAATGAGTTACCTTTATTTGTCAGAACTGCTTTCACAGTCCTGATGTATAAATCCTGTTTAGTTTCTTGAGCTTTTGGAGACACTGAATAATGGTTTGGCTTTGCTATTGCTTAAAAATCATATTCTTTGTAACTTTGGGTTCTGTAGACCAAATCATATTACTTTTCTATAGTTTTATTTAGTGTTTTATGTCACAGTTTTGTTTTATGTCACAGTTTATTTTACTTTGTACTGTACTATGGTGTACTTGTTTGCTGTTTTAAATGTGCTTTATAAATAAATTTTATTTTAGATATAACTTATTTTTCTCTGTTATTATAGATATTCAACAAAATGGACCTAAATTGTGTTAAAGTGTAACATTGGCACTTAGTTTCATTCTTTTTATCAGCCTTTCATTAGTTTTTAAGAGCTCCAGCTGCTATTTCGTGTTGCACAAATGATAATTTTGCAAATGGAAGGTAGGCAGTCTCCCTATTTATGACCAACAGGTGGCAATCAGTGCCTCATTCTTACTTTAATCTCATTGTTCAGTTATTCACCCTACAGATGTTTCTAAGAAATCATTAGTATACCACATTCCATTATCAAGTATGAGCTGTTACAATGTAGAACTTGTGTGAAGGTGGGGAGTTTACTCAATAAGATGGCAACTCAATTTACTTAAGGATTTTACCTTCATGCGGGCATTAGACAAGACTTACAGAGGTACTGTATAGATTATTTGTTACTTTACAATTTTCTGTTAAACTTTGTGTTCTCTCTCATGCACATACCTTATTTTGGAATTTGGCATCCTTGATTTATTTTTTGTAGACAACTCTTGAAAATCCCCTCTACAGAATTAATATTGGTAGTGAATAAACTCCTCCACCAATACTAATTAGGGAAAGAAAGACGCACCAAATATCAGCTCACAAATCATTGTTATTTTATTGAAGGATGGAAAATAAAATTCGAACTATCTGCAGCCATCTAAAACTCAGACAAAAACATAAATAGTTTTTGCATTGACATAGCAAATTAAGACACAATTATTCATTAAAATTGTACACAATTTTAAGCATGGTTCATTAAAAAAAACAACAGTTAAAGGTCACTCATTCATTAAATTTCTTCACAGTTATGGCACTCCATAAATCAATGAGAAGTGAAACTTTCACTTCCAAAGGCATTACTGATATTATTTCCATGTGGATTTTGCATAAGTTCAAGACTTAAAATCATGTCATTACATGACTTAAAACAAACAAATACTAAACTTGCAGGACATTTATAATGCTACAATAAGTAGTAATAATTAATAATGATCAATAATTCCCAACAAGTCCTAATTGCATTGATATCCAAACCCAATACATACAAAAATAAAATCACCTTAAGAGGAACAGATTTATCTTATGGAAGGAGAGCTGAAACAAGAGGGGCAAATGCCAGGTGACATTTTCACTAAGAATACTCACAGCCAAAATCAAATTTAAATGAATCCAGAATCATTCCGTATATAATGTATTGTAATTAACAGCTGAGGACAAAGCCATTATAAGTATGGATCTACATGGTTTGTCTTTAAATTTAAATAGATGTTTTCATGGTTGATGAAAGTGGCAGTTTGAATTTGAGGTGAGGCCATCCATAAGAGAGTAATCTGAGGCTCACAAGCAAAAAACGAAGATTGCACCCTTCTTCTTGGTCATGGTTGAATATTTTGATTATTACTGAAGGAGTGAACTCTGTAAAATTTAATCCTAAAACATTCAGGAATTTAGATCAAAGACCTAACCAAGCAGCTACTATAATTAATACACACAGAGAAAGTTTGCAAAATATTTTTTAAAATGGACATTTATGTTATTCAGGTTTAATTGCTGAGTTCTATGATTACAATATAACGTGAGCAACATGACACAGTTACTCAGTGGCCTTTTTAAAGGCCTAATGCACATATTCTTTACAACTGAAATTTGACATTTTTTAAATTAGTAACTATACTAAAAATGTAACTTGATTTTACATTTGAGAGTGTAGCATTTATGACCTGCAACATTGAAAAAGGCAACTTTTAGTTTGTACTTGCATCATGAACACTGTGGAGAAAATATAAAAAGGTGTGTTTTTTTTCTGTTAAAAATCATCTTACATAAACATATTCAGGTCCAGCTGATGACAGTATTAGCCCAAATAAATAACATAAAATAAAGCTGGTACAATCATTTAGCATGTTCAAAAATATTGAAAACATAAGAAAAATTAACTTATGTTGCATTTTGCAATGTGTGTGCAATAGAAGCCAGTCATGCTTCACACAATATCTGTTGTAAATAAAAATGACATCCACAGTATAACAACAGTCATTTACAAAAAGTAAACAGGACATGGCTGCAAACATACATACACACATATATAAATAAATATATATATATATTAATAAAAAAAAATAATAGTATATTTGGAAAGCTACTCAATCATTAAGTGCCTTTGGTTAAAAAGTAGATATAGCTTCTAATTGCTCTGACTTAATTATGTACAGCTATCTAGCTAATAAACATACTAATTACACATATCTCTATCTATATATATATATTTTTTTTTTTTTTCCCCAAAGAAGGACCATAATGGCTTATTTAGGCTCAGACTACTTAAAGCAACTTTTACACCAGAAAGCAACACCTGCAAATATGCAATGGACATATACAGTAAAAACACTGTATATCTAAGCTGCCAGTCCAGTCCCACATTCCCACACAATATACTGTGTGTGTACATATGCTGTGTATTAAACACTGTACATCACCTATGCTGTACACATGCACTTATACCTCAGCACTGAAATTATTTGCATTGTGCTGTGCTGCTCTTCTTTTCATAACCATAAGTAATACTGTATATACATTTGCTTTGACCAGTGAATATAAGCTATATTTTTTGCTGAACAAAATTTTCAAGTTTAATAATGACACGAGCTGTGCATTCCATTACCCGCATTGCAACTTCAGAGGTGTACCTGTCATTTGGAATCTGAGGAAACGGAAGAAGGTCTGGGTAGCGGGTTCTTAAGCTGTCTACACCATATGCTTCCAAAATGTGCACATCTTCTGCGAGTCCTGTTAGCTGTTGGCTGTATTCCTCCACTTTTTGGGCCAAGGCAGCTGGCTTTACATCTTTGTCTGATTTTCCTCTAACTGAATAGTCAGCAGCTATCAATGCAAGTTTGGTAGCCAGATAACATTTAAAGCATACCCATTCATTTGCATTTTTATGCATATCATTTCTTGCAGCAGAAAAATTTGCCCTTGCTTGTCTTAGCCATCTCCGTGCCTCAACTGGGTTGCCCACTGATTTGAAAGTAGGAGGTACAAAAAAACGGGGTGAATGGTTTGAACTGGCATAGCTTGTGAAATGTTCTCTGAAATGCTGTTTCTCTGACTTATGGCTTGTAGCCTCCTGATTCCATGATGTATAAAACCTTTGAAATGAAAACTTTTCAGACTGAAATCGTGCAGAGGAGGTAGAGAATGGTCTCCTGCAAGCTCTATCTGCAGTTGGGTCAATAAGGCCTTGTTTCTCCAGCCTGCTGATTTCATTTTGCAAGTGCTTGAATACCTCTGTTGCTATTTCCAAATTTTCTGCATTTTTGTCAGGGTGCCATTTAAGGTAAAGCCTCCTGATAATCTTTTTCCTTTCTGATTCAGGAAGTTTCCAGGCCTGTTCTATCACTAGAGTAACTTCTTTAAGGATCTCTGGTAGAGTATTTAGTTTCAGTTTCTGTGGTGACTGGTGTTTAGATGAAGGTGCTTTATGGTTTTCTTTTCCAGAAAAGAGAGGAGGCACCACTCTTGGCCCTGGAGATGGAAATTCTGATGGGCTTGTTGGTGTTGAGGGAGTACTATCTCTTATATTAGAGCTTTCATCTTGCCTTGAAAATTTATACAAATCCAGAGAGCTGACTATCTTGTACTCACTATACCCAATGTCAATTTGGAAGTACTTTCCCAGAAAGGTTGGGTTCTCTTCTTCTTCTTCCTTTACCACCTCTTGGACTATAATAGCATATGTGTAGGTTGGCTGGTAAGATCCATATACATCTCCCCCTTCAGAGTCAACAAGATATCCAACATACTCTCCAGGATAAAAAACATTCATAGGATCCATAAGCAGTATGTGGTGGATCTCTGCTGGAATGGGTGTACCAGGCTGTGGAAGTTCAAGCTTGGATGGCTCAGTGGAATCATATTTGACACCTAAATTGTCAAGTTTTTCAGTAATCCTGTAAATGTCATTGCATCCAAGCATGGCTATCAGATAAGAGGTATCAGAAATCAAATTGTCTGTTGCTGATTTCAGTGTCATTGCCAGTGCTAACAAAAAGTTTATATCCTTACTGTCTGAGTGTTGAATGTAGAGATGTATTACAGAATTTCCATATCTTTTCAGAAATGCTAGAGTTTCACTTTTACTGTGTGGGATAGGGCTGTAGCCTTTCACCCTCAAGGTTGTCTGGAGTTTCTCAAAACAAGAAACCTTCAAACCTTCTCGAAGGGCCCTGCATAATCTAACTGCCTTTTCTTCGTTGACCACAAAAGCATTATCATTTTCATGTTTCATAATTCGAATGAGCCCAGTAATAAATTGCTCAGATGAAAGAAGAAGCTGTAATCGACCTTGAAGAGAGCACAAAGCACCAAACTGACACATTTTTGGAGTTTCTTCATCCAGTTGTTCCTCTAAAATGCTGCTAAGAAGTTGTGGCCTCATTTTTTGCGGCAGAAGCATTATCATTTTTGTATGGAAAGCATGATCTTTTCCTAAATAACACTGACTAAGGTCAACAAGCATCTGAACTCCAATGTTGCCTTGAATTCTGCTTTTGTAGTGGGGAGCATCATCAAAAACTAACATGTTAGATTTTGCAAGCCTTCCATCATGGCTGGGAAGGTAAAACATTAGGTCTCTGAGGCTTTCCAAGTCCTGCCGCACTTGAACTGGCTCATTCTGGAGACTTTTAAAGAGTCCTGACACTGCCCTTTTTACAGTTCTCATTTCATTGGGATCAAGTTGCTTTCCTTCAGAGTTCCTAAAAATGCGGCACAAAACTTCAACATATTGCTTTGTGGAAACAATGTCTTCTGTACCAAGAAGCTTAAAAAGCTGGTGAAAGGTGCCAAGCTCCAAAGGTAGTTTATACAAGTAAGGCTTAAAGTCAGACTCATTATCGAGATTAATAACAACTTCTTCTGGTTTAAGTAACTTCCAACCATCTTCAACCATAACAAATGCAGTTCCTCGTAATTGGAAGCGAAATTCTCTTTTATCTGCATTCAGAAAATCATACGTACTTCTTAATACTTTTACCCTAGTTTTCACCATGTCATCATCCAGGTTAGTTATGTTACATATATTTTTGCAATTGCTAATAACTTTTTCCAAAGGTGGATCCAGGTTGACATTCAGCATAGCCAAAACTTGATCAAGTTGTTCCTGTGCTCCTAGACTGCTTCCATCCTGTTCCATAATACTTGTTGGTGTGGCCTTTTCTGGAAGAATGGGGCAAGATGTCCAAAGCAATTGCATAACATCTGTTTGTTTAAATTTTGGATTTACCTGTGAGCCACTGAAGCGGATAAGTGGGAGAGTGTTATTAACCTCCTGATACTGAGGATGAAGTCGAAGTAGTTCAGCTGGAGCACGTTCTGGACATAAAAATGGAATTATTGAAAGCTCTTTGAGAAATACACCCAAAAACAAATCTGTCCGCTCATTAAAGATATGATTTAGTAAAATGTCAACTATAGTCTGTGCTTTTTCCTTTGACCAGTTTTCAGCCTGTGCCTTTACGCTCACGTCCCTTGCAAACTGCAGCAGCTGATGCTGGGAAACCATGTATTTTAGTCCTATATTTCTAAGGAATGATATCCACGAAGAAATAAATGTAGCTCCATTTTTAGGCTTTACGTACTGTTCAATCTTTTTAAAGAAATCCTGGGGTATGAAAGCCTTTTCTGGGAGCATCACTTCATAAACCTTGACAGTACGATCAAAGAATGTTTTTGCAGGTTTTAACCTCTTTGTTGCATCATAAATAAAAGAAAGACTCTCAAGTTTTTCAAAAAGTTGTTCTTTAATTCCTGAAGGATCTTCCATATTTGAAAGTCTGCTTTTTAGATAAACAAGATGCTCAATCTTAGCATCATAGGATAGACTATCAAACTTAGGAAGAAGATGTTTCAGATAAACTTCAAGATCATCAATAGGAACACAACCAAGGAAATAGTACAGTTCTTTTAAATTGGGGTTGTCAAGAAGAAATGCAGATGATGTTGACTGAGCCCACTTTTCCATGTCAGCAGAAGGAATAATTTTTGTCAATATAAAACATGATGCAAACTTTGAAAGGCTGGTGTACTGGCCACTGACAGACTTATAACAAGGT
The DNA here is from genome assembly GCA_026402145.1 of Polypterus bichir lapradei. NCBI lineage: Eukaryota > Metazoa > Chordata > Cladistia > Polypteriformes > Polypteridae > Polypterus > Polypterus bichir. The sequence goes on from JANRMT010062834.1 coordinate 5,434,827, forward strand.
AGGATTTTCAATCTTTCCACATCGTTTTCAAATAGATTACTTAGATTGCAATTGAAGTACAAAAGTAGTGCTTCAATGTCATTGTCCATTAATCTTTCAGTCTTAAAAGCTGAAGATTGTATCATGTAGTTAATTGCCTTTAGTATGCTGGACGGATTGTCTGTGTTTGCTGTGTGCATAGCTAACAAAGGCACCAAGGAATTTTCTTTTGAACAGATTTTGTTAAGGGCTAACTGTACACATCCTCCTTTCATCAAAGTGTGAAATACTCTGTCATTTTGTCCATTTGGAAAAATAGCAGCATATATCAAGCTCAGGGGTAAAAGGATATCACACTCAGGAACAACTAATTTATTGCTGGAGACCATAAACTTTATACATGGAAGCAGTGCCCAATCCTTTAATATATCAAGGACTGTATCAAATTTTGGCTTAGTATCTGCTTGTTCCTCTTTGATGCATACATTTTCACTAATGAAGTGCCAAGTACTTTTCAGCCAAGATTCACTGGCATAGTTTTCTTTCCACTTAACAAAAGACTTTGTCTTGTATTCACGTGGTAATACTGAAGATAATAAATCACCAAAGCTACTGATGTCAAAGGTCTTAGCAACACCGCAATTCATAAGAAGAGTGGTATACTTCATGTAGAGAGTATTCATGAAAAGTTCCTTACGTGGGGAAATCAAATCATGATAAGTTGTCAAAAACTTTGCCCGCTTTGCATCAAACACTTGGAGAATGTTGTCCATGGTAATCAACAGTGGCAGTCCTTCAATTTTAATTTCACTCTCCTCGGCGTCTTTGAAACAGTAGTCAACCAGAAGCTTAAGGCTATGAAAAAGTTTGAAATTAGACTGCTGTAATCGACATGGAAGTTTTCCAATGTGGCAGCACGCGTCTGGAGCTGAAAAGGTTAAAAGAAATGATCTTACATCTGCTGGTGTGACATAGCTTACAGGAATCCCAGCATCTTCAAGACAGTAATACAGGCTTGCTGTTTCCTCACAGCTATAAACCAAGTTAAAACCAACATCTAACAACATGGTTTTCAATCTATACACATTTTCTGCAATTGTTTTTCGCGTAGTAATGTTATATTCTGTGTTTTTCAGATGCTGGAGTTCATCTTGAAGCAAATTATCAAAAAATGCTCTCCCTTTATTGGCTGTGGATGAATTTACCCAGGATATATAAATAGTGGAGTGTAATTCTGTGTTATCCATGTGGGGAGCTCTTACAACAGGAAGTAAACGTTTTAAATCTGCATGAATACACCTGTACACAGCCTTAACAAGACAATACCAGTCTGGCTGAAAGTCAAGCCTATTTACTGGGAAAAATGAAAGAAACTTTTTCAAAGTATCTTTCACAATATGAAAAGGTGTGCCCTGTATTACTGTAATGGTTGGATCAGCACCTGAAAAACAACGCCGTTTTAATTGTATAAGCAGCTCTACATAAGCTGGAGCAATCAAAGCAGTCATAAGGTTATTATTCCAGTCACTTCTCACTCCAACACCATTGTCATCCCGCCACAGATTTCGCCTTGCAGAATCCAAAGCAAAATGACCATTTACATGAAAAGGTAATCCCGTTTCCAGAGACAATGGTAAAAAGCAAAAAGCTCTGTAAAGCTTTTTATAATTATGACTAATGCAAGCCGCAACACCACCCCGAGGAAAAAGTGTGATATCTTCATTCTTGTGTGCAGATATAACACTTTTTGAGACATTTTCCATGTTTGCAAATCCCGATCGGTTACATACCAGCCAAGTTGTAAGGTTGCCTTCAGAGTCCTCTATATCCATAGTGTAAGTGATCTGCTGTACTGGTATATTTGGCAGAGGCTTTTTTTTGGTGACACTGTCTATTACAGAGGCATGGAACTGTTTGCGTTTCAGTCGATCTCCCTCTGTTATTTTGGCGATTACAGAGTACAACACCTTTAGTTCTCCAGTGCTTTTATTAATTTCACAGATCGAAATTTTTTCCATGTGATTCAAAAACATAAGGAGCTCTGCTCCATCAGCCCTGAGCTTGTCCAACAGATTTTGTACCATTCTGTCTGAGGCAGGAACTGAAGAAATTTCTGATACTTTAGCCATTTCAGTATTCCGTATTGGAAATCGGAACATTGTTGAATGGTTAAGCTTAAAATGGTCTCCCAAATACAGATTAAGTACATCAGAAAACTGTGTCCTAAAGTCAGCATCCAAGTCCCTAAACATTCTCCCTGGACTGACAGACGTTGACCCCGGTGCATATCTTGCATGAGGATCAAATATGCAAAGAATGTCATTATTTGATATAAAGGAAGGACAGTCAGTGATGTGATATACTGAATTAAAGCCTATACCATATTGCCCAGTTTTACCAGGATTCCCTTCTTTTGTTCCTCTTCCTAGATTCTGAATTCCTCTAATATCATCTTCTGTAAATGGTTGATTGTTGTAGACACAAAGAGAAGGGCCCTGAAGGGGCATCCATTTATCATCAAATATTCTATCTGTTGGATGATCTCTTGGATCATACACAAAATAAATTTCTGTAGCTTTAGCATCATCTGCATTTTGAAGAAGCTCCTTTAACATTTCCTTTTCTGATGGATATGCATTAAGAATACTTTTAATTCGGCTTGTGAGTTTTTCTTTTTGCCCAAATTCACTTCCAAGTGTGGTAAAACAAATATTGGATGCATAGCGCTCTAAGGCTTTGTGGCGCTTGGGTACTGCACCTAACTTCACTGCTACTTCTCTAGGAATATCACTGTGACAATACTTGACAGATGTATCCCTGACTTTAATCCAAGGGCAATCATTGTAGCACAGAGATTTGGCCGCTAGCAGAGTAAGATTGGTGTCTGGTAACAATATGTTACCATATTTGCTTTGGCAAAATTCTTGGTTTTTATCTCGGATTAAACCCCAGATTCCTTCACTGATAATTCTGCGGCATAACTGGAAGTTGTCTTCAGTAAGCTGACCACGGCCACAATCATTTTTAACAGCTTCAAGTACAGCAGCAAAATTTTCCACTGAGAAGGTCCGCTGCACACCAGAACGCTCAAATAATTCACGGAAACTGTGCCGGTATTTATTGGGTAGCTGATACAAATAAGGAGCTGAATCAAAGTTAAGACAAAAGGCAACTTTAGCAGGATCAACATAGCTGTTCTCAACAAGAATGGAATTGAACATTCCAAATTGTTTTGTTACTTCTTCACATGTGCCTTCATTCTGTAGTATTTCCTCATGAAGATATTTGTAGCATGCATTAGTAATATTTTCTTGATACAGGGTAACACCATCAAATGATTTGGAAAGTTCCTTCAGTTGGCTGATAACAAGATCAACTGATGGCTTCTTTATTAACCCTAAAAAGTCCTTCACTGCTAGTGTCATTGGACCACATCCTTTAAAGGAAGGAGAATTTTCATTTAGTATAGGCTTCATTAAGCAAACTGTATCCTGGTGATCAGTTGTGTAAAGGTCATTTGCTGCAAACATCACTGAATGTTCAAAATTGTTTCCATACCAAGGTAATGAGAAACCAGCAGGCTTTGTCAAAAAAGGAAGAAAACAAATATTCTTCAATTTATTAGCTAGCTCTTCTTGGTTTTCTTTTAGCTTTAACTTTTCGTCAATCAAGCTGAGTATAATACTGCTTCTCAGACATGCTGCATTGTGGTCAGTTTTGTTAAGAACTGCTACTGACTCAGCACGTTCTATTAAATCATCCCAAGAAATATCATCCTTTGCCATTCCCAGTTGGACAAGTTTTATCAAACAGACTGGATTTATATAATCTTGAGCAGTTCCCTGTGGGAAGCGGCCATCATCTGCATCATACAGTTTGGCCACCCTGCCCTCTGGATGAATAAGGCTTGATGGGAGAACCAGTTTATGTGATTTGGCAGAGCATGGTACACACGGAGTTACTTTCACAATTGAAGCAAATTCCTCTACTTTTTCATTCAGAACATACAACATCAAGGGATCCCTGAGATTTTTTTCAATTTCTTGGATATGTGGAAAAAACACATTTGTGAAAAACTGTTTTTCAGTGAAGGTGTTTTCTTGCAAAATGCTTTTGCATCCTGCATCTTCAAATCCCTCTTTGATCCAGTATGGCAGCTCAACTGCACATAGGTTTTGGGATCCACTTTTACCAAGATACTTCAAAAAAATCTCAAAAGCTGCAGGGCCAATATCCTGTCTGCTCAGTAAAATGTCATCAAGGAACCTGACATAATTAATAGAAACCCAGCTGTGTCCATCTGAGAACAATTTTGCAATGTCTTTTTCGCCACCTTTGGAAATTTCTTGGTATACTCCTTGAGATATTAAAGCAAAATCATCATGTACAGATCCTGGATCAGGCCATGCAGCATAGTATTTGTAGTCAACTAGCTCACCACTGACTGACATGACCCGGAGTGTGCTAAGGGCTTCCAAATAAGCCTGGACTATTACATGCCTCATGAACACAGAGTTCCATCTGCCTTTTGTATCAGTCTTCCAGATCTCCTTTCGATTAGAGGTGACAGCAAAACATCCATTGATATGGACTGGCAATCCAGTCTTTATTCGAAGTGGTAGGTAACAAAACACTTCACCAATGGGGCTAGAATTTGTTTTAACAGTCCACTTGTGGTCGTCTGTTTCTGAGAGCAAAACTGCAACTCCACCACAGGGGACTAATCCCAATCTTTTACCACTTTCATTTATTGAAAATTTAAGTGCTTCTCCAACATCCATGCAAGAAGAAATAAGCCAGTTTGTTACATCTATTGCCTTCTGTTGCATTTCGTCACTACCTCTTTTTCCCTGGGTTCCTTTTGCTGCTGATTCAAAGTAAGAAGCAGGGTCATCTTCTGGACCTCTAAAAAGGGGTGACTGAAGATCAACTATACGTCTGAAGACATGATGGAATTCTTCAACTATTATTCGAATAAGAGAAGATGACTTTGGAGGATCAGAGGGCACTTTATTTGAGTGGGAAGCTTTTTTCATTACCTTTGCTGCTGATTTTAAGATGCTTACTGGTCCATACATAGCTTTAGAGGGGCATACCAGCTTCTTGATGATAACAACATCTTGTGAAACAGCTGGGTTTGGCTCTTCCGATTTCAAGTATTTCAAAAACATAGTACCAACATGTTGCGTAAAAAGAATCAGCCTGTGTCCACAAATGCTGAACTCATCAACAAGCGAGTAAATGTCAGTTGTATTATAGTAAACACTGCTTATTTCACTCACAGCTGCCTCTTGTTCAGTTCTGAAAGGAAGCCGGAAGAGAGTTCCGTTGTACCGGTATGGTGACTCTAAAGTTAGTGGCAACTGGCAATTAAAGACATTAATGAAGGGCTTAAACTGGTTAGGAAACTTCCTTAATCGCTTCTGTTGTTTACTCCAATTGATTTTAATTCCAGGGTTGGATTTATCTCTAATATGTTTATTTATGTGATTAATATTGGGGTCAAACATGATCATGAATTCTCTGCTCATAATGATGGGAATATCAGTTACATGGTAAACAGAATTAAATCCAAGTCCAAATTTTCCCACTTTGTCAACTTCACATCGCTTTATTGAGCCACCTAACCTGGTTATGTTCAAGAAATCTGAATCAGAAAAAACAGAGTTGTTAAAAGACCACAAAGCAGGGCCATGGCAAACAGCCATACCTGGATCCAGTAGATTTTCACGCATGTCAAGGTTTTTGCGCATATCAATTAGGAAACTGCACTCTGTTGCACTTGCATCATCCGCATTTTGTAATAGTTCTTTAAAAATGTCTGAAACAGATGGGTACTCTTCTAAAATGTTTTTTATTCGCACAGTTAGAGGTTCCCTTTGACCAGACTGTTCAAAGCCTAAATTTTCTGGATTGATTAATCTTGTACTTAGACATGGAACTTTCAACCACTCAGCAGTTTTCATAGGGATGTCATCATGTACCAGAATGATTGGCTCTGAGACATCATCAATTAAGTCATTTAAGTCATCCACTTTTATGTCACAATAGCTACATTCATGAATAGACCTCATTACTAATCTGGCAGGATCTTTGTTGTAAAGTATGGGGACAGCTGTATCAAGATCTACGGGAGTCTGACTGTTGTATAGCCATCTAAAAATGCTAAGCAACAACAACAGGTTCTCCTTGCTTTCCTCAGGAGACATTTCCCCATTACACTTCTCTTTAATACAATTAATAACTTGAAAAACATGATTAGGTACTGCTTCTTCCAGTGATCCAGAAATCTGGAAAAGTCTGTGGAATTTTACCATGGTTTTAGGCAAAGAATGCAGGTATGGCTGTAAATCTAAATCCAGAATTGGTTTTAAAACGGTCTGTGCTGGAGAGGCAAAAGTCTTGCCTGTCCAAATCCAATCAAACGTCAATGTTTTCAATACTTGGCCAGCATTTTCTAAGTGTTCTTGCATAAACTCATATATTTCCAGTAGAATCTGCTGAAACTGATACCAATCTTCAGTAGTAAATTGCTGTGACCGATGCCAGTCAATAACAGCTTTTAAATGCTGCAGCACCTGGTCCACTTGAGGCTCTATTGAAAGTTTAAGAGATTTTTTCATACTTGGAGAAATGTGTTCGACAAGAGCAACTGATGAGCCCACTAATACAGCATGAGACACATCACACATATTACTTAGACAGCTCAAGCTCAATGAATCTCCTTTCCATGCAAGGGATTGCGGGTAATTTGGTGGTCTTTCCTTGCAGACTGGAACCCATTTTATTTTCTGTAAAGACAATTGGGCCTCTGTTGATTTTACAAGGTTTCCATGCTTATTTAGTACTTTAAGAAGTGTCTCAGCTTTCTTAAAAATAGCACCTCTTTCAGTTTTAACATTTTTTTGCAACTGTTCAATTTTCTTTGCTATTTGCAGAAAATCCTTTTCGCTTAGCTGCAATTCATTTTTTAAGCCCACCTGCCTTAAAGAATGAACAGTATCTGAAGATGAAGTATATATAGTAGGAGGAAACCAAACATGTTCATCTGAATAAAATAAGTTTTTCAAAGTTTCTATTTCTGGATCAAAGAGGTCTTTGGCAGCAACAAGCTTTCCTTGCGAATTAACAATAAACTTCAATGATGATAGCCACTCCACCACTAAGGAACATTCATTTTTTAAGTATTGCAAGTGTTTAAGAACCCATAGCATAATATCTGTTACTTCCTCCTTAGAGTAAAAACCTTTTTCAATATCATCAATTATTAGCTTCAAGCAGTCTGTACTTTTCAGTTGTTCCACTTTCAGCATTGTAACAAGTCTAATAGTAGCTTCATCACTGCTGTCAACAACTGTGGCTGACATTCTAATGCCTGGAGGGAGTTTAGCTGTATGATGCAAAACTTTGCTTCCCCTTATCATTGTGAATGAATCTGATGACTGCCCAATTTTATTAAATATCATCAGATCATGCAATAATTGACTTTCTTTCTCATTGATATCCTGTAAGCCAGCAAAATACTGTCTCAGGGCAATCTTGAGCTTTGTTGGAAAAGCTGCAACTTGACTGGCTGTTCTTTGAGGAGACACTCTGTCCATGATCTGTAATACTGAGCTAGGAGTTGGAGGGTGAGTATATTTTTTGAGTAGAGGGTGTTGCAAGGTTGGATCCAATTTTTTCACAACAATTCCACCAAGTTTTTCAATTATTTCAGGAAGGAATTCAGGTAGAGGGGATTCATCTTCATTTTCTAAAATTATTGGAGAAGGTGTTTTTAATCTTAGAAGCTCCAATGATGTCAAATTATCACCTAAGGGACCATTTGGAATCAAAGGCATGTCGTCAAAAATACTGAGATCATCTGCAAAATGTATGTACAGGTACTTCCAAACCATTTTTAACCAGGTGATGCTTGGATGTTTCTTCTCTTGACTCTCTGGGTACCATTGGACTACCAAATCTCTACTAGGCCAGGTTGATGACAAAATTTCTTTAATGAGGCGTGCAGACCGTTCTAGTGTCAAGTATTGTATCTGTGTGCATTGCCTTCCTGTAAGATAAAAATGTAAAAAAAAAAAAAAACACAAGACATTTTTAATTGCACTTTGGTTTCAGTACATATTAATTACAATTATATTTTTTACAGTGTGTGATCCATACACAATTTTGTATTGGCAGAACATTATTTTACTGGGAAAAGTAACAAAAAATTGCAAAGTGTTTTTTTATGATTTTTACTGTACTTACTTTCTAACAACAGCATCAGTAGCTCACCATACACTCAAATTGAATAAAAATATCTGCAACTAAAGCTATGTGAATTAAAAAATTACTAGCATAATATTTAGCGCAAGAAGACAAAATACTAGTAATAAAGAAAAAAAAAATTAATAAACTGACTGTATAAATAAAATTAAATGGTTGGAACCAAATACACATACAACACACTTACAGTAAATACTGATATATATACAGTGAATATGTGCAATACAATTAATGTCTGAATTACCAGAATAATGTAGTCAAGTCATGAATGTCAGTGTATTAGACACTTTAAATGTCAGGGCAACTGATTGACTGAATTAATGCACAGAATGCAGAAAAAGTTAAGTTTCAATCTTACTGTAAAAGAATTTCACTTTCCTGGCGGAGAGTTTGTCACTTAAACTGCAAGTGTTCTGACTCATTAGTTACCTTAGATAGAAGTATCAGCTAAAAGAAAAAAGCTTATAACAATGAATAACAATTGATGATGATCCTCTTCCTTACTCTACCCTGGTGCTCAAAAAAAAACAAAAAAACAGACAGACAGACAGAAATAAATCATGCGTTGCAAGCTGATCCCACAGATATTTCTAAGTGCTCCAATCTATTCCAGAAAATGCAGGAATATATTCCCCTAAAGTAAACAAATAATAAACATTATTTTAAATCTTTTAGGAGAAGAGTTTTACTTGGGTGAAAGCAGGATCAACACAGATTTTAAACATATTAACCTTTTATTGCAGTATGTGAACAAGGATTTCAGTTTTTACCTTTTCCTCTCTTTAAGATGGTTGCTGTTTAAAACATGTCAAGCTCTACATGTGCATGAAAAAAAGACTACACTTTTAATCTGGCAAAAACAGACAGAAATAGAATGTAAATTTCTAATGTTACTGTAAAATAAGATAATTAATATGGATCAACTACTGTACAATTGAATTTTTTAAACCGTTGAACTGTTAACTATTGTAAATAACAATGTTTCATTTAAAATTTGAATTCAAAAGAAGAATATGGTATACTCATGGTATTTTTCAAGTCAAAGATATTTCTTTACAAACATAGTAGATACTGTATTCATTTGCCATGCAAAATTGTGCTCTAATGTTAATTTTTTTTCAATAATTTTAAAAAGAAACGCATAGCTTGTAACTTGCATTTTATAATGGAAGTCACAGGGTACCAGGCCCAACCAGAAAACAAAAGCCTAAAAATGTACTTCCTGAATATGTCCATTTTGCAAGAAATTTATTGAGCACTGATCTGTTTCTTAAGATTACATATACATTGTAAATAACTTATACATGTCATTTTCAAATAAAAAACACTGATATTATGAGATTCTGCCATTTTCAAAGAAGACCATCTGTGCATTGTAACTCAGTGCTTGCCTTCTCCACAACAACCTCTCATCTCCAGGGGCATGGTTCCATAAAACTATCTCTGCCACTTGCTTGGCATCATGTGTATTTCTGTAATTATGTGAGAACTCCTCCCACAAAGGCCAGTGTTATCACACAACAGAATTGGTAACTTATCCTTACCTCAAAAAAAAAACAGTACCAGGAATATGTAATAAACTTACTGTTTCCTGATCCCTTTTGTTGTCACAAATATGTGGTCGAAACACAGGATGCATGGTTTTCTTATATCTAAACCATTTCTGCTTCATTGTGGACATTTTCAGTATGTTTTCAGGCGTTTGTTTTCCGGTCGGGACCCGTGCCCCATTACTTCCATTATAAAACACCAGGACAGGCTATGTATTTTTTAAAAAAATATAGAAAACACTCAACTTTAAAATACAATCTTGCATGGTAAATACATATATGCCATGTTTCTGAAAACATAACATTCAACTTGAAAAATATGGAACTTAACCTTTAAATGGAGGTGATCTGCTACTGTCTCCTTTATTCCCAGTACTTTCCCAGGTTAAGAGACAAACACAGCTGCAGTTTCTGAGAGCACAGGCTATAATGTTGTATTTGGTGTAATATTAAACATCCCTTCTTTAGAACAGAGTTTACTATAATAATATATAAAGCTCTAACTAATCTTGATCCTTGTCATATTTTGGAGTGCCTGTCCCTTTATATTATCAGTTGTAATCTTAGATTCTTTAATGCTGCTTTGCCAATCATTTCAGGAGCTAAACACAAAAAAGGGTGACATGGCCTTCTTGCTGTTATGCACAAAAAATCTGGAATGCTTTACCAATAGAGATACACTAGGCTAATACTGTGAAGCATTTTAAATTAAACCTAAAAACCCTCTTTTTAAGTTGGCTTTTTTCATAGTTGTGCTATTGTCTTCTTTTGTGAGCAGTTCTAATAGTATAGAATACATACTGCAATATCACATACTTTCTACATTTACAATCATTGCTTATCTTTCCTATTCTGTTTTCTTTTCTGGTTGTCTGTGGTGGCGTTTTCTGCCACTGCCATCTGATCAAAGTACTCTGTGTTCATCTGTAAGGTTGCAGATCCATTTTCTACAGCATTTTGCAAACTGGAGTTTTTGATTTCATATCCTTGGCTGCTACCTAATCAGATGTATCATTATAATCATTAAGAGACTTAATAAATGAGTTTTGTAATTTAATCTATATTTAAGGACTCTGGCATTTCTACTACTTACTTTTTTATCTGTATTATTTATTTTTTGATATATTATTATTTTATTATTTTTTAATTTCATTTTATTTAATTATCATTTTTAACTGTAAATTTTTAACTTCTTGTAAAACACTTTGAGCTACAGATCTTGTATAAGAATTTGCTATAGAAATAGTCTAAATGTTATTATTGCTGAGCAGTGTTACTTAAGTCAGCCAGCCACAGAAGAGCAAATGACAACCAGAGGGTGGAATTGCCAGACTCAAGGTCATTTCTCATGCTTTTAAATGGTTTCAGGAAAACAGGCACTGATTTTAGTGTATTAATATCAATGCATGTAGTTTTGTTATACTGATTGTTGGCAAGGAAAGAGGTTCTGATCTGGTTATACTGGTGAATTATTTCATTTAATATTTCAAAGATGGAATTTCATCTCATGCCTACATATTGTTTCACAGGTAGGACAAAAGCACTTCTGAGTCACATTAAGGGTGTGGGCAATACAATTGAACAGAGTGCACCCATAATGCTGGTCCCATGGACTTCGTCAACTCTCTTTGCAATCAATGATGCACTGATTCTATAAGTATGCAGTTTTTAGAAAATGCAAGCTGCAAATACTTTCACAGTTTTGTAAGTGCTGTCTTCAAGAGTAACCACAAATAACACCCATGAAACAAGACTGATTAATCACCAGTAGTGAATGTGCACAACAGAAATGATTTTTTTATAGCTTTGTGTCCAAATATTGGTAGTGATTGAGTATTCATATATTTTTTGATAGGTTTGATTTCTGCCCTTACTTGCTTTCACATGCCCAAACAATGATTTTTAAAGAGGGAATATGTTTCATATGTTAAATCTATCATATTTTGCAGGTGTGTTTTGCAGGCAAGCTCCTCAAAGCCTTTGCCATAATGAAAAAAATATAGATGCATACTGATAATACAGATACCTTGACACACAAGTTCAGCACATTTTGCTATTGTTTCTTGCTTAATACTAGCAGGGACCACATCTTGCTTCTTTCTGAAACACATTTCGTTTGACCCGTGTAATTAGATAGAAAGGACTTTTACCTGGCGGGTAGACCTTCTTAAGGGAAGAATCGGGGGAAGGAGCTTGCATGGGGCAATACCTTTCCTGGGATGAAACAGAGCAGCCCACAGAAACCTCCCCCCGTTGGATTTGGAGCGTGGAAGCTCAAAACTGCTGAGCCCTCCTCAGCAGGACTGCCACCCCACCCAGAAGTACGCCTGGAAGGAGATCACTGGACACTTGGGGCATTTCCGGGTGCTCCAAAAAAGGACCCGCCTCACTCCATTCAAAGAGCAAGAGTCAGGAGGAACTGGACAAAGCAGTGGAGGTGAGAGAGAAAGAGAGAGGGACAAGAGAAGAAAGTACTGTGTGCTGTATTGGTGTTTATTGTACTGTACTTGCTGCTGTGGAGAGCGAGAAAGAAGCACTTCTCACATGAATAAAAAATGTGTCTTGTGTTTGATCTTGTGTCTGTGCCTGTTGTGTCATGGGTTTGGGGATCTGTGCGCTCCCTGGTGGTCCCACTGGTAGAATTAAACAAATATATGGTAGATGGTACCTGATTTGTGTCCATTGAAATTTAAAACTTTGCCACATTTGTCACAGCTCAGATAGTTTAGCTCCTTTTCATCTGAATCTAAAACCAGTGAAAACCTGGTCCAGATGTCTGATTTCTCTGTCTCTTTTATTGTGCTGCATTGGTCTATTTTGATTGCCCTTTTCAGATCTGCTGGCTACAATTTTTCAATATGTTCTGAACAGAGTGTGCTTGGAAATTATATCATAAAAATAATGTCATAACAATTTAATTTTTAAGATGTAAACAAGTTTTATATTGTAAAATTGTCTTCATATTCAAAGTATTAAGACTTTATAAGGACTGTTATTAAACATTGAAGACAATTTGTCATCCTGCATTTGTGCCACAGTCTCAATTTGGCCACCCTCTTGCATCCCATGGGATCCCAGTTCTCATAGACATGTCCAGTATAGTTCATGAAAACTTTAATCTCATAACAATCTCCCACAACAGACAATAAAACCTAGGGCACATGACCAGACTGGAACTTCAGTCTCACTTTATCCATCAAATTAAATTTCAATGGGGGAAAGTGAGTTCACCATTCCACTGTCAGGATGCAAATTAATCCTTCTGAATCTAGGGGATAATCATCGGTTGTGATCTCCAAGTATTCCAGCATAGCCATTTCCAGAGATGGCGAGGACTGTGTTTCCTCTATAACTGAAACATTCATCCTAATTCCTGTTCAACACTTCAGACCACCAACCCATCTGCTAATCAAGACTAAGCACAATTTCTATATGGTTCTCGTCTATTTCAATACACTTGACAATGTGAATCTTTTGAACTACCAACATAACCTCCAATAATGCTAGACCCAACTTTACTAGATACCTCTAGAATTACTTCTTCTGAGGAATGCTGAAAAACAACATTCAAAAGAGTCTCAAAATGTGTTGCTAATCATTCCTGACAATATCCCCAGCCCTTAAGGTTAAATTATCCTTGCACTGATTGATAACAATATGGGTTATGTTCTTCCCAACAAAGCCAAGTAAGTGATTAAAGCTTCAGATACCTCTTGGTCACGCAATAATTTCCTCAAATATGAAGGTAGAAATCATTAGAACCCATGATTTATATTATTTAAATTTGAATTACTTATATGGTGGACACATTCACCCACTTACAAATTTAAAATCTTCTATATAAATTGCATGAATAAAAATGCAATGTTAAATATTGCTTGAAAATAGTAATTTTTTGGAAAGAATCAAATGGGTAGTACTGACCAAGTACAAGATGATGGAAAAGCAAGCTCTAAAACAAAAAACTGCAAATGAGGAGAAAACATTGTAAAAAAAACTAAAGAGTGTGAGGAGATAAACCTTTACACTAGAAACATTTGGTATACCTCTCCTTAAATAAATAAAGCTAGTGTAGGAGGCAAAGTCTTCAGCCATATGGTACTGCAACTATAGGAGAAACTGCCTACCAAAATTAGACAAGCCCCATCAGTGTCAGCATTTAAATCCTGTTTGAAGACTTTAAGAGGATTTTAGTTTGTTCCCTGGTCCTACACACATCCCTTAAGTTAGGGATATTTATATTCAATGGGCAAAAGTTGAAACCTAGACCTGCACTTCATTAATACATTTGTGGAGAGCAAAAGTTGTTCAGAAGAAAATCCGCTTCTGGCTAAATAAAGCCGAATGTCATCTGTCTATGTATGAAAGTGAATATCAAATTTTCAGATAATGTTGCCTAATGGAAATGAATATATTATGAACAATAATGGGTCCAAAATAAAGCCCCTAAGGAACATCAGAGGAAGAAAGAAGATAGCTAATTTTAAACTATGAATTGTAACACAGTGACCTCAGTCTGGCCTGTGGGTTTCAGATTTCATTCACTTAAGTACACTTAAGAACCAGGGTGAATAAGTTGAATATTTGACAATAATTGATTTAACAAGAGGTAACATGTCCACAAATAAGGAGAGGTAATATAAATCAAGGCAGCATTTTAGGTTAGAACTCTCCAGCACTGTGACAGGCAAAGAGGGTAATTTAAAATTCCCCATAATACTTAATTTATATATGGATATATATACAGTGCACATAGTGAAGAAAAAGTTTTTTCAAGGATCAGCATTATTGCGTGTAACAAACATGTGAATAATAAAAGACAACAACCTCTAAAGATACAGTAGCCATAAAAAACCAACAGCTGCTTCAAAAGAAATCAGTATTGGCAATGCGCAGTTTTGGGTAAAAAAATGGAGATGTGTGAAACAGCAGTGCATTTTGACATCTTCTGGTATGGGACATAGACAATAAATAAGAACCATATTCAACAAAAGATTCATTCTGATAAGGCCTAGCTCTCAGTGAGAAACATCACCCAGAATTCTTCCCAAGCAGCAATTCATCAGACATGTCTACTCCACAAGGCAGGTTTTAGTAAAAGCTATTTTATTCAAAACAGGAATTTTTGATAAACAAGTAAAGGTAATTCCTATGTCCAGGGACTTCTCTTGCCTTCTGCCTGTGTTTGCTGGGATAAGCCCCAGCTTCCCCGCAACCCTGACCTACAAATGTGGGTTAAGAAAATGGATGGATAAACACATTTTATACAAAATACCATTGCACTTCATTACTAAGAAGTGGCCAATAAAAACAGGAAAACTCAACAGAGCAGGGATCACAAAAAGCTAAAACCTCCAAACAATACTAACAGTCCACACTGGTGAAAAGCAAACAAAAGTGCATTAAAACAAACCTAGTTTGTCACATGAATTGTTCTTGTTACTCTATTAATATTTAAATCCAATTTTGACATGATCATACAGTAAGTATGGGGAGTGCAGACCCTTTAAAGACTGGAGGAGCAGCAAGAAGTAAACACGAAGGATTATTTGACAGTTTTCCCTCTCAGTCAATGAGTTTAAGGCACTCAGTTTACTCTATACAGGTAGGCCTATGTAAAGCTAAGGATACAATTTTCTAAATCCATATGCTCTAAAATGGAACATAAATAAATAAACTGAATTAACCCAAAAAAAGATTTGTGATGAAAACATACTTTGTCACTGCAGGCAGCAAAGCTTTAGGCAAGTGCTTTAAAATTTATTAGTTTTACAGGATTTCTTGAAGGCAAATTTGTATAAAACAAGTCACAGCTGGAATACACACAAGCTCATTTTTTTCAGAAATGCTTCTTTCATAATCCAGAGGTCTATCAAACATTTTTGCCCAGAGGAATGCTGCAAACCTGCCTCCATTTTTGTCAATCACTTCAGCACTTCTAATCTTGACAATCTCTCTGCTCAACGGTGAACTCCTGAAGCTTGTATGGTTTAACATACAACTGCTTATAAATAAGACCATGAATCTAGTGCTTCACAATTAAAATAAAATTCACAATTAAAAAAAAAAAATCAGTAACAGTTTGTGAATACCACAGTGCAGTAGATACCAGTAAATCTATACATTAACTGTTAACATTGTTGCTCCTGGACACAGCATTGATCATTGTGAAAATAGAACAATTTTTGTTTGCATTTAAGGAAACAAATGGAATCTTTTCTATATTCCATTATGATTTGTTAGAAATTAATGTCTTTAAACATGTGAAAAATGCTAAAATGATTGTAATTTCTTTCATTTCCTCACAAGTATCCGTACAAAATGTGAAAGTTATAATTTACAAAACAATAATTAAATTCAAAGACAAGATATGTAGCATAAAGAATGTCTACAGCCATCCTTTTTTTATTAATGACATTCAGTGTCACTTTGATTCATCATTGAGTGTGTTTACATGTACTTTAATACCTCGGTTATTCATGGAAACCAGCATTGGTCTCTAAGAAGCCAGGTTAATAAATGTGGATTTCTGCACAAGAAAACCAGCTGTGTGGCCATGTAGACTCAAGCTGCAGTTAAGGATTTCACAGTCTGCATCCAGAAGCCACAGGTAGAAAATGTTGGTAGCGTCCACAAAGATAAATTTCCAGAGGCAACTGCTTGGGTGATCAACCTCCTTCTCCTGGTTAAAATAAATTGTCTGAATATTTCAGAAATTTTTAAATATATGTTAATGAGCTACAGTAAATGTGCAGTGCTAAGCTCAGCAGCACAATCTCAGGAGCAGTGTTGGGGAATGTTACTTTTAAAAGTAACAGTCACATTACCGATTACTTACGAAAAAGCAACTAAATATGTTACATAGTTTCTTATTATAAAATGTAATGTGTTACAAACACCTTATTTATTTTATTTTACTTTTTCTTCTTTGGCATGAATAAAAACTGCACAATTCACGAGCCAGCATTTGTTATTACATTCTTAGCCCATACATAAGCTTTGTTAAAGTGACCAGAAAAATAGCCAAATTTGATCATTTTGATGCTTTTATAAATGCATTTAGTCTTTCATGTGCTCAAAAGTAAATGTTTCTGGATGGCATGCAGCAGTCTCTTTTTTCAGTTTGGCTGTACAATTAAGCCCTGCAAAGGACCTGTGTATTGTCTGCCATGTTTGTTTCTTGCCTTACACCCAAGTGCTGCTGTGATGATCACTGACTCTCTGTGACCCTAAAACTGGGACAATTAAATTTACCCATCAGCACATGCAGGCTTTAACTGTATAATAATTTTGGTTCAGTTCTTGCTACTTGATTGCATGCTATGCCTCATCCTCACTAATTTTGTTTTTTTTTTTTTTAATGAAGGGAATACGTTTTGGTAGTAATACAGTAAAACATGTCCGTTTATTGCTATTTTTTAAAGTAACACAGATATTTTCACTTCAATAAAATAAGTATTGCATTACATTACTTATTACTTTAGAAAGTAATTTGACTACATAATGCGCATTATTCCCAACACTGCTTGGGAGACACAGGCTTCATGCTTGTTTTTGAATTTTTGAATGAAATTTAACTGTGCAGTTTATTGACGCTGAAACATTTTACCAACTCCATAAATGGACTTGTGCATATACACAAAGATTTGAGGATATCAGTTTTCTGCCTTAACCATGTTACTCATCTTATCCTGGTTTTGTGTGTGCATGTAAACACAATCGTTGTGAGCACACTTAGCTGCCATGTGCCAGCCATAGTGAATGAACCCATCAAAATATATTTGTTTCCTTACTACCTTTCAAATTATGTAAACCTGAAAATGGAGGACTACTCAAAATGTCAAATGAGTTGGGAATGGCATCATTATGGAACAATTAAGACCTTGTTGTAACAAAGCAGATACAGCTCTCTGATTATGTACGGTGTAAAGCGTGCTCTGTTGTTCTGAAGTACAATAGCAAAAGAACCGACACGTCTTCTCTTTAATAACATGTGGACCGTGGGTACAGGCACTTGATTTCAGCAACATGTTCTAGCAGTCAGAGGCAAAACATCCATGTCACAGTAATTCTTTGCAGTTGTTAAGTCAGTAATACTTCCTGTGAAAGCATATATTTCTGATAGTATGTAGACTTTTGCTTTTGGAATATTAGAGGCTCAGACAATGTGCCTTTCCTTTGTCCATGGGAGGGAAGGATCCAAGCCTAGGTCTGAATTGGGAGCCCGACTCTGGGGCCATGGAAGCAGTAGGAACCCGGACCTGTTAACCACATAAGAAAGAAGGCTGAGTCTGTTGGATAGGCGGCTCCTCAGATGCAAGGTCCAGAAGGATTAGCTCAGGAGATGACAGTTTTTAATGGACTGCACTGGGGACCGTTTCCTGTACTGTTAGTTTTAACCTTGGTTTTAAGGATTTTCTATTTAGTCATTTGGATTTTAACCTCCACTGAAGACATTCTTCTTTTATGGATTGTTTACTTATTGGAAGATTTTGAACTGCACTATTTATTTGGACACTGTTTTGATTTTTGATTTGTTTGTTTTAATAAAAGCACAAGAGACACCTTTGCACCTTTCCCTTGCCTTGAGTGCATGTCCTCATTTGCCAAGCTCATCCCAGTAATGACTACTGACGGTGTCTGGTTCAAGAGGCTCCCAAACAACAGTGGGAGGGTGGAGCCAACCCATAGCATCACAAAGTGTGGTACCGGATCCTTATACCATCTCTCATAACTATAAGGAGATTGCAATGACTAAAAGACAGGATGCTGTCAGAGGAATATCAGAGATCATGCCTGATATTAATTTCAGAATGACCACAGATATGTGAACCAACAATTACCGTAAGGTCAGTGTAGTACAAGCTTAAAAGCAGAGTGCTTACCATCACAATATTCCCGCTCAAAGAAACAAAAACAGTTGACAACATACTGAGAGAGTTACATTGACAGCTCATGCAGGAGCTCATATTTGATGCTGTTGTTATGAAGAAGGCTGCCTGGATAATTAATCAAGGACAAAATATAATTTCTGCACTTTCACCCTATCGTCGCCTGGACTGCCTGGATCATGTGTACAACACCATTCTGAAGCATGCATTAGACATTAACAAGCTTTCAGATATTGTTTCAGAAATTGCAGAAACATTGCAGGCAAAGAAGGCCTTAGCGAAGTATGTGAAACAAGCAGGTCTAGTAAACCAGCTGACAAAATCAGTTAGGCAGATGTCAGTCACCAGGTCTAGTACAGGTTTTCTCAACTTGCAGTCAATCATTGATGTGTACTTTGAGCTTCAACAAAAGCTTGATAGTCATGGGGAAACCCAAAGAATTCATAACTTAGTTCTTGATGTCCTATCACAACACTTTCAATTTTAAATAACCTTTATCCCTTTCACAGAAATACCATTGTGTATAAACCAAGTGACAGGGTTAAGCAGAGTATTTATATTTAATTAACTGTCAAAGATTTCAAAGAGCACACTAGAAGCAGTATAAACATTCTCTATTTGTTATTTTAAACAACATGCGAATCTCTAAAGATTATTGGTGTACCTGTTAACCTGCAAATAATTAATTTGCTGATTTTAGTCTTTAATATTCGGTCATCCAATCATAATTAATTTGTTGTTTTCATATTTTATTTTGCTATCCTGTATTTATATATATTTAGCAGTGCCTTTACTTGTGTGGAGCACTGTAGGAATTATATAACTTTTTAATTTGCTTTCTTATTTCTTGAATGAGTGTAGTTTATTCACGGAACTGCATTAAGCCACATTTGCAATGAGTTGTGTTCTTCACCTACACACCCATGTTATGTAATGGAAGCACCCTTCACTTACCTTCCTTTTACTAACTAGTGTCACTTTTACTAGGCTAAGTTGAAGTAGGTATATCATAGGGACAAAGCACATAGAAACTCTCCCTGGTTTAATGAAAATACTCGAGCTCTTAAATTAGAGTGTCGAAAACTGGAGCACAGATGGAGAACAACAAAGCTACATGTCTTTCAAATTGCATGGACAGAGAGTGTTAATAAATATAAAAAAGCCCTCTTTAAAGCTCGCTCAGAATACTATTCTACATTAATAGATAGCAATAATAAAAATCCTCGGGTACTGTTTAGAACAGTGGCTAAATTAACAAATGGCATTTCAAATCAACAGTGCAAAATACCAACAGATATTAGCAGTACAGACTTTATGAATTTCTTCAATGAGAAAATTAAAAATATAAGATCCCAGATCTCAGCATCACAGTACAAACCAAATACTAGCTTAGCAGACCCTGTCTCACATTGCATTCAGCACTTTAGTAATTTTAATCCTGTAACTGAGCAGGAAGTCTTAACTTTAATTTCTAAAATGAAGCCCACTACTTGTTCCCTAGATCCAGTGCCAACAAAACTAGTAAAAAGTGCAATGGATGTTCTTGCAGCGCCTATTCTAACCGTTATCAATAGTTCATTACTGCATGGCACAGTACCTGATGCACTAAAAGTGTCAGTCATTAAACCTTTACTTAAAAAGTCAGACCTAGACCCACACATACTAAATAATTATAGGCCTATTTCAAATTTACCATTTCTCTCTAAAATACTAGAAAAAGTAGTCGCCAGTCAGCTTCAGTCACACCTTACGCATTACAATTTATTTGAGAAATTCCAGTCTGGTTTTCGCACTGGTCATAGTACAGAAACTGCACTAACACGGGTTGTAAATGACATTCTGATATCCTCTGATGAAGGAAACTCCACTGTAATTATGTTGTTAGACTTAAGTGCAGCATTTGACACCATTGACCATTCTATTTTACTGCACAGGCTAGAAAATGATGTTGGGCTTACAGGCCCTGTGCTCGCTTGGTTCAGTTTTTTATTTATCAAATCGATTCCAATATATACAGAAATGTGCTGACAGTACTCCTTCATTATACACAGAAGTTCAATATGGTGTCCCGCAGGGCTCAGTACTGGGACCTTTACTGTTTTCACTTTACATGCTTCCACTGGGATCTCTCATTAGGAAACATAATGTTAATTTTCACTCGTATGCAGATGGCACCCATTTATACCTTTCATTTAAATCAAATGAAGTTTCTCCAATGTTGTCTTTAATTAGTTGTGTTAGTGAATTAAAGGAGTCGATGAATGAGAACTACTTGTCTTTATTTACAGATAAAACAGAAATGTTAATTGTTGGAGGGAATGACGCTGATCACAGCAATATTTTGTCGTAATTTAACTCCTTCTTTTGACACCCACTGCACGCCCAACCTACCTGGAAAGGGGACTCTCTTTGAACTGCCTTTCCCGAGGTTTCTTCCATTTTTCCCTACAAGGTTTTTTTGGGAGTTTTTCCTTGTCTTTTTAGAGAGTCAAGGCTGGGGGGCTGTCAAGAGGCAGGGCCTGTTAAAGCCCAATGCGGCACTTCCTGTGTGATTTTGGGCTATACAAAAATAAACTGTATTGTATTGTATTGTACTTGCTAAGTGACTGCAATGTGCAACACTTAATAATGAATGGTTCACTCGACAACTCCCGTTTCACTGAGCAGAAGCATTTCTATTTGCCTTTTTAGTATTGATAGTAAAGTGGATAGCTCACAGAAAGCTATCCACTGTTTAATTAGGCCAGTTTATTGTTTTCATTTTCTGATGTAAGGTAAAATTCTACTTTGTAAAATCCAGGTTATTCAAAGATTTTCCCTGCTGGGTATATATATGTAACTGGATAAGAGTTACATTTTACACATTACAAAAAGGGTATCTAGTTTAGATCTAGGAGCTTAACATACAAAAAGCAGAAAGCAAGTGGAGAATAATTCAGCCTAGGTAATACCTCCTGGATGATTGTAGATCCAAAAAATTGAATGGTGATCATTAATGAAATAAATGTATGTTGCAGAAACTTGGCACACATGTTTTTGAAAGAATAACATTTCCATTTATTTTTACAAAATGGTAAAGTATCAAAAAAGTTCCAAGATCTGTTGTAATCATTTCTTGAAATGTTACATTTTTTCACTCTGGTCTAGACCATCCTTTTGACATTTTTGGGTGGAAGACCATCCCAAACTGGTCAAAAGATGCAAATTGCAGCATTTTCGGTAAAATTAAGTGTCAGCAGGAGACAGCTATAAAAAATCTAAATCGGTGCACACTACTTAGGTTTAGCTATGAACCATACACAAATATAACCACTCTAAACCAAACCATGCATTGAATCTTAATTTTCCAACAACCAAACCATTTTACCTATAACCTTAACACACTGCATTGAAATTTTAAACACCAGACTTTATGCAGTATATGTATATATCTTATATATAAAGCTGAATTTGTGTTTGAATTTTTGATTGTCTAGTACTACATTCAAATCTAGGACCTTGAACCTATCTCTGTCAAATTTTCCACAGATTTCCCATTTATTCAAGTGAGGACTATTGGCTATGTTTTATTCCCCAAATTGACCACACGTATGTTTTATTAGAGAATTGCCACTAGCAGGCATATTTGGAGCTTGGCACAAGCATGCAAAGCTGCTCCATATGATGGGTTTAGCTAGTGAAATTTTGGTTTGGGGTCAAACTTTTTCCTTCCAGATAGATATTTCATGACCATACCTGCACTTTATTTCACCCTAGCAGCGCAGGGTACCCCTGCTAGTTTTTCACACCACTGTAGATAGATAGAAACTATTTGCCCCCTTCCTGATTTCTTATTCTTTTGCATGTTTGTCACACAAAATGTTTCTGATCATCAAACACATGTAACCATTAGTCAAATATAACACAAGTAAACACAAAATGCAGTTTTTAAATGATGGTTTTTATTATTTAGGGAGAAAAAAAATCCAAACCTACATGGCCCTGTGTGAAAAAGTAATTGCCCCCTGAACCTAATAACTGGTTGGGCCACCCTTAGCAGCAATAACTGCAATCAAGCATTTGCGATAACTTGCAATGAGTCTTTTACAGCGCTCTGGAGGAATTTTGGCCCACTCATCTTTGCAGAATTGTTGCAATTCAGCTTTATTTGAGGGTTTTCTAGCATGAACCGCCTTTTTAAGGTCATGCCATAGCATCTCAATTGGATTCAGGTCAGGACTTTGACTAGGCCACTCCAAAGTCTTCATTTTGTTTTTCTTCAGCCATTCAGAGGTGGATTTGCTGGTGTGTTTTGGGTCATTGTCCTGTTGCAGCACCCAAGATCGCTTCAGCTTGAGTTGACGAACAGATGGCCGGACATTCTCCTTCAGGATTTTTTGGTAGACAGTAGAATTCATGGTTCAATCTATCACAGCAAGCCTTCCAGGTTCTGAAGCAGCAAAACAACCCCAGACCATCACACTACCACCACCATATTTTACTGTTGGTATGATGTTCTTTTTCTGAAATGCTGTGTTCCTTTTACGCCAGATGTAACGGGACATTTGCCTTCCAAAAAGTTCAACTTTTGTCTCATCAGTCCACAAGGTATTTTCCCAAAAGTCTTGGCAATCATTGAGATGTTTCTTAGCAAAATTGAGACGAGCCCTAATGTTCTTTTTGCTTAACAGTGGTTTGCGTCTTGGAAATCTGCCATGCAGGCGGTTTTTGCCCAGTCTCTTTCTTATGGTGGAGTCGTGAACACTGACCTTAATTGAGGCAAGTGAGGCCTGCAGTTCTTTAGACGTTGTCCTGGGGTCTTTTATGACCTCTCGGATGAGTCGTCTCTGCGCTCTTGGGGTAATTTTGGTCGGCCGGCCACTCCTGGGAAGGTTCACCACTGTTCCATGTTTTTGCCATTTGTGGATAATGGCTCTCACTGTGGTTCGCTGGAGTCCCAAGGCTTTAGAAATGGCTTTATAACCTTTACCAGACTGATAGATCTCAATTACTTCTGTTCTCATTTGTTCCTGAATTTCTTTGGATCTTGGCATGATGTCTAGCTTTTGAGGTGCTTTTGGTCTACTTCTCTGTGTCAGGCAGCTCCTATTTAAGTGATTTCTTGATTGAAACAGGTGTGGCAGTAATCAGGCCTGGGGGTGGCTACGGAAATTGAACTCAGGTGTGATACACCGCAGTTAGGTTATTTTTTAACAAGGGGGCAATTACTTTTTCACACAGGGCCATGTAGGTTTGGATTTTTTTTCTCCCTAAATAATAAAAACCATCATTTAAAAACTGCATTTTGTGTTTACTTGTGTTATATTTGACTAATGGTTACATGTGTTTGATGATCAGAAACATTTTCTGTGACAAACATGCAAAAGAATAAGAAATCAGGAAGGGGGCAAATAGTTTTTCACACCACTGTTTCTATAAAATGAATGGAAACGTGTACTTCACTGCCCTGAAAATGTGGGCAAAAATAATACATTTAATCATGCAACAGTAGGAAAGTATATTACCAGCTCACATAAATACAAGCAAAACAGGTTATGACAAAAACAAGCAAGCATTAGTTAAAATCTAGAATATGTAAGTAAACATGTTAAAATTTCAAACCAAATGATAGCTTTGACCTTCCTACCTGAACATCCCCAGAGTGGCTGATGTACTAGAAATTAATTAAAGAAAATAAGATTGCTGAAGGTTAACAAAAAATAAAACAAACCAAAATCCTTTGAAGATAATGCAGCTCTAGGATACCAGAGCCACAAAAAAACAGCAATGTCATCAAGATGTACAGAACAAAGTATAATGCTCAAGATACAGTATGTATAAAATTTAAATTGAAAAATCTTACTTGTGTACACTACAATGAGTGATTTTTTTGTATTGAGGTGTATGCTTACAGCAAGGGCAAAACTGAAAGGAATTTTGTAACAAAAGCTAAGAAATGAAAAGGAAAGATACTGTCATTAAAGGAATAACCTGTTGCACAAGCAGATTAGAAAATATGAGTTGCTATTTATTTTCTCCTTCTAATAGAATCAGCTTGGTAAACCTTTGTAAAATTACTTTAAGGATGTCATGACTGACAAGAACCTTCCATGTAAGACCTCTTGCACAATTTTAAAAATAAAGTGTAGCTACCATTTAGGTCTTCCATGTGAAAAAAAAAAATAAGACTGAGCAAGTCATTGTAGAGGTTGGTGCCAAAGACAATAATAGCAATCACGAGAACTAAAATAGTTACAACATGCTTGAAGCTGAACAACAAACCAAATCAAAACCTGACTCCACAAGTAAATGTATTAGCTGTATATGCACAAGTATTTTAAGTAATTTTCTCTTAGTTTTCATAAAGTTTAGAGAGTGTTTAATGTGCTCAGCTATATTTTAAATTGTGACCATGATGACATTATGTATTACACAGCAGAGGTGTCACAAGTTTTCTACCTTCCAGGAGTTCTAACGAACTTTAAAATGGCAGTACCCAAGAAACCAGCATGCACAAATTGGCAGTGCTCATGAAAAACAAACACTTAAAATGGTGACAAATGAGATCACCAAAGCAATAAACATATAAACAATAGTGTGCAATAACAATATACAAACATAAATAACAGTTTATGTTTTTCTCAATTGGAAGTGAAAGAGATACATGTTACTTCTGTTAACATAATCACCAGCCAGTCATTATGTTCCAGACACCAAGTGAGGCTGAGGCAATATGGGCAAAACTAGCTGTTTGCCTAAGGTGGGGTAGTCAATTATAATCACCCAAAAAATTATATTTTATTTTAAATTGTTTTTGACCATTGTTTTGATGGGTAATCTGTAACCAGCCACTTCACAGTAAGCATACTGTCATTTTATAAAGAAGTTTAGGCGTGAGGAAAAGGACAGCTAAAATTGGCTTTCCTTGATTTTAAGAGAGTCCAAGAAAAGTACTATAGGATTGTGCTATAAATGGAAACGAAAATAAGTTTCAAATGTATAAACATTATTCTATCCGTCAGTTTCCTTAGCCTACTTTTCCAGGACAAGGTCAAGGGGCAGCTGATAATCTGCACGCTCAAAGCTTTATCTGAAAATTAATGTCCATGAATTTTGAAATAAAAAGTTAAATTCTGGTCAGACAGATAGTTATGGAAGCAAAAAAAAAAAAAAACTGTGGAGTTATACAATTATCAGTACGTACAAATCACTGAGTACTCAGGCCTTTTGCGCAAATGATATACATAATATAATTTGTTCAAATTTTCATTCATACGTATATTCAACAGAACATTTTATTTGTTACAAAAGGCTTATATTATACTCTGTCAGACTGTAGAAAATAAAGAACTTAATTACTTCAGTATAAATAATCAGTACATCAGCAATACTAGGATTTTAAGCCTTCTTTTCTAATTGCAGACTTTCATACCCATTTCACACCTTTTACTTTGTTCATCTGTCCTGGCTTTCTTCAGTCCTTCTCCTCCTATTTATATTCCCTACTCTCTCAGACACCTCTGATGAAGTCTATACAGCCAAAAAGTTGTGTTTCTTACCAATTTTCCTATTCAATCTGGAAATTACATATAACCTTTTTTTAAATGAACTACATGCATATGTCTACATATATTTAAATCATATATATTATATACTGTATATAACGAAAAGTGGAGGTGGAGGAGACTAAACAGAACACATTAATTAAAATAAGAAACAAAGAAACACAGAAAAATGTCACTTGTTGGCCCATAGTTCAGCTTCACCCCAGATCTCTGTTCTATGTAATATAATGAGTCAACTGTAAATCCTGTTTCTCCTTCTCCTTTCAAGACTACAAATACTCAATTGCCTCTTTAAAAGCAAAGCCATTCTATTACACAATTCTGTACTTCATGAGGGCTTCTCAAAGAATGTATTTCAAATATTATAAGTAAAGAAAAGGCACTTAGGATACAATACCTGTTAAACTGAGAAAATTAACCATGTCAATGAAACATAAACGAATACTTAAAGTGATTGAATTGCAAAAGCACACCACAAGTGTTTTTGTTATATATTGAATGTGTTGAATTTACAAGTGCGTTTTACAATAAATTATTATTTACCTGGTGTTAAATTTAAGCAGCTGTGTTACTCATTCCCATTACACATGGGCAATCCCAGACTGCACATTGTTAATTAACTGTAATAAACGTTCATAAATATCTGTCATGTAATTGGAAAAAAACAGTGTTCTCCAAGGCAATGTAAAAACTACCCCCAAACGCCTATAATTTATTGATCAGGGCAACAACATAGTTCTATAGTCATGCAGGGCAGTCTGCTCATAATTCACATTATATGCAACTATGCAAAATAAACCAACATCATTATCTCAGTTTGATACAGTCAAAACAACTGTGTACAGACCAAAGATATTCTTTCAGAAATAAATTATTGCTATCTTCAGAGAGTATCATATTCCTTGGAACAGCTGCAGAATTTTAAGTCACTTATTTATTAATAACAAAAACAGTCTGAATATCAATAAATGATGGAGATGATCTAAATATTTAAGACAGTGCATTAAAAAAAAACAACTAAATTTACATATTTGCTGTTTATACAATTAATGCCAAAAAATTAAAATTTACCTCTGCTTTTCACAGATTCCTTGAGGGCAGTCCTGGTAGAAGGATTTATATTTTCTGAAATAAATCTTCCCTCCAGTCCTGGGAACAGTGACCTTGTGGGCAAACATAAGTTCAGATTTAATATATAAATTCCACACATCTCAGTAAACTATTTTAGAGGTGGAAAGAAAGGAACTTGGCGTCTGTGTAGGCTGGGTATGTACAGGTTATGCATGTGGTATAGCAGGTCCACAGCTCATGTCAAAGGGCCATTTTTAAAATAAATAATCACTGCACTCGCGGCTTAATGAGGGGGCGTGGTGATGTGTGGCTGAAGTGGTTCCTGGGGTGATTTGCAGTGCGGGCGAGTCTCACTTAAGTGCACAGGTGAGGAGTCGTCCACATCCATAATTGTTCCCGGGAGCCGCTGATTGCCACAGGTGAATCACATCCCTGTCATAAATAGAAGTGCGAGGCAGCTAAGGAAGGGAAGAAAAAGGAAGAAAAGGTAGAACAGAGGTCGCAGGAAGCAGCGAGGAGAGAGAGTCGGTGTGAGCAAGAGAAGCGCTCGTAGGCAGCTGGACAGTGAGCCCTAGCAGAGGTGTTCGGCCAACACCTAAGGCAGTTGGAAGTGGTTGCTCCCGCTGAGCATTTTATGAAGGAACGGGAGTGAACGGCAGAAGAACGGCTGGCTGCGTAAGGCCGAGAAGGCAGCGGGGAATCGGGGGGCTTGGGCTGTGAATTCCCTGACGTGAGCGTCCTGGTCGCCAGGAAAGCCAAGTCTCTGATCTAGGTGAGCTGAACCGGAGCCAGGGATCGGAATGCCACCAGATCAGTTATGTGGAAAGAAGGTCAGCTGTAGGTATGGCGACTCTCCTGTTCCAAAGCCCAATGGGAGAAGCAAGGGAGCCACTAGGTAATAAGACACCGGGCTTTGTTTTTGAAAGAGACTGTTTCCAGCATTGTTTTAATCTCGTTGTTTTTAAAAGACTTTTTTCTATTGCATTTTAACCTCCACTTCACTTCTGTTTTTATGGATTATTTATTTAATGAAGACTTTTTGAAACACTGCACTATTTATTTGAACACTGTTTGTTTTTGTTGTTGGCTTTAAATAAAAGCACTTGGCACTTCTTGCACCATCCCCTTGTTCCATTGTTGTGCCTCACTGCCGAGCTCATCGGTAACATTACTGACGGTGCAGGGTTCAAGGGCTCCCGGACGGACGATGGGAGCATGCAGCGAACCCGCATCGTCACAATGCACTGACTGTGTACTAATGTAGAGTATGAACTTTCATGCAGATGTAAAAATAAAATATGCATTTTGATGGCCATAGTCTACAGAACAGCTGAATTTACATGCAATCTCTTTAAAGCTATATTCTTTGCATACAGTTTTACACTTCAAAATTATTAAAATTAAAAACAATATATTGTTGTGAATGAAATGCCCTACCATCTTCAGTTTTAAAATCTTTAATTAATGTACCTTTTCAAAGATCATTGATAAAATGAGCTATTTTATCACCAACATCACAGCAACTAATTTATCCTATCCAATTTTAAATGAACTTTACAAAATTAAGTAAAACATTATCTTTAGCATTTACTGAGATTTACAAATGGTGAGTAAAAGTCAGCAAGATGAAAAATGGAGATTGATGAGACATGCAAGTTTTAGTTGCAAAACTGAACTGGGTCAGTTTTGGAGACTCAGCAGCATTGCTAACATTTTATGATTCAGTGACTTGACAAGTTCAGACATGGTAGAGTAAAAGATTGAACTTACAGGATATTTCAAGCATAGGGTTTAGGTATCATATCATACTCAAAATGTGAGCAATGACCTTGATGAAAATTAATTATTTTTACAACTGTTAGAAATTGCCTAAATTTGTGTACACTCAATACCTCATAGCCCTATGTTGTAATAAGCTATGTTATTATAAACTTAGAGGAATATTAAACTGTCTTATTTGAAAATTTACCTTGGAAATTCATCTGTAGCTATGTATACTGCATCTTTTTCAGCTGATGCAGAAGAAAAGGACGTAAATGTGCCATTCTGTAAGGGAAGCAGCTCCAGACCAATAAGCTCACTGTAATTTTCATCAGAGAGGACATATTCCAATAACTGTAGTTTTTCTTGTGATGTCCCTTTGTGCTTGACCTTCCTTAATACTTGTCGTACCAATGCAGGAGTAACTTTTTTTACTAACTTGGAATCTGATGTGTAATGGTCCAAGGCAGTAGCTACATTGACAGGTACTTTGGCAACCTGCATTCCTGAGGTTTGGAGGTAGTTTATGACAGTCTCTGTGTAGTGAATGCTGTCATCCAGTTCACAGAAATGAACAGCACCTATTTTAAGCCACCGCTCACCAAATGAGTAGATAATTGCATGTTGGAAGAGTTCCTGATAGAGAGGCTCAAGAACTGGTTTCCAGCGAGCCCGAACCTGGTTTAGATCTGGCCAGGTCATATATATGCCTACAGCTGACAGAGCAAAATCCTGGTCCTTTTCTGTCTGGATCCTTTTGATGGCTTCCAAAAGAAGAGTGGCATATGCTCTTGGAACAACATTTAAAATAAGGAGCTCATTCCACAATGCTGCGGGATCTCTCCACTGGTCAACTTCTCTCCATTTGATGCTTCTCCGGTTGTCAGTCAATCCAAAAAATCCACTCACATGAACAGGAAGACCAGTCATACTTTCTTCTCCAGGGGGAAGAGGAAGAAAGCAAAATGCTCTCCCTGAGAATCCACTCACGGCTCCTTTTTCCTCATCCATAAATGTTAAAGGCATTGCTAATCCAATAACAGGAATAAATTTCAAGTCATCTGCTAAACAGTCCAACTCATTGCATATGCCGCGACCACCTATGCTATTGCAGACAAGCCAAGAGGCTTTCTGTGTCTCCTTGGCTGTTTCATCTTCAGTCACTATATTAACTTGATATATTGCACATGTTATTTTGTTGCATTGAACACCATTATTGTACTGGTCTATAGCCAAGCCTAAAGTCTTTAAAGAGTCTGGTCGTTCAAGTTTTAGTTCTTGATTCTCCCCAGCAGTTACCCTGAACAACATCCTTTCAGTGCCATCCGATTCCCTCACATGCAAAGATACCACCTGTACATTCTTAAGAAAAAGGAGCACAGTGTCTGCATCTACTTTAAAAGACTCAAACAGCTCGAGTACCTTCTCTTTATTATAAATGTTGCTGCTCAGCTGAGAAGGTTTGATTCGAAGTGGAAACCTGAATAAAGTGCCAGGAAAAATTCCATCTTTGATCATTTTCTCTGAAATTCCAAAGATGCCAACGTAAGGAGCAAACTGGTCTACATGTTCAGTTATTTCTTTAATATCTGTTTTTAAATTCCAACACTGTCCTGATTCATGAGGCCCAAAAAGCACTTGATGAGGATCTAAAATTCCAATCTGATCACCGCTGAAAATGCTTGGAACATCTAAATACATAGAGAATAAAAGCAATTTAATAAGATCTTAAATATGTTTTTTGTTACAAATATCAGGCAGTAACAATGATTTCATTCAAATATTAAAAATGTAATAATTATTTTGTAAGAAAGAAGTATTTTTTTACCCGTCAAGTGGTAAACAGAGTTAAATCCAATTCCAAATCTACCAACTTTAAGTGGGTCTTCTCTTTTTCTGCTTCTTGCAATTTCCTGAATTCCATTCCAGTCTTCCATAGCGAAAACTGCATTATTATAGGCATACAAAGCTGGTCCTTAAATAACAAAACCAGAGGAAAGTCATTCTTTCACAAAACATATGTGCAGTAAAACACGAAAACAGAAACATGAACTTGGTTTACATAGTGTGGAAAAGAATTACAAAACACAATAATAAACATTATTACAGTATAATATTCACCTACAAATGCTTCAATGCCTTTCTAGGGGGATGTAGGTATTTCTCTTTAAAACTAGCAAAGCTGCCTGTTGGGCAATGAAGAAATATTTAACAGAACAGCAAAATCTTGTTGGACAAACTGGACATTTCCCATTCTGCTAGGCTTTAGTGGCACACTAGGCGTGTGAAGAACAATTGATTTAACAGTGATGCAGGCACCCAGCTGTGTCTTCCTCCACTTGCATTCCAAACTAAATGACTGAACCCCAGCTTATACCAGGATGTTCCTGAACATAATCTAATAACAAAGGTGTAAATCTGATTTGAACTGATAACTTTCCAGAGGCCCCTCTGCAGATCTCTTTAGCCAAAAAGTCATGAAATGGACTCAAGCAAGAAGAAAGAGCTATAATTCAAGAGATGACAACTAGGATAGACAGAATAACTCACCCATTAGAACACACTGCTTTTGTAACTGGAAGTGACTTTAATCCAATCAGGAGAAAGTTCAAATTTCCTTTAAAATCACATTCACCTCATATCTCAAAAGGAGAAGAAAAGAAAGGCAGAGAATGGCACCTTAAGAGAATATCAAGGATTCTCTCGGTTAGAGGGAACTCTCCAAAATGACCGAAAACCTCTGAAACCTGCTCTCTGAATCTAAAAGCTATGAGCCCCTCTTAATTGGATAGCCGAGAGAACTAAGAGAACTAAGATCCTGTTTGCTAAGAAGCAGCCATTACTTCAAGAAGTTAACTTCAGCATCTAAAGTTTTGTGCCAGAAAGACTGATGCTTTTCTCCATGAAGTCCACTAATGAAGCAACAGCATACCACGTACAAGAGATCATGAAGCAAAGAGAAAGAGTGCATTTTAACAAATGAAGAATCCTCCGCTTGAACCCAGACTAACAACAAAGCAAAACTCCACACATTAGACATTATGTATAAATACTTGACATCCTAAAACTATTTATGCTAAGAAGTAAACTGCTAGCCTATATGTTGTATGTTTGTCTGTCTAGTCTGTCTGCATACAGTCTTATATTTCAATACATTTATGCATTTACAGTATCTTACATCTACAATTCTTGTGTTTATTAATAAATTGTATGATTCTGTTCCTTAAAACAAGTGTGCCTCAGTTACTTTGATATAAATCTAAAGGCTGGAGAGCTCCTCCTACAACAGAGAAAAGTAAGGTAAATAAAGTAGGAGCCTTGCAAATTATTTGAGCAGTTATCAGCATTGCCAAAGGCAAAACTAATTAATTAACCAAATTCAAATTAACTCAGTTCTGACATTTAAATTGACTTTCCCTAGGTGGGCAAGTTCTTTTTCATATCCTACAATGTGAAGCATAATATTTGAATTTTTTTCCTGCGCACACCATAAGGTGATATGTCTTAGGCAGTAATGTACATTTTTTTTTGGTTGTTTTTTACTTTCCATAGTTTTACCATATTAATACTTACAGTATGTTCAATTTACAAAACTCAATGATTTTTTTCTTAAATCAAAGAACACTAAACTGTCTCTATGTCTAGCAGTAAAGTATTTTATCTGTTTTTAATTCTTCATTACTCATTACAAATTCCACACTGAGTTTCCTGTAACCGCAACATTAATCAATGCATTCTCATTATTATCTCTTAATTTGGTTATATGTCATAAACTGTGTTTTCAGTAAAAGACCAAAGTCTGAAACGCAATATCCCTTCAATAAGAAATGCAATCAGAGTACAGTTATTGGATGATGACTTTAAAAAAGCGGCTATTCCAATACTGTGTTATAATTGTAATCACAGAAGGTTTAACTGGCACATTAAACCACAACCAATCAAAATTCTGTACTGAGATAACAGATACAGAATAATAAAAAAAAAACAACAAGGACACATGAATTTTGAATTATACTTCTGAGTTGAGAAATTGCCATCAAGAATGTATTATCAAATAGCAGGCACTATATGGTTCACACATGTCTATGTATTATACAATTAACTTCTGTAACTTTCACTTATTTCCAAAATGCTTCTGTAATATATCTTTCCCTAAACCTTTAGCTTACTTACCCTGATACTGTTCCATATCTGCTGACCAAAGAGACTCTCTTCCATATTCTCGTTCATCGTACATAAACTTAACTTCAGTAGCTCCTGCATCTTCTGCATTCTGAATTAGCTCCTGCCATGGAAATATTTACATTTATGAATGTGTTATGGTTGTATTTTTCCAAATATAGCAAACTTGTTCAATAAATTCACAACAGATATTGAATATGCACATCTAATATTGCATTAAAACTAAAAGAATATATGCTCACCTTCAATCTACTTCATTGTACCAGCACAGGGAAAATAATTTGAGTCTATCCTTACAGTAGTTAATGTTTTATTTTATTTTGCCTTATACCATCAATTAATCCATTTTCTAACACACTTACTTATTAAACGGGCATAGGGATGTCAGCGCACTAAAAAAGTGTGCACAGTGAAAAATGCACACAGCAAAAAATGCATACCATTTTTAGACTTTGCGACAGATGGTACTGTACATGGTGTTGTTAGTTGTACAATAAGGGTACCCTTTTATTTATGTAGTTGTGTCGTACATTTGTATATAGTGTTTCTCTCCATGTTATATATTTTCTTTTGCCATATTTTATTTCTCAAATATAATTTTTTAAAGGGATACTTCCAGTAAATAAAAAACACAATTCACATGAGGGATATACATGACAATTTAAATGAGATTTATATGTTTAATATGATAGACAAATTACCATTAGGGGGGATTACTAGCAGTGTATATTTTACCTATGCACAATTGTGCCACCAGGGGACTCAGTGCTTAACATAGTGGTGCAGGATGCAAGACATGAACTAACCCTAATGCTGCTTCATTGTAGGGCATACTAACATGGACAGTTGTTAATGTTAGGCCAATTAACTTAAAAAGTATCTCATTGGGATGTATGAGCACAATCCACACAGACACAACCTGAACACGCAAAGTAAACATAATCTGGTAATAATCATATAATATCTTTTATAAATATATTCTCTGGATGGAAGAAAACATTCTTCCATGAGCAAGTCACTATCCATCGGCCCTCAATATTAACAAGTAATTGATCTTTATAATGAAATAGCTTATATACTGTACAATTATTTGTCTTTACTTCTAAATGTATGCTTCTGGTGAATACCAACTTGTTAAACAATGAGAAGTAAAGCAAAATGATACCTTTAATTGGGTAACTGTGCAGATTACAATATTCAAGCTTTCAAAGCAGCTGAGGCCCCTTCTTCAAGCAAGGTGTCATTTTGCTTGTCTTCTCATTGCATTCTTAAATGGCTAACTTGGTACATCACTATACTACAACAAATCATTAAACAAATTTAGTCAATTGTCCAGGCAAACATAAAAACAGAACTACAACTAATTATAAAAGTTAACAAGATTTTAACTATATTTTTAGCAGTTTCTCAAACAAAGTGATTGTCGTAATCACAGCAGAAATTTAAACTTAAAAGGTAAAAATAATTGATAAACACTTAGCTAATATGAACATGAAAACCATTTAGGAACAAAAATCGGTTAGCACCTATGCTCTAGCTCCTCCCTATACCTCCCTTATTCACAATGCATTTTACAGAGAAAAAAAGGATTTCAGTATAGCTTCCTTGTCAAACTGCATTTTGAAATCAAACTTTCAGAACTGAATCAAATCAAGAATTATAAATAAAGTAACCTCTGACAGAAACATGCCAAAAGGGTTGTTGAACTCTTCCTCACCAGACCTTCTCATTACACACAGGGAAGCACATGACAAAAACTTGCAAATAAAAATAGTGTTCTCAAATTGGTGCCTTTTATAACACAGGCATGGAAGCAAAAGTGAGGTCATAATCAAGCAGCAAACAAACAAAAAGAGAGAAATTATACTTCAGTGAAACTGAGAATATGTAGGATGGCCACAATATACTTTCTTAGAATCAGCTCATATAATATGGTGAGTACAATATGCAATGACTATGATATATAACAGTTGGTAGGCTGCTGGTGCGTAGATTGGAATATTCTTTACTTTTTTAACTTTTGTAAAATAAAATTGTAATCCATTATGGCTAAAGCCAAACCATTTGTGTTTTCTCTCTCTTTGCTCTTAGCAAAGTGGCAACTGGGTCATGGCTCTCCAACTATAATTGATTAGGAGCCTGTCAGTGCCTTTTGTGTTGCTTTAGTACTTTAATTTTCATTTATAAAGTAATTTGAATTTAAACTTTCAGATTCTAGTGACTTAACGTGACCACAGCCGAAATCTATGCATTTTTTCCTGCTCCTAACATCACTACTGTTTAAAATACATTTTAGCTGTACATAAGAGCATACCTACATTTCGGCTAAAAACACTCTCATTGATTGACTGCCAATCATCATAACAAAAGACTTTACTGGTGATCAATAAATTGGGCGACCACAAAAATCGACGTTTTAACCCCTGCTTTTCTGGGCTTTATGGTAATTACGGTAATTTAGTCATAGTGCTCCTTTACACGAGGTGTAAACAAAGCAAGTCAAGGCTTGATTTACAAGAGACCAAGAGGCAATTGGAATATTAGCCTTTACATTACGAAAAAGTAATAAACTGAAAAAAAAAGGAATCGGAGATGTCATCCCATGCAATTAGACAAATGGCAAGAAAAGCTACATTAATTAATTCACACCTTTTTATTTTGTCCTTTAAATTAAAATGGATGCCATTTGAGTTTGGACAGTGAGCTTGTTTTAAGTGCAGCAGCTTACATTTCTGATTGGAAAAAGAAAATATAAAGACAAATTTGAAATAGGTGCTTAGTAAACAATAGGCTTGTTAGCTTAACAGAAAAATGTGTCTTTTACTTATAAACTTGTTAAGCATATTAGTTTTGTGTCTTCTTGTTAAAGACGTTATGAATATTTGATACATTTGCAGCTTTTTTAAAGACTTGTACTATGTTTATTATGTGTTGCTGTGTGTCATACAGTATAAATTTTGGTAAGAAACAAGTACTGCATTATTAAATTGGTAATCCACATTCATAATTACACCTCAAGAAGTATGAATGTCTAGCTGATACACTGAGGAAAAAAGACACCTGTATAAATATAGTAAATTTTTCCTTTACTGTAAAAATAAAAAAACTATAGTGCAATTAACACTAGAATCCCTGAAGCCTATGAAAACGGTTGTAATGCCAAGCCACCATAAATTCCTTTGCACCTCCTCATCAGTGTCTTTGTTTTGCAAATGTGTTAGTCAGGCAGCAAGCAGCCTGCTACCCCATCCCCCACCGACGCAGCTGAAGTCAGACACAAAATTCTCATAGCTCAAGACTTTTTATCTGGCTGCGAGGTGTCTGGAATTGTATTGGGTAAATAATATATCGTTATTTTGAATACATACATTTCATGTGTGTTCTGTGTCTAGCATGATCTGGGTAAATGTAGAATGAAAGGAAATGCAAGGCGAGAAATGTTGAATACAAAACTAATATGAACTTTTACATGTTACAGTAATAATTGTGTTGACATGAAGTGTATGATGTGTGAAGACTGAAGTCCAAGGTATAACAAAACAAGGGCACCTTTACTCAAGAATATAACCGAAGAAAAAGAAATTATTCATTTTAAATTTTGCTGTCAATGTGTAAAAACCCAACTCAAATAACAGTCAACACAACCTAGGCATGTCTACTTGGCTGGTGTAGAGGCAAGAACAGCTGCTTCTAAATCAAGAGGTTGTAGGTTCAATTCTGGGTCTTCCCTGTATTTACAGTTTTGAGTAGGGAGCTGCTATTATTATCTATACTAATAAAAGGCAAAGCCCTCACTGACTGACTGACTGACTGACTGACTGACTGACTCACTCACTCACTCACTCACTCACTCACTCACTCATCACTAATTCTCCAACTTCCCGTGTAGGTAGAAGGCTGAAATTTGACAGGCTTATTCCTTACAGCTTACTTACAAAAGTTAAGCAGGTTTCATTTCGAAATTCTACATGTAACGATTATAACGGTCGATAACGGTCGACAACGTCCGCCATGTTGAACTTTCTTATTTATGGCCCCATCTTCACGAAATTTGGTAGGCGGCTTCCCTGCGCTAACCGAAACCGATGTACGTACTTATTTCGATGGTATGACGCCACTGTCGGCCGCCATATTGAACTTTCCAACGTCACTAATTTTCCAACTTCCCAAGTAGGTAGAAGGCTGACCCCATCTTCACGAAATTTGGTAGGTGGCTTCCCTGCGCTAACCAAAACCAATGTACATACTTATTTCGGTGGTATGACGCCACTGTTGGCTGCCATATTGAAGTTTCCAACGTCACTAATTCTCCAACTTCCCGTGTAGGTAGAAGGCTGAAATTTGGCAGGCTCATTCCTTACAGCTTACTTACAAAAGTTAAGCAGGTTTCATTTCGAAATTCTACGCGTAATGGCCATAACGGTCAACAACGTCCGCCATGTTGAACTTTCTTATTTATGGCCCCAGCTTCACGAAATTTGGTAGACGGCTTCCCTGCGCTAACCGAAACCAATGTACGTACTTATTTCGATGGTATGATGCCGCTGTCGGCCGCCATATTGAACTTTCCAACGTCACTAATTTTCCAACTTCCCATGTAGGTAGAAGGCTGACCCCATCTTCACGAAATTTGGTAGGTGGCTTCCCTGCGCTAACCAAAACCAATGTACGTACTTATTTCGGTGGTATGACGCCACTGTCAGTCGCCATATTGAAGTTTCCAACGTCACTAATTCTACAACTTCCCGTGTAGGTAGAAGGCTGAAATTTGGCAGGCTCATTCCTTACAGCTTACTTACAAAAGATAAGCAGGTTTCATTCGAAATTCTACGCATAATGGCCATAACGGTCAACAACGTCCGCCATGTTGAACTTTCTTATTCATGGCCCCATCTTCACGAAATTTGGTAGGCGGCTTCCCTGCGCTAACCGAAACCAATGTACGTACTTATTTTGGTGGTATGACGCCACTGTCAGCCACCATATTGAACTTTCCAACGTCACTAATTCTCCAACTTCCTGTGTAGGTAGAAGGCTGAAATTTGGTACTTATTTCGGTGGTATGATGCCACTGTCGGCCGCCATATTGAACTTTTCAACGGTCTTTGTTACTTATGGGCCCATCTACAAGAAATTTGGTTCGCGGGTTCCCAACGCTAACTGAATCCTACTTACGTACATATATACGTCCATAGCTTGCAGCTCGGTCACCGTGTGAGGCGGCGTTGGGTCCCCCATCCCAACGTCTCCCACGTTGTTGGCTGCCTGCCTATATAAGGCCGTCCGTCGCTCCAGTCTCTACATTCTCTTCCTTGCTTCGCCACGGGATTCACGTCTCCCTGCTGATAACTACAGCCTTTTTATTTAATCCACGGCTTCTCCGCTGTTTTATCGTTCATTTATTACGATTATAGTTATTGTTTAGGTATTTTAGACTTGCTTTACATTGTTCAGGTACCCATTTCCTTTATCATTCCAACCGTACCCCCAATAACATGTCTCTCGAGGTGATCACCATCGATCAAAGAACTGTCACTTACCGAGTGGTTTCCATGCCCAGAGATGGCACCTGCCTTTTCCATTCTCTGTGTTACATATTGCACGGCCATATCAGGCTTACTCTTGATATCCGGAGGAACATTGTGTCTTATGTATTGAATGACTGGGACAGGTTCAAGGTGTGGGCTGATGACGGTACAGGAGATAATTATACAACACAGGAGCACTATAAGAGTGAAATGCTTAAGCCCTTCACCTATGCATCTGCATGTGAGTTGATGGCTGCCGCTGAATTTTTCGGTTGTCGCTTTCAAGTGTACCGAAATGGCCAAATATTTTACACCTTTCGACAACCGCCAATGCCTCTTAAACATCTTAGATTGACAGGTGACGATTTCAGTAGTGGACACTTTGATGTTTATGAATGTTTAAACTCTCAAAAGCTGGATGTGAAGTTATCGATGAAACCGGTTGTATACTTACAACGCTTGACAGATGCCGAATGTCTCTTCAACACAAGTCCTACAAATACTGTCGTAACTGAAACAAACCATGAAACTCAAACCGATTATGACAGCAGCAATCCAAGCTGTGAGATTTGAAACAAGATTACTGTTCACATGGCCAACTGTACATTGCATGCTCAAGAGTAAGCTCAGCGCACAACTTGGTCATATTACAACCGGAGGTCCGAACTCACACTGTGGTATGCAAAGAGATCCTTAACAAATAATTATTGGTATATTTTCCCTCATTTTAAAAAGGTTTAATTTTCTTCTTAATAAAAATTTTAAGGCAGTACTTCGCCGCTGCGAAGCGCGGGTATTTTGCTAGTTACTATTATATAGTAAACACATATATTTGATTTGAGTCTATAACACCTGTTGTAAATTTATGTCCATCACATTTAACATGGAGAGGATTGCAAATTTCAGACATTAACTTACAGTCGCATATAACAACAAGAAGGTGATACAGAAGAATCACTAGCCCAGTTAAAGCTCTCACTAATGCTACTGCTGGCTATTCCACTGGCACTTGAACAGCTTGTGGGTACGGTGGTCATATGTAATAAAAGCCCCAGAAAAAGTAAAAAAAAAAAATCTGCTAACAGAATCACTGGTTTTCTTATTCTTCCTCAGTTTACAATGTTTACTTCCATTCATATAGCTTTTCAAAACAGAGTCGCCCATACTTATTTGATTGGTTTTGTTAAAGTCAGTCTTTGTAGTCAACATCTTCTAATGATTTCAAGTTAAATGTGCACTTTCCTGGCATTTTGATTGCTTGATAAATCATAGTGACATGTCTAATACACACAATGTAATTTACTTTGGTAGCTATTTATCACTTAATGCTAACTCGCCACTAACAATTTAATGGGCATGCTTGCACACAGAAAAGGTGATATTAATACATGAGGTCAATAAATGTGATATACATGTGAGATGTGGGTGTTATGTTGGATATTTTATCTCATCTTATGATATGTGATTATTGGAATTCACTTTTCCTTGACTCTTAAGTACCATTTCAAGTACCATTTAAACTTTCTTTAAGAATTTCAAGGAATTTTCAGTATTGGATTTTCATCACTTTCCAGGTTTTCCAGGACTCGTATGAACACTGTACATGGTACGTCGTAGTCATGTAAATCTCTTTGTTGCGTGGGGCTTGGGTGTTTTCATGGACTGTCTTTGGAACATAATATTGTACCTGCTACTTTATTTTCACTTACAAGAAACTGAATTTGGTTTATTACCATATTATATTAATTATCCTTATTCAGCTATGGTAGGAACTGTTAATTTCATATTATTGCAATTGACCCATTTTGCGAGGGGCTGTCTTTTCAAATCTTCTTTTGTATTTTTTATAATTCATAAAGAATAGTTTAGAAAGTCTATATTACACTAATCCTTTCCTAAGCGCAGGCAGTGAGGAACTAGAGAGAATAATTAAATACTGATTATTAAAAAAAAGATTAAATATTATTTTGGTTTCTATGGTTTGGGAGAAAAGTATGACATCTAATGAATACACTATGGAAATAAACTGTTAGTACAGTAATCACAAAGCAGTTTGTAGCAATAAGAAATGCAGAACACTTTCAATGCAGTAACAATGAAAAATATTACCTACCTTTAAAATTTGTCCTCCCTCTGGATACCGTCTTAAAATATCTTTCAAAAATTCCACTAATGGTGGTGTAGTCTGACCAAATCTTCCTAGGAATACACAAAAACAAAAATCTGATAATGCAAAAAGCAAACTTACTTAAAGTTGTTAAATTTTACTAAAACATTATATTTATGACTCCCTCATGATTACTATTATTTACTTTATTACTACTGGCTGAATTACTTATCCAAAAATAACTTAATAAATCAGAATACAGTATAGTTATTTAGTTTTTTTGTAACAAATGGATCACAGGCAGGTTAAGTGACTTACTCCAAGTCACTCAATGTATCAGAGGAAGCAACTGAACCAGCAGCTTTGTAGTATATAGTTCAGTGCCGGAGCACCACATAGCCTGTCTCTAAATTTCTTCAAAATATTAGTACTTATTATCCTTAATATTTTATTCAGATATATCACAATAAGCAACATA
The DNA here is from genome assembly GCA_026402145.1 of Polypterus bichir lapradei. Taxonomy (NCBI): domain Eukaryota; kingdom Metazoa; phylum Chordata; class Cladistia; order Polypteriformes; family Polypteridae; genus Polypterus; species Polypterus bichir. The sequence goes on from JANRMT010062834.1 coordinate 5,476,186, forward strand.
CTAATTTTGTGAACCCTTATTCTAGCACATGGTTATTAGACCCCAGAATCATACCCATATTTGCATTTACTGAATATATATATGCTGATAAGCCTGACCTGAACATCTGAAATATCCAAAAACATACAGACCCCAATAGAACATGTAGACTCTTATTAGAGGCAGTGACAGTACCAACATTTGCCTCATGCAGTCAGGAGCTACAAAGCAGTAGGACTAACCACTGTAACACCATGTTATGGATATTAGATAGATTTAACCTATGCAATTAATAAATAACAGCTTTGCTTTAAAAGTAACTTACCTCCACCTTTTAATCCTTTTGTATTAAGAACAAGAAAAATTATGCAGCCTCTAGAATGCAAGAGATCTCCAATCTGAACCCTATCATTTATCTAAAAAAAAAAATAGATAGTTAGACACAAACAGTCAGATAGATAGATAGATACCTGAAGGAATATTCATTTGATCCACTAACACTAAACCACAGAAAAGTGTAAAAAAAAAAAGTACAGGCTATGAGAACAAAAGAACAAAAATACACCACAAAAATGGCATCTAGCTTTTCCAAAAAAGATTATCCCCTTCTCTGTTTAACAGAAGTGCTCTCAGTAAAATAACAACATTTATTTCTATAGGACATTTTCATACAAAGAATGTAGCTTGGTGTTTTACAAGAAACAGTTACAAGAAAAAAGTGAACAAGAATAATAAATAATAAAAAATAAATCAGCATAGGCCTACGTAACATAAATATGTAATTAGTAAAAAAGTACAGTCTAACATATAATATTGTATTCTGTCTCTAAAGATAAGTACAATGATAAGGTTTGATGGCCTACAGGACAGAAAAAAACAAACAAAACAAAACTCCGTTTAAGCTGAAAAAAATCTTGATACATTAACACATTTTTATGAGGGATATTGACAACCAGTGCAATGGCACCACAGTAGCAAAACAATACAAAGTAAATAAAATGCATTAGGAAAGCAACAGCAATGAAAGGTAACAATTATAAAAAAAAATATATAATAACTAGCATAGTAATTATTAATGAGCTTTACATTTTCAACCAAATCAGCAGAGATAAAACAAAACTCAACATCAAATTGGGAATTAAAATTCAAAGGACAGATAATCAAATCAAGAATCTCTTTAGCCTAAATGCTTCTGTTCATTGCTTAGTCTTACATTGTTTTCATAGAAAGAAATTCTAATGAAGAAATTCTTTTCAGGCTACCTTCATATATAAAAAAAACACTTCTTACAACAACAACAACATTTATTTCTATAGTACATTTTCATACAAACTATGTAATAAGTGACAAAACATACTGTAAATAAATAAAACAGCCAAAAAAGGACAAATAATATACTCAAGTGCCAATAGATGTAAAAAACGAATACAGAATTACACATCTTCAGGATCATGGAAACACCTATGTAAAAATGTATAAACTTCAATTATAATCAACTAGATGGATTTTTAAAACATGCATTGCACATAAATTAGAAACTAGAAAAGGAAATGTAGCAGATGCCCTCAAGGATCAAGCAATGATGCTGTGCAGAAGCTCTACAAATATGCAGTGACACAACTAAAAGCAAATTAGTAAGCTCAGTATAAAGAAAGAAAAATGAAGTGATACCCTGCAGCTTCCCAAAAGTCTTGTGGTAAGGATGACTCATGAAAATTTGTGCCACATCTACAGCTTGTGTTTTGACTCTGAACTTACATAAAAATGCCAGTGTTCATTCACATAAAAAGCACGCCGACAATCCATGACATTATTTAATCATTTCTATTTATTGTAAATTAAGCCTGACCCCAAAATATTCCTGCACATTGAGTGAGAAAGAAAAAAATATAAAGTTTTAAATGACTATAACTAATAATAAAAAAAATAAGCAAGAAGTTTTTTGACAGCCTTCCAGCTACAGTACCTATTATTATGTCAATGGGGTATATTTTATATGTTTTGGTGTTTTATGATATTTCACTTTTTTGTCAGCACAGAAACAATAAAGTACAGTAATTAGAAGTCTATTGTTTACCTTGAATTTAGTGAAGCTAGACTAGTGAACAACATCCCAAAGGGAAAATTAATCCCAGAGCTTCAATAAAGCTTTATGTTATAATTAAGTTAAAGTGTGTTGCTAATTGTCACAGTATCAGAGCATGACGCTGAATTTCCACGGTTAAGCGATTTAAAGTCCTATACCTAAGTGACTAAACCACACTGCCTGCAACATAATGCAGCTCTTGTACCGATTTGTTCTTTGAGACCATGAAAAGGCTGGGAAGACAGTTCTTCTGCATCAAACAACCTGTACTTCTGGCATTTATTAACGTTACTAAGACAGATGGAGATGTGTGCACACTGAAATGAATTAACATATACAGTACAATCATATCCATTATACTAAATCTCTTTTAGTTTCCTAACCAAATAGGCCTCTTGTGTCAGCTTCTTTCTAAAAGATGTAAACATTTTGTATTCTTAAGTTTATGAAAACACATTTTAAACACTACCGGTGTTATGTTCAATGCTCTTTAGTCTTTCCTATTGCACATTTTTCTCAGAATAATTGAATAATTGAGATTTAAAAATCACGTTTACCTCATTGTATGATGGTTATTTCAGCTGTTACATTCCCCATCCCTGGAAATACTGATGTAAAACCAGACAATCTCAGGCAGAAAGAAGCCATAATTCACCCCAGGATACTTCTCTACTGTTTAGTAGAAATAGCATATCCCAAGCAAATAGGCTCACATACTCTAGTATGATTTATTGCATTCATTACGTTAGTTTCTCCAAAATGAAGGCGTATTTTAATGTAGGGGCAAAATGTGAAGCAGGATCTGAGAATATCATTGTAAGAGCCATTTGCTAGTTATTTAAGTTATATTAAATGTTTGCCTAAATATTAAAGTAGTCTATGGAAGGTTCTTATAACCCCCACAAGTTCAATTAAATTGGTATATTCTAACTACTTCTTGCTCCTCTAACTATAGAATACTCTCAATTAGTGACTTGCCTTGCCATGTGTAAGACATGGAGGGCACATGGTTTTACACCGTGCCTTACATGCTCAATGGTATGAAAATTAACAGGCTCTATTAAACGTGCAGTGCAAATTCTGTTTCTGTACAGTTTTTGTGCTGGGGTACTTATACCACCTGTTCAAGGTCAGAACAGGTATCCTACTACAACCTTACATAAACAACACAAAAAAGACTTCAGGTAGTAGTGAACTAAAATGCCTGGTAGCAATGTAGTAAAGTAATCCAAGATTAATGAGTCACTGTGATTTCTGTTACAATTGGCTTTGCAGTCTTACAATAAACTGGATTATTTCTTCTGAATCTAGTGTCACACACGTGCACTTGGGAGACAGTTTATGTGCTGAAACACCTGCATGTTCCCACCAGACCAGGGGTTGGCGCTGCCCTCTCTTTCTCCTTTTTCCCTACAGACTAGCTGATGAACCTTTAGCCTAAAGTCACTTCCAGTCCTCAGAAGACAGTCAACATCACTTCCTCTTCTGGTCCTCTAAATCCCACATCCATATGATAACATGTCCGGTCCCAGAATTCCACCAACTCATGAAATCACTTCCTGTCTACCTGATATATATGCTACCTATGTTCTCATATCTACAACAACCTTTTTTCCAAGTATACACGGTGGATCCCCAAACCTTTCACTTTGTTCCTGTGTCCTCTTTTACACTAGCTTACATTCATATGTAACATACAGATTGTTTATACTGTATACTAGAAAAGGAATTTTACTTAAAGTTAGATGGTATATAAAATAGGGAAGCTATATAACAAGATCCCGTTCAAGTATAAATATTCAAATAGAGAAACAAGGAAATAGGAAAAACAAGGGCAGACACAAGATTTTAATATTATTTTTAGTGATAATACTCCAGAATATTCTAATTATAAGAAAAGTAGAATCTGAAAAAGTGTGTAGAGAATAACTACATGTAATTGCTAAAAACAAAACCTGTCTATGCTATAATAGCACAGGATCACAGAGAGCTAATATCTATTCCTGCAGTATTACTAAAAGCAAGTACTCTTCCTTTACAGGTTTCAGTCCATTGCAAAGCAAACTTTTGTTTACACGCCTACATTCATTCACTCACACAGGCCCAATTTAGAGTTTCAAATTGACCAAATATGCACACCTTTTAGATGGAAGAGAAAGAGTCCTGTACCTGGAAGAAACTGCCATCCCTGTTGTAAATAATATTTTAAAAAGTAATAACTGTCCTTGCTGTCTTTTGCAATGGATTAACACCTGATTGACATTAGCGTTGGGTAATATATACAGTTTTTTAGTCAATTCAATGTTTAATAAAAATCAGTATGCAAAAACCAATATTGCAAAGTTCAGTACTTTAAGTTGATTTTCTATGTCTTCTAACCAATACATAAAACCTGCAAAATGTCAATACCAATATCGTATTTAAATCAGCTTTATTATGCTCGGGCAACTGCAATCCATGCACTATATATTGTAAACATTTTAATAAAAAGCAATTGCCAGAAGTGGATTAAAAGATAAAAAATAGTTCTTTAACAATAAGGATAAAAAAACAGATTTGCCTCAGAATTTCCTCTAATTTAACACTTCAAAAACTGCAGAAAGCCATTCTTGTCCAACACAATGCTACTATGCACCTTATTAGCAACTTACCGGGAGTAGAATATATGGAAATGTTGTCAGGAATGCCCACTTTATGCAATACTGTACAATATAAATTCTTAATCAATAATACAAATGAATGTAACCATATGCCGTTCATCCTTCCTTACCTTCTTTATATTTTTCTAGCTTAACATAACTTTCCTGATTAATATGCTTATTTTAGTAAAGTAACACAAAAAATTATTGTTAGCTAAACTGTGCCTCGTGACTAAGTAGACCAAAACCAAAGCCACTTCCTGTTGAAAGTGCACTTGCATATTCAGTATTCATGTGTTCTTTAAATAAAATATACTTTAACTCTTCTTAAAGAATACCTAAAAACAAAGTAGTATTATATAATTAGACATGTCAAATTAATATCAGCTACTGCAAACTGATTGCAGACTTAAGATATGTAAAGATTCACACTTTTGGAGATATAGAACTGATGAAACAAATGTAATGTCTATTCATACATCTAATACACCTGCCTTTCTTGTACAAACAAAACTCATATAAAAGGTCAGTTATTGGTAATTCATCTTTCAAAAGTATGATCATCTAAATAAAAGAACCCCCCCACACACACACAAGTTTTTACTGAAAAAAAAACACAAACAAGAATACTTAACCTCAAGTGGTCAGGAACTTTGTGGGCAAAGGTTGAAAAGAATGGATAGATTTTGTCTTACATTTAATACCCTTGATATTTTAATCATATTAATGCAAGACATGGACATAAATCATACAAGGATGACTTTAAGTGTGTACCTTGTCGAATAATATGAAGCTTTCAAAATATACCTTGTCATATTACTCAGTTACAGGTGACTCAGAAGCGCAGTGAGCTCTCACATTCTCCAAACCCTCTCTTCACATGGTAATGATACAATAATTAGTCTCTGTGAGTAGGGATTATGCTGCACGGAGAAGGCGTACTGAAACTATGATGAAAAGTCATACAGACTGAGACATAATTAAGTTCTTTTCAGTTAAGCTTTTTGTATTGGATGATGGAACACAAGACGGATGCATAGGAGACACTTCACTCTCTTACAGAAAGAATGTAATACAGTAATGTCATTGCAAACATCTCATCCTGAGAATTGTAACACTGATGACAAGTTGTTTAATTTTGAACAGCAAATTGATCCAGCTGATGATAAACCTGTTATTTACCATATATAAAGCAGATTTGGAAGATGGATGGAAGTTATGATTATAACTGGTAGAGATATATGCTGCATATTCTGCATGTGTATTTTTTATTTGCAAACTAGATAATGTACATGCTCTTAAAAGCATGTGACTCATATATTTTAGTTGGAAGTGCAAAGCAAATTTGTCTTGTTATATGTACACTTTACACATCTTACAAGTTTTGAAGCTGGGTAGTAAAAGATCTCTCTATATAATATGTCTCAAGTGAAGTGCACCTTAGTCTTCATTGTGTATTTTTCTGAATTCATTTTACCGCCTACCCTCGCAAGTCTTTAAAGCCTACTGCACAGAAGCATCTCCGCAGCATGATGCTGCTAACATTATGCTTAACAGTAGAAATAGTGAGTTTTTGATAATGTGAAGTGTTTGGCTTATGATAAACATGGCGTTTAATCTGATCACCAAAAATCTACAATTTGGTCTCATCAAACCATTTAACCTTTTTCCTGGTGACTTCAGTGTCTCCCATGCACCTTCTGCCAAATCCTAGCTGAGATTATTTGTGTGTTTTTTTTAAACTTGGCTTTCTGTTTCACAGTCTCCCAAGAAGCTACAACTGGAGAACCACAAAGGTAACAATTGCTGTCTGTACAGTCTCTCCACTCTCATCTGCTGTATGCTGGAACTCATTTAGAGTTCTCAGAGATCTCTTGGTGGCCTCCCTCACTAGTCTTCTTCTAGCATGATCACTCAGTTCTTCAGGATGGCCTGCTCTAGGCAGATTTACAGCTGTGCCATACTCATTCTATATCTTAATGAATGATTTAACTGGACTCCAAAGTATATTTAGCTAGTTGGATACTGTACATTCTTGTCTCCATCCCCTGACTTGTGTTTTTAATCACCTCTTTGCAGAGATGCCTGGAGTGTTCTATTGTTTTTATTGTGTATTTTAAGCCATAATACTGACTCACAACAGTCTTTTTGGTTGTGTCATATTATGAGATTTATTATTTACTAGCCATGTGCGCCCAACTATGTTGCGCGTGTTAAAGTTGTCTGTGAACGGCTCCCTGTTTAAACACAGCTGTCAGTTGTGAACTGGGCCCTTCATCGCACAGCATTATGATTTTTTATAAGGGAAACAAAACTACAAAAGAAAACCCTTGGATATTGATTCGATAGGAACGGCCTACTCGGAATCACTGTCCGAATCGTAATTATGTGGTGGTGTAGGAGCATTTCTGCTTCTGTCCGTTCACAGTCCGTCTCGTTTTCACGACGCTGTCGTTTCCTCTCACGTTCTCTTCTCAACCTTTCTCCAATCTCACAGGTTGCTTTGTGGCAATCCAAAGAATAAGACAATATACACGGAGCAATGGTTATAAAAGAGGGACACATAGGTATCCAGGTTCTTTAAAGCATAAATAGGGATCACTTCACTGACATGTGAGCAAGCCACGATACAACTGTGAGACGCGCAGCACTCGCCGGCTACAACGTAACAATAATAATTTCCAGAACGTGCTGTTACGTGTTGTCATTCATTTTACCCACTGTCTTTCTTTCATTCATATGTTACGTAGGCACGTACCTTTTATCTTCAGCAATCTCATTCTCTAACCAGGCCTCAGGAGCTAACCAGCATAACACTGTCCACCACCCCTTTCGTTATTCCGGCACATTGTTGACATCCGTGAGTAAAAACAACGTACTAAACTGGAAGGTGGTCTACGCATGCGTGGAATTCACGGACAAACAAAGATCAAGATCTAAATGAAGATCTCTTTAGTTAATTTAATGCACCACAATTTGTTTAGTTTGAATGTCCGTGTTTTGAGGTGTGACTGGCGTACTACAGTCTTTAGTAGTATAAGCCCGGAGGAGATTCTTAATGCAATGCCTATGTTTTAGCTGTCTCTCTACTGCCATCTAGTGCTTCTTCTTCTAATTCATTCGCGGACAAACAAAGATCAAGATCCAAATGAAGATTATATATAGAGATTTTGTGTTTTATATTTGTAATTAATTTACATCACTTTGCAGAGGTCTGTTTTCACTCTGACATTAAAAAGTATTTTTATGTTAATCAGTGTCAAAAAAGCCAAATTAAATCAACTGCGATTCAATGTTGTGCAACAAAAAAAAGTGGAAACTTCCAAGGAGAACTACTTTTTATAGGCCCTACTGCTGTAATGGTACATGGTTTTATGTGCATTTTGGGGTATTTTGTTTTTCTTTTTTAAAGGTGAATCTATATTTGGAACTCTGTACCTGTTTTAATGTATTTTTGCAAAGTTTTATTTCATTTTATTTTTCCCATTCATTGTTTACGTGACACGGGAGACTTGTCATTTCTGTATTTCATTATATTTCGGTTGGACAAATGAAGACTTTAGCACAGTTAGTTTTTAAACAAATAGTCTAAATGTGAGATTTCATTTCAGTTTTTGAATTTCTTTTGTGCCATTGACTTCGATTCTCTGGTTTGTCCTTGTTTCTGGTTTGCTCAGTCTCTCTAACTATACTGGCTTTGATCCCTTTTCTGTCCCTCACAGTGTCTAGTCTTATGTTTGCACCTCCTGGTTATTTATTTTCTTCTCACAATAACACCTCCTGAAGTTTGTCTTAGAGGTAGGAAGGTTTTGACTATAACATGGACTCATGTGTGAATAGTTCATAAAAACTTCTTACTGAAAAAACATTGAAATTAAAAGGTTTTTAGCTGTTTAGTATCTATTTCATTTAAATATCTAAAAAACATTGTTATCTTTACATACCCAAGGTCTTTGTAAAAAAAAGTTTAAAAAAAAGTAATATAAACAATTCATCACCATTGGTTAGTGTATATTTTCACACAAGTTCTGTTCAAAATTACTCTTTTCAATCTGCGTGCTTTGGAACAAAAAAAATGCTGCATAAAATCCTGGCACCTCTCCTGCTTTCACATCATTGTAGCTGAAGTGTTGTAAAAATTAGTTGAAGTGTTACAAAAATATGTAACACTTCAAAATCACTGTATGAAGCTGATAAAATCTACACATATTTTAGAGTATGGCATACCACCAACGTTTCTCAGTTTAGCCAGTTATTATTAAAGCAGAATGCAAAAAAGAAACCAGGCAATGGTTTGTGCCAATTACTATAACTACTAATTGACAAGACCTTCCAGCTAAACAAAACCTAAGGGATGGCACTTATTTAAACCAAGTCACCAGTTAAAATATCTAGGAAAATCAATAATCTTACAAGAACTACAGATATATATTCTGTCATTATTATGTATTTTAGTGAAAGGCACAGTGAAAGTGTTTACAGACCAAAGATCGCATTTTAGTTTTGATTTATATGTGTATGTGATACCAGTGGGTAATAGCTAGAGATGCAATGCAGCCAATATGGTATTTCAAAGGATTTTCAGCAATGCAAATTATTAAACATAAGCAGAATGCAACAGTAATTATGGCAATATTGTAAGTAAAATACTGTAGCTATTTTGAGAAGAATGAAAAGATAAAATGTAAATTAAAGAAGACAAATGCTTTTTTTTCTCAAAATCCTATTATTCTAAAATAAAATTACTTCTACATATTATTCTTCACAGAAACATGTCTATTTTTTAAAAAATATTTAGATGGCATCACAGAGGAGGCACTACTGCCGTGAAGTCTACATGTTGAGCATCAGTTCTTAAAACATTCTTATTACATTTTATACATTGTAATGCAAAACTGTTAATTGAACTGATAATGATTTAGAAGTTCACTAACTAAGGGCATACAATTATTTTGACAACAATTTGTTAACGTCTCATTTTACACAAAATTTAAGATTTTCAAAAATTAAAAGCTTCACATACATTTTATATTTTAATATAAACCTAATAATTGGGAATGACAAAAAAATTGTAAACTAATTTCTGTGTTAATATACATTTATATATTGTACAGCAAGGGTACCTGTAACTATCCTGGTTACCAACTAAATTTCAGAATGAAATGGGGTACAATTGGGGAATATGTGCAAAATATGATAGAGATAAATTTAACAATGTGAATTTAAATACTTGACAAACACAAGCACAGGTACCCGGTGCTACCCAAGGTGAGGGAACTGACAAAATTTTGGAACAAAACATTGTTTCTAGTCTTACCCTGTACAAATGGGGAATCTGTGCATAATCTGATAGATATAGTTTTAACGATGTGGACTAGCATACATGACTAACAAAAGCACAAAAACACAATGAGTTTTATATATTAGATTATTAAACTGAATTAACATGTGTCTTATGGAAAAATGTGTTTAAAATTATAGTACACCAATGAAACTTTGATCCATTACAGAAAAATTCAGAATGGTTATTATCAGAGGTTCATGAAATTAATATACTGTATTGCAATACAGGATGACATACAAAACATTTTTCTTTTTGTTAAAATGAAATCTTAAATCACATAACTTAAACACATATGATTACATCTTGCATGAAGAAGGGGCATGAGTTGCCTTGAAAGTTTTTTAGTTAGCCAATAAAAGGTGTCATTTTGCTTGACTTCCCATTACATCCATAATGGCTAACACGGTACAACACCCTAGTACTCTCTCTCTCTCTCTCTGTCTATATATATATATATATACACAGCATATATATATATATATATACAGTATATATACAGTATATATACAGTATATTTTATATATTATATATATATGTATATATAGACATCACTTCTGGTTCCGGTGACCAGACTGATGTCACTTCCGGTAATGGTGGCCACACTGATGTCACTTCCGGTTCCGGCCCTACACTGATATCACTTCTGATTTTCGGCTTATACAGCTGCCATCTTCTCTAAGCAAAATTAGTTTAGTTCAGGACTGAAACCAATGCACAAGAGTGCTTACAAAAACCCATTGCAGCTAGGGAAAATATATGGCTGGCTGTCCCAAACCTTGTTGTGTGTGTCGAGGCTGTTCATTTCACTATATATATATGGATATGTCTATTTAGTATTGATCACAAGTACAGAAATCATATTCTCAAAGAATTCTCTTAGAATCTCAAAGAACATCCACAGAACCCACAAGTAACCCAGAAATGACTACACACCACTCACTCCTGTCTAGCACACCTTGTTTGGGTGTCTGAAGTTTGCAGATTTCAGGGAAAGAATACAGTACAGGGAGTACTAGTTACAATAAGTTAAAGAAAAGTGAAAATATTTTGCTTTTTATGGAAACTTCTCTTCAGATCATTTACAAGCTTATCTGCTCTTTTTCCTATGTCATTCAAAAAGAGAAAGAATTCATTTGAGAGTTATTTGCAGAATTTATGTAGTGTTTCACATTTTTTTAAAGAACTGCAAATTTCTCCTAAATCACTGCTAACTCAGAGGTTGTACTATGTATATACTCTGCTGTGAAGCAAATTCACCCTGCTGGTCGACCTGAGAGGTGAACCTTCCCTCCCCATGACAGCGATGGAGACCCAGTGTTTCTCTTTCGGATACTAAAAGTTGGCTAATGTGCAGAAACTTTCCCTTTAATGACCTTATAAACAGTTTTGTAATTAAATAACTGATGAATGATCTGCTTAATGGTGCCTTGATAAAATAAGGAATCGATTTTTATCAAAAAATGAACGTTTTTGGCGATTCTAAACTCTTTTCAACACTATTGTATATCATGGAGAAATTATGGACACAATATTGGGGAAATTGGTAGAAGGATTCCTGATAGGCTAGGAATGGATTATTATTTTTCCTATTTAAAATATCATTTCAATGACTGATTTTTCATTTTCTGACCCATTTTAAAGGAAAGGATTAAAAAAATCAGATAATAGTAAAAGTGTAACACACAGTAAGTGGGTTAGCACTAGTGGAACTACTTTTCTTTTTATTTATCATATAGAAACAGCAAGAAAAATAAGCTTTTCAAACTGAACAGCAGTCACTTGTAATTCATGTGTGTATTGCTTAACAATTACAGTACACACTTTTGTTTAGCAGTTGGAACTGTGCTACCAATATGTTGTTTTGTATATCTTTGAAATTACAAAAGATAAACAGTTGTGGATAGAATGTTATGGTGTGCACCTACTCAATGCTTAAACATAAGATAAAAGAGTGTATAAAGATAATAATCGATAAACTACATATTGACACTTGCCAGTCCAACCCATAGAAATTGGAGCAGGAAAAAAAAAAAGTAGCTGGACTGTAATCCAGTATGCTGCCCTATCTCACATGAATACAGTAATGATGAAATGGTAAGAAATGTTTTATTATAAAATCACATAATTAAAGAAGAAATTCCAAAAAACTGAGAAACAAGGGATCCAGTTAAAAAATTCAAAATACCAAATCCATTGACCACATTCAAAAAAAATGCAAAGGTTCATTCTAAATGCAAAAGATGAATCAAAAACAGTGAATTCATAAAATACAAAAAAAGGAATTTTTAAAATACAATAGGACACAAAGCTATAGATTATAATTATTGAAAAAGCTAATACGCAAAGACTCCTTATTTCCTGTGCTCCCCATCATGTGACTGCTGAACAATAATTGTTGCTAAAAATCAGATGCATATGGAGGGGCCGGGGCAGAAGACAAGCATAAGAAAGAATTAGGGCCAGTTCCTGACACACACACACTTAAGGTTTTACCTCATTAAAAATTGCATCATTTTATTGAGAACTTATTATATGTTTTAGCTTTAACTCTAAAAGACAATCAGCTGTTCAGATATTCTGGTATTACATATTTCAATATGCTATGTTAATGGTAATGATTGAACAAAATTATACAAAAGACCAGCCACAATAAATGAAAATGAAATAGAGAAATTGTAAGTTTATTTGGGACAAACAGACATGAAACTTTTCATTATCTTGCATATCAGAAGAAATGTAAATCTGGTTTTAATGTAACAGACTAACTTGTGTGGTTATCCAGCCATACTATTGAGAAATATATACTTGTGCTTACCTCTTTTCCTTTTTGTGACAGCTGCTGCTCGAGTACAGGAAGGTTTGTTTCTATATAGATGAGCTGCTTGATGTCTCTTATAGTTGAGGTGGGGGAAACCTCAAATGTTCTATTGCCAATGTATTCATGAAGTACTGTCACCCTTGACAACCTAAAAAAACAAGCAGACTATTAAAAGAGAACACTGGTAAGCAATATGAATGTTGGCAACAATGAAAAAACATATCAACTCAAATTGCAGATTCTACGTTTGTATGCAGTTTCCCACTTTTTGGTATTTAATATGGACCAGAATACTGTTTTCTACCTGCTGTTGCTGTGGTAGAATCGGACTCCCCACAAAACTATAAAATAAACTGATTAACAAAAAATGGAATAGACATAATATGCCTCATTAGTACAATCATTTTTTGGTTAATGTTTTATATAGAAGAATTATATAAAAATGCTACTGATCTGAGAATTTCAGAAACTACTGTGAAATACACAAAGCGTTGTGAAGAGTAATCCAATCCTGTCGTACATATCAGTATTTCATACTGCAGGTTCCATAAAAATAACTTGGTAAGCATTTGCTTAAGAATTTAAGCGTAAATAGACATTTAAGTTTATAGTGTAGATTCACATAAGCATACATATAGGATGACTTGGCAGTTTGGTAGTTAACTCCATTAGCATGGACTCAACTCTGGCCCCTTTACTGTCTGCTTGAAGTTTACACAGACACTGATTATGTCTATGTCATTTTGTTCCTGATTCATGATCTTTATGGATATGGGGCAGAACTGGAGGATACAGATAATGTGCATGCTAGTATGGGGAGAACAAGCAAATTCAACACTGCCAGTGTTTAATGTGTCACTTCAACTGGACCACCACACCATTTTAAAAGTATGAAGCCTTAAATGGCCAAGGGCCTCCTTATGTACTGTATCTCAACTTATCATTCCTTACAAACCGGAATGCACATTGAGCTCCCAAGATAGCACGCTGTATATTATTCCAAGATTTTATAAAATAAAAGTAGGAGGTCCAGCTTTTAGTTACAGACCCCAAAAGCTGTGGAATCATCTGCCTACTACTACATGAGGTGCCCTTTCTGTCTCTGCTTTTAAATCCAGACTGAAGACACACTATTGCAGTTTAGCATACCATAGTAGTGCTACTAACCCTCCCCTATTCTGTTTCTTTTCTCGGCATCCTCATGTGGCACTTGGTGAAACTGCTCTATTGCCAAATGATTGCCTACCCATGGAAAAGTCATCTCAAATAAAGGAGCACTTGTATCATGGGGTAGAAGGGTCCTTTCATCAGATTGCTGGCCCAGCACTGACTCAGCTGTAGAATGCAGTTACTTGGTCAAGGTCTCAAGGACCCTGACTGTGCTTGATTTGTCTGACTTCTTTTCTACAATCTGGCTGTGGCTCTACAATTAGCTGATGGATAAATATTGTTGTTTTTCCATCCATCCATCCATCCATCCATCCATCCAGCTGAATCCGAACACAGGGTCACGGGGGTCTGCTGGAGCCAAACGCAGCCAACACAGGGCACAAGGCAGGAACCAATCCCGGGCAAGGTGCCAACCCACAGCAGTTGTTGTTTTTCATTTACGTTAATTCATTTCTGCTTTTTTCTTTAACATTTTACTAATTTTATTAAAATCAAATAACATTCCATACAAGCAAGTCAAGTTTAACAAAACTAGGTTCCAAACAAAATAACCCCCACCCATGAGAAAGAGAGCTAGGCCAGAAGAGTAAAACTTCAATAATAGTAAAAGCATGTAAATAAATAAATTATTCAAAATAAATAGAATAAAAAATGGGAGAGAATCCGCTTCCTCAATTTAAATGCTTATTCTAAAATGTTATTGATTAGATCCTGCCAAGATTTGAAAAAGTTTTGTACAAATCCTCTAAGTGAGATTTAGATTTTTTCCAATTTTAGATAATATATAACATCAGTTACCCAATGACTTAAAAGAGGTGAGTTAGCATTCTTCCAGCTGAGTAAGATAAGTCTACATGCCAATAGTGCTTTAATGGCAATTACAGTTTTTATGTCCTTCTCCACTTTAAACCCATCTGGAAGTACACCAAACACGGCTGTTAGTAGATTAGGAGGGATTGTGACACCAAAACTGTCTGAAAGGCATTTAAAGATTTTGGTCCAAAATTATGTGATTTGGTGCAGGCCCAAAACATATGGCCCAATGAGGCTGGGACTTGATTGCAACATTTGCAGGTTGGATCTTACCCTGGAAACATTTTGGACAATTTTAAACGAGACAGATGTGCTTGATATATAATTTTAAGTTGAATAATTATATGCTTTGCGCATATGGAGCTCAAGTGAATTCTGTGCATTGCTACCTTCCACTCCTTTTCTGAGATGTTGAGTGAGATTATCCCTTCCCCAATGTAGTCTGGCATCTTTGAAAGGGATGGACTGTAAAATATTTTTATTTATTACGGAAATGCTGTCTGAGTTCTCAAGACTGATCCCTGTTTTTTTTGGAATAGAGGTAGGTGGGAGGTGGGGGAAATAGGGCATGTTTTGTTCAACAAAGTTTCTAATTTGAAGGTAATGTAAGAAATGTGTTGCTGGAAAGTTAAACTTGGAGTGTAATTTTTTGTAGGATGTGAAGACGTTGTCTACGTACAGATCTCGAAGTGATTTTATCCCGAATGTTTTCCAGACATTAAAAACTGCATACATTTGAGAGGGTGGAAAAAGGTGGTTCTTGTGCAGAGGTGCCACAGATAAAAGCTTCTCTATCTTAAAATACTTCCACCATAGGTTCCATTTTCTGAGCGAGTAAACCACAATTGGGTTGTTAGTATATTGGAGATGACTTGTACATATTGGGGTATAAAGCAAGGAATATAATGAAGTATTGCAGTATTTTATTTCTATTGCTGACTAAACCTGTGTCTGTTCATCTATTTGTGTCAATGTCCAGGTTTTTATAGCTTGCATATTCGCCACCCAGTATTAAAATTGAAAGTTAGGTAGAGCCATGCCTCCTTCTGCCTTAGGTCTTTGTAGGGTCGCCCTTTGGATACATGGATGTTTTGAATTCCAAATAAATGAAGTTATGGTTGAATCTAATTTCTTAAAAAATGATTTATTGATGTATATTGGAATGTTTTGAAATAGAAAAAGAAGCTTAGGAAGGATATTCATCTTGAAAATGTTAATGCTTCCAGCTAAAGTGAGATGAAGGGTGGACCATCTATGCAAGTCTTGCTTATTTTTTTCCAAGTAGGCAGCAAAAGTTTGTTGATAAAGAGCTTTATGTTTATTTGTGATATTTACCCCTAGGTATTTAAACTGATCTGTGATGATAAAAGAGAAGGTGTCCAATCTAATATTTTGTGCTTGAGAATTCAGTGGAAAGAGCACACTTTTGCTCAAATTAATTCTGAGACCAGAAATCTTTTGAAATTCTGTTAGTGCTGTTAGGACTACAGGCACATTATTTTGTGGATTGGATACACACAGTACCATATCATCTGCATACAGAGAAATTATCTGTTCAAGTCCTTCTCTGATAATCCCCTTTATCTAATAAGCATTTCAACAGTGAGCTCCCAGTGGCTCAATGGCGATTGCAAAAAGCAGTGGTGACAAGGGACCACGTTCTAGTTTGAAGTAGTCTGAATTAATGTTGTTAATACAAACTGAAGCTTCTGGATTGGTATACAGTAGTTTGATTCATGCACAGATGTTCGGACCGAATCCAAATTTCTCCAATATGCTGAAAAGGTAGTTCCATTCAACCATATCAAATGCTTTTACTGCATCCAACGATAATATCCTCTGTGGCATTAGACTTTGATGGTGAATTAACCAGCCGTCAAAGATTGGAAGCCAAGTGTCTGCCTTTAATAAATCCAGTTTGGTCTTGTGATATTAATTATCACAATAATAATAATAATAATAATAATTAATAATTAATTAATTAATAATAATTAATTAATAATAATAATTATTATTAATTAATATGTGTATTAATTATTCCTCAATCCTTCTAGCTAGGACTTTGGAGATCATCTTAACATCATTATCCAAAAGTGAGATTGGTCAGTATGATGCACATTATAATAAGTCCTTATTTTGCTGAGGAAAGATGGTAATTAAAGCTTGATGAAAAGTTTGAAGTAGAATTTTATTGTCTCTAGCTTCTATAAATGTTGCTAATAAAAGGGGAGCTAGCTTAATTGGAATTTTTTAATAAAATTCGGCAGGGTAGCCATCAGGGCCTGCTGTTTTCCCCACTCTTAAGTGAGTTTATAACATCTTGTAATTCTGATATTGCCAGAGGTTTTTCCAATTCCTCTGCACTGAGAGTATCTAGTTGTGGTATCTGTAATGCATCCAGAAATGAGTTATTTTATGTCTTGTCTTCTTTAAGCTCAATAGAATATAAGGACTTATAGTAGTCTCTAAATGTGTGTATTATAGTTTCTGCTTTGTTTTTGATGTATTTGAACAAATTTGTAGCCTCATATGGGATACTTCTGCATTTAGTTAGTGATACAATCTATTCTTGTATTTTGCCTTGTGAGTTATCTCATCACTTTGTGCCCACACTTGGTTTATGAGCAAGAACAAAATAGTTTGTGCCATTGTTTTATATTTCTGAGGTGGCAGTGATAGATTGGCCATCTAGCTCTGTGAAGAGGATTCCTTGTGTTCTGTTTTGTGTATTGTATTTACACAATTTTTTGATCCACATTGTAAGCTCAACCTACCTGGAAGGGTGTTTCTCTCTCTAATTGCCTTTCCCAAGATTTCTTCCATTTTTTTTCCCAACAAAGTTTTTTTTGGGAGTCTTTTTATTGTCTTCTTAGGGAGTCAAAGGTGGGGGCTGTCAAAAAACAGGGCCTGTTTAAGTCCTTTGATGCATTCATTGTGTGTGTGTGTCTCTCTCTCTCTGTCTCTCTCGTGTGTGTGTGTGTGTGTCTCTCTCTCTCTCGTCTCCTATTCTCTGTCTGAGTTGGCGTGCCTCACTCATATAGTCAATATCCATATGAGCGTATACTGTTTACTACAGCATTGTGACTGTCTGTGTGTGTGTGCTGTGACGTGCGAGTCCCCGTCTTGCGCCCCAAAACATGAAGCTGAGTCTCAGTAGTTTAACAACAACAGCTTTATTCAGCTTGAAACAGCAACAGTGTGGTTATTTATTGTAGCGGGATCTGCCACTCTCCTATACACAGACACAGCAGTCAGGCAGGGTCATGGCCAAGCAGTACTGTGCCCTGTGCACTTATAATGTTCCTCGTTCCTTGTATCCCTCATCGGCGGTAGGCGCTTATAGAATGTCAGCAACCTTTTCGGATTCGCTTTTACGGCAAACTGCTACAGCGTTGGGAGACTGAGATTGCTTTGGGACATTCTGCCGCGTGTTGTCCCGTTCGGTGGAACCCCACATGAGTATAGAAACTCACTCACACCAGCCATGATTCTTTTCAAAGGTAAAGTGCAGGTTAATTTGTTTTATGTATTTTTTACTTTATATTTTGTATTAATCATTTTTATATTAGAACATTAGAACATTAGAACATTCTAGACGAGAACAGGCCATTCAGCCCAACAAAGCTCGCCAGTCCTATCCACTTGTTTCCTCCAAGAAAACATCAAGTCGAGTTTTGAAAGTCCCTAACGTCTTACTGTCTACCACACTACTTGGTAGCTTATTCCAAGTGTCTATCGTTCTTTGTGTAAAGAAAAACTTCCTAATGTTTGTGCGAAATTTACCCTTAACAAGTTTCCAACTGTGTCCCCGTGTTCTTGATGAACTCATTTTAAAATACAAGTCTCGATCCACCGTACTAATTCCCTTCATAATTTTAAACACTTCAATCATGTCACCTCTTAATCTTCTTTTGCTTAAACTGTAAAGGCTCAGCTCTTTTAATCTTTCCTCATAATTCAACCCCTGTAGTCCTGGAATCAGCCTAGTCGCTCTTCTCTGGACCTTTTCTAGTGCTGCTATGTCCTTTTTGTAGCCTGGAGACCAAAACTGCACACAATACTCAAGATGAGGCCTCACTAGTGCATTATAAAGGTTGAGCATAACCTCCTTGGACTTGTACTCCACACATCGTGCTATATAACCTAACATTCTGTTAGCCTTCTTAATGGCTTCTGAACATTGTCGGGAAGTTGATAGCTTAGAGTCCACTATGACTCCTAAATCCTTCTCATAAGGTGTGCTCTCGATTTTCCGACCGCCCATTGTGTATTCAAACCCAATATTTTTACTTCCTATGTGTAATACTTTACATTTACTGACATTAAATTTCATCTGCCACAAATCTGCCCAAGCCTGTATGCTATCCAAGTCCTTCTGTAATGATATAACGGATTCCAAATTATCTGCTAATCCACCTATCTTGGTATCATCTGCAAACTTAACCAGCTTGTTACTTGTATTCCTATCTAAATCATTTATATATATTAAAAATAGCAGCGGCCCTAGCACTGACCCCTGTGGAACACCACTCTTAACATCGGCCAGTTCTGATGAGGTTCCTCGCACCATTACCCTCTGCTTCCTGTGTCTGAGCCAATTCTGCACCCATCTAAAAACATCACCCTTAACTCCCACTTCTTTTAACTTGATGCCCAACCTCTCATGTGGCACCTTATCAAATGCTTTCTGAAAGTCCAGATAAATAACATCATAAGCTCCACTTTGATCGTATGCTTTTGTTGCAACCTCATAGAATTCCAACATGTTAGTAAAGCACGACCTCCCTCTTCTGAACCCATGCTGACTGGTCAGAATAACTCCTGTCCTTGCTATGTGTTGCTCAATCTTATCCTTAATTCCTTAATGAATAGTTTTGGGTTGTGGAACGAATCATCTGAGTTTCCATTATTTCTTATAGGGAAATTCACTTTGATATACGAGTGCTTTGGACTGCAAGCACGTTTCCAGAACGAATTATGCTCGCAAACCAAGGTTCCACTGTATAAGTACACTTTGGTTATATTTTACAAGTGTAAAAAATTCTAAAAAAACACATACTTGGTTGATTTAATTAAACAAAAATTAAATCAACATTTATGACACCTTTAAATGATGTAAAGCTTAAACTTCCCAGTTTATTTATGAATCTCTTTTTAAATACAAATTCATCCATCCATTTAATAAACAAGCTAAATACAGTTTTAAGGGCAACAAGATGATAGTCAGTTTCAGCTCAAATTCTATCTCAGTTGCTATCTGTGGAGATACTAATTAAGGAAAATGACTTTGTATCACATACCTAATGAATTTCTAGGCATTTATTGTTTAAAACAGGATAGGGATAAACAATAAGAACTATGACTGACAGCATGTACTGCACGTACAGTGATTAACAATCATAAAAAGGCATGTCCACTAAAACAGGAAAATAATTTGTGTTCCAGCTTTGTATGAAACACAACCAGAATGAAAAGTTAAATAAAAAAAGTCAAATACTGTAAATGCTCTCATGTAGGCTTAAAATCAATGGGAATATTGTCTGTGTGCCTTCATGTGAATAGACCATGACATCTTCTATGAACAATAGTACATTCAGACTAAATACTTTGAAACTGCGCCATCATATAATTCTTTTGATACACAACAGCAGCTGATAGAAAGTGTGCATTAAAAAAAAAAAAGTAAACACAGGGGTACAACTTCTAAACTATACTGAAACTTACTGGAATAGGAATCAAGATTTCATGTCTATAAGAAATAACCACAGTCGCTAGAAGTGCAAATAACAGAAGTTTATTTTACTATTCTGCATATACACTTAATTACCAGAACCATTTTGAATACTGAATGCCACATTTATATCAAAGTAAAATCATATTTTATTTATAAATATTTAAAAAGCAATCACAAAGATTGTGCTACTCTGTTTAACACCAAGCAGTTTTATTATACAGCTTTTAGAACCAATTGTGTAATTTTGGATCAATACTTACTTATAGCCAATATAATTTGACAGTTACAGCAAGAAAAAAGACAGAAGACATTAGTTATTGTGGAAGAAATTAAATAAAAAATATTAGACAAAGAAAAGATCCCCCAATGTAATGGTATTAAGGTACTTTGGACAGGGAAAACTGTACATAAACTTGCACTGAATATACCTGACATCCAACCCCAATCTTATATTGGATCAAATCTGTCATAGTTTACTTTTGAGTAATTTAATTACATCTTTTTGCAGTGACTTAATGTTTTATTTCTAATCATAACATACTGACATACGATAATTCATATACTACTATATAATTATGTAATAGGTAAAGAAACTGTAGCAGGCCCCAAAGTAGTCCCAAAAAAGGGTATTAAACCAATGATAATGCTGATGATGATGAGTATACAGTAGGATTATTCTCTTAACATAATTTGTATATAATCAGCATAACTGGGGCAGAATGGCAATACAGTGACCAAGTCTGAATCCCAGTCCATTCAGGTTTTGTGACAAAAATTAAATGTTCTCCTTATACCTGCACAAAGTTCTTTCTTTGTAAACCTGTTTTCCTATCAAATCCTTATAACTGATTAACTGGCTATGTAAGGGTAAGCATGGGTGTGGGCATCAGTATGCCTGACTATAGACTAGCATCCATTCTGGGATTTACTTCAAACTTGAGCCAATTCTGCACAACCTTGAGTTGGAAAAAGTGGGTTCAGACATTGAAATGATTGAATGGTGAGTATGCTATGTGTCTGATGAACTGTTGCCCTATTCAAGAACTTAGAATAGTATTTATTATTTATGTACACAGGCATAAGCACTATCAATTTGCTGTCTGTAATAGACTATAATACACCCTGCAATATCATATTTAAAAGATCTGCAAGCATTAACCACTGCTTTTTTACATTTACTTTTTCCTATTTTCCAAGGTGATGTCCTGTGCCACTGCCACCAGATTAAAGTACTTTGCAACTGCCTTTGATGTTGGAAAGTATAGGCATGCTGTAACTACTGATGAGACCAGAACTTCCAGAATGGAGCATCATAACTATTCTAAATAACTTTACCACATTTATATATTATAGAATACTTTACTTAGGGCAGGCTAGGCAATCTTTTAGCTTTGGAACCCCTAGACGTTTATATTCTATTGACTAGAATTTTTTTCCAGTTCTCCTTGCTTATCTGATAATAGCATTTGACTCTGACTTTTACTGTTGTAACTAAAACCTGTGCCAAATCAAAAATGCGTTTGAGAAACAGAATGCCCATGCTTAAATGCACAGGTTACCAACAACCACCACTAATGATGCTGTCCATCAGGGTTTCAGTGGAAACTATGTTACTTCTGGGTATAAAAAAGGTGAAGGAGAACAACATGAAGAAAGCAGGTTCAAAGACATTGAGAGAGAAGGAAGGGGAAGAGTGTGGAGTTCAGAGTCTGAACTTTGAATATTGGCACTATGACGGGTAAAGGAGGAGAGCTGGCCAATATGACAGAGCAGAAAAAGGTAGATGGTCTCCTGTACACACAGAACACCAAGTGGAAAGGGAGCAAGGCCAGAAGCATCAGAGTTGGGCGAAAATGGTTCTACCATGGTGTGGATGGGAAGAGAAATGGGGTAGGGGTAATTTTAAAGGAAGAGTGTGTTAGGAGTATTTTGGAAGTGAAGATAACGTCTGACAGAGTGATAAGTATAAAGTTGGAAGTCGAAGGGGTAATGTTAAATGTCATTGGCGCATATGCTCCACAAGTGGGATGTGAGATGGAAGAGAAAGAAGATTTCTGGAGTGACTCAGAAAAAATGATGAAGAATATTCCCAAAGAAGTAAGAGTAGTGATTGGAGCGGATCTTAATGGGCACATCGACGAAGGGAGCAGTGGTGATGAGGAGGTGATGGGCAGGTATGGCATTAAGGAGAGAAATGTTGAAGGGCAGATGGAGGTTGACTTTGCAAAAGGATGGAAATGGTGGTGGTGAACAGAGGATGGTAGTACTCCGTTACATTTACTTTTTTAAAAAATTGTACTTCTAAGAGTAGTTTTACTGCACCACACTTTTTACTTTTACTTGAGTACATTTGTGAAGAAGAAACGCTAATCTTACTCCGTTACATTGGGCAACACTCGAATCGTTACTTTTTTCCATTAGATACGCTATATGTTTGCCAGAGAGAAGCCGCCAGTGGATCTACTGCATGACTGTTTCACCAATCAGACATAGCAACAATAATCACAAGACTCCGTTTCACCAATCAGACGTAGCAACAATAATCACATGGCTCCGTTTTACAAATCAGACGTAGCCAGGCAGTCACATGACCACACACAAACTGTGGTGGCATAGCGGCACAATCTCTTCACAGACAGCGGACAGGGAAAGAAAGAATGCCTGAAAAAATGAAAGCCAACTCCGCTGAAGCTTAACCATCACTTCACTGAGTGAAGAACAAGCACGTTTTAACCAAACATGCACAAACACAGACAGTCAAGGTAAAGTGAGACTTCTTGTACGTGCACAAGCCGTTCTAATGTTATTTTCAATCAGCTGTGCTATTTGGAGGGTAAGTGAATATGCAGTATTATGCTGTCAGTGTACAGGATATCTTGTCACTGTAAGTAGTTTGCACGGTTCAAACATACATGTTACCTACTGTAGGTATTGGCTTTAAAAGCTTTGTTGTGAAAAACTGAGATTTGGAACTTTGTGTTATTTGTGCATCTTTATTTTGTAAAGATGTTATTTATTTTTACTCATTTTTTATTTTATTATTTGGAAATAGCAGAATTTGCACATTATTTTATATTTTTGTCTGTCTTATTACAACATTTCTAAAAAATAAATCATTTATTATGATCAAACAGTTACTCGGTACTTGAGTAGTCTTTTCAAAAAATACTTTTTTACTCTTACTTGAGTAATTTTTTGGATGACTACTTTTTACTTCTACTTGAGTAATATTATTTTGAAGTAGCGCTACTCTTACTTGACTATCATTTTTGGCTACTCTATCCACCGAGCACAGAAGATGTACTGCCAGAGTGTTAAATGATGCAGATGGAAATTTGCTGACAAGAGGAAAGAGTGTGTTAAAAAGCTGGAAGGACTACTTTGAATGAGTTGTAGATGCTACAATGTTCGCTCGGAGTAATGAGGGTAGTCTATGGTTTATGGATGTGATGAAGGAGGACATGAAGGCAGTTGGTGTGGCAGAAAATGACGTAAAAGACATTGATAGATGGATACGGATGATCCGTTGTGGCGACCCCTAAATATGAGCAGCCCAAAGAAGAAGAAGAAAAAAAAGCTACGCAATTCTGTTACAAAAGACTTCTATTTTTATTTTTAGCTATTTTCTATTTATTTTATCTATTTTCTTTGTAACTGAAATTCTTTTTTTTAGTTTTTGTAACGCGTTTTCAGCTACAGTTTTGTATAAAGATGTTGTTACAGGCTATTTGGTCATTAATGAAAAAATTTATGTTTCTATAAATGTAATGGTATCTACAGATTTATATAGATATACAAAAACAAAGAAGTCAAAATATTCTTCTGTTTATATATCTAGTTTTATTCAGTAAGAATGGGTATAGATTGACTGATGCTTTTCAGTTTGTCTGATACAACTGAATAAAAGAAGACGTAAGAACAAAAAATATGGGAGATATGGTGAAAGCTTAAATCATTAATGAAAACTAAAATGAAAATTGTCACTAAAAAAAATTAAGTTGTTAGAGAAAACTAAAATAAAAATTTTAAAAAAGTGTAAAAATTAGAAGAAAAAACATTTTTTACAGTTTGTATTTTCATAAGTTGTCTGCTTACATAATGTGCATGTGAGGGTATGTAGTTACCAAGATATTCATTAAAAATTTGTGTTCATAGTGTTAGCTTCGACAAAAATATTGATTCATGTCAATATTTGTGTTTCTTTTAGTCCCTACTTTAACAGATGTCTTGACTAGCATCAAATCAATGATCCTCGTCTGGCATCATCATTAGTGTTGGATTGGTAATAAAAATTTTACTTTGGTATCGAAACCAGCTTTCACAGCTCAGTACTGGTACTGAAGCAAATAATGAAAAAAACGAAATTTCACTACAGCCTCCTCATTGTGCCACACAATCACACACTTCCCTGTTCCACTTTATATAGTAAATGCAAGTATGGAGTCTTATGTGAATTGGGTGTAATAAAGTGCACTGACCCCCTTAAGAATATTTCCCAGAATACTTTGTTCAACCTGATTGGTAAGTTGATGCAAACAGGAAGAGAGGGTAAAAAAAAAAACAATGCTGTGCCTTGTGTTGTGTTTGCTTGGGAAGGGTCTGCTGACTTGAACTCCATTTGACAGCCAATAAAACTGCATGCTTATGTCACATGATTTTATATAGAGAAAACTTCAAGAAGGGTCTGGCAGAGGCCTGCAGCACTACACAACAGTGCCGCTACCTGATGGATAGTCCTAGTATACAACACATCAAACACAAAACACAAACACTTGATACTGTAGTTGTCATTACTCATGAGTGGCCCTTCTCACTCACGTGCCAGCCTCGGTGTGTTCCTTACCTGTGCTTAGCTAGTGAACAAGAACTACTTAACGGATTTAGATTAGGTTTTTTTCTATAATTTCTTTCATCGCGCTAAGAATCATAGATTGCTTGCAGAAGCAATGTATTCACGCTAATCTGAGAAAGAAGTTGCGGGCCAAGGGGAGGGGGAAGCATAACGTCAGGAGTGGAGACCCGGGTAGGACCCTCCTCACTGTCCTCTTTCACTACTACACAGGTAGAGCTAGTAATCTATAAAAGAAGTGAAAGTGGAGGTTAAAACAATCCCAATAAATATCCATTAAAATCAGAGGTTAAAACACAGGCAAGAAACTTCTTTAAAAACACTAGCCTCTGTGCCCCTTTAAAATCGATTCCTCCTTGTCTTATCTACCAGCAAACACAAACAACCTTTACAGCACTTACTCAGCATCTGCAGGGAGCCACCAAGTCCTGCTCCGCTCATACCATCGGCTCCTCCCAGTACGAGCTCCCTGTCTGACACGGCTGCCTGTCCATCGGCTCTTCCCAGTGAGAACACATTACTTAGCACAATGGTTGCTCCTGCTATTTGGTCGCTCAGCAGGAGCAACTGTTCAGCCCCCTCCTGAACGCTGGACACACACGCTTCTTCCTGGGGCTCCATACCTGTCTGTCTGCTTCCTTTCCTCACACCAGCTTTCTTTTACACTCCTGCCACTCTTCTTCTCACTTAAACCTCCATCGTTTGTTCTTCTTTTCGTCTCTTTTTAATGATTCCCTCTTCCTCTCACTCATGCGTCCCTTTTTAAATGTGGGGATGTGGCACAGTTGTGGCAATCAGCAGCTCCCAGTTTCAAACAGGGGTGCATGCGATCCTTCACCTGTGCACTAAGTACAGAGCCAACCGCTCCCACATTGCGTATACGAACCGCTCTTGCCACTTTACAGAGCTTAGCAGATAATTATCACATATTTTGACCAATAAGAGTTCAGTCTGAGTAACTGCATTACTCAGTACATTCATTACCTTAATTAGTTATGTATTTGACATTTGTTAAAAAAAAACAGTTTCAATCTAAAAAGTATATACAAATACATTTTACCAGTATCCACTGAAACTGTCGATTTTTTATTTTAGTAAAGAAAGTAACATAGTATATAAAAATTTCCACAACTTATACAATAAATAACTTGAAAATCAATCTAGAATAAACACCAAACAAATAAACAAAAAAAGTCAACAAGAAAAAAACAAAACCTAACAAAACAAGAATTCAACCCTCAACTTGGAGAAAGAGGATAAGAAAGAGATTAGAGACAATAGCAGAGGAAAAAAAACATCTTTTTCCCCTATATCGACGCTTACTTTAAAATAGTTGTTAATTAAATCTTGTCATGTTTGAAAAAAGTTTTGGAAAGAATCTCTAAGTGAGAATTTGTTTTTTTCCCCCCAATTTCAAAAAATACAGAACAGTTACCCACAGAGTTATAAAAGGTGGGATGGGATTCTTTCAGTTAATCATGACAAATCTTACAGTGCAGTATTGGCCATTATAATCAAATTGTCCATCTACATCTGGAAGTACTTCAAACATAGGTTTTAATGGTTTAGGAGTGACTGTGAAACACCAAGTCTGTCTAATAAGTGTACAGGTAGTCCCCAGGTTATGGACATCCGACCTACGACTTACGAACAAGGACGCAGCTGTGACGCATGCGCCTCAGTAACTGCCACTCCGTCATCTTCAGCCTGGCGATGCTGCAAGTGGTGGCTGGAGAGGGGCAATTTCGCTGCTCGCGCAGTGTAGTGTCCTTTGGGCAGCTCCCGGTGGCAAGCAGTGACCCATGGTCCATTGTCACGGGTGCCACAGCTATCGCTCGTGTGCAGGACGATGGTTCACTGCCCGCCCACTACGCCACCGCAGCTACTGCTCCTGACTGGACGCAGGCTGGATGGAGCGGAAGGGGGCGTTTCACTGCCCGCCCAGCACACATGGCTGGTAATGCTGCAAGCAGTGACCCGGCTGTGGCTGAATGGAGGCCACTGAGGGTGAACGGGGCGGCGGGGGTAGCATTGTAGTGTGCCTCGGATGGCTACCTTTTGAATTGGAGTTGGGCGATTTACTACCTGCCTTTGGCCGCACCGTGTTCGTTCTCGGTGGGCGGACGCTGCAGGCAGCATATTGTAGTGGAGGTGACTGCGTGGTGGGCGAGTGATGAACCACCCCTCGCCACCCCCAGTCATTCTTAATAGCAAGCCTGCTTGTACTGTTACACACATAGCAGGAAGTTGTCTCTTGACGGGTGCCTTCCTGCTGTGATAGCGTGGACGGTGCTGTGCAGAAGAGCTCATCTTAACCTTTTGTCTTCACCCTTCAAGAATGTCTCTGAAACACAAATCTAATGCAAGTGCTGATGATACAGTAAAGAAGAGAAAAACAATCACCACTGAAAATAAAGTAGAAATAATAAAAAGATCAGAGCGGGGTGAAACTCCATCATTCATTGGCAGAGCACTTGGTTACAGTCAGTCAACAATCTATATATATAATTCACTAAGCAGCCAACCATGGCACGCAAGACAGAGACCATGGGATACGCACGTCAGAGCCATGCCCGCCAACTCACAGAGCCCCGCCCGCCAACTCACAGAGCCCCGCCCGCCAACTCTAAGATCATGGGATACACACGACAGAGCCCCGCCCGCCAACTCTAACCCTCCTCCCGCGTCCACCCTTGCTCTCGAGGCATGCACACTACCTGCTCATGTGCCCACCCCAAACACCTCACCAAACACATCCTCACTCACTTTGGTCTGTGCCACAGTCCACATGCATCTCTGAGCCACATTGACTTTTCATTGTTCTTTTCGGTTCCGGCTGCTTTTCTATATATAATCGACCAAGTCGCCCAAACATGGGATACGAACAACCGAGCTCCGCCCGCCAACTCTAACCCTCCTCCCGCATCATGGGGAACGCACGACAGAGCCCTGCCAGCCAACTCTAACCCTCCTCCCGTGTCCACCCTCGCTCTCGAGGCATGCACACTGCTTGCTCATGTGCCCGCCCCCAACACCTCACCAAACACATCCTCACTTGCTTTGGTCTGTGCTACAGTCCACATGCAGCTGTGAGCCACGTTGACTGTTCATTTGCCTACCATGGCCACCGCTTAAAATGTATTTCATGGAAACAACACTTCTTTCAATGTTATACAAATTCCTGCATCAGGTAACTGTTTGTTTCTATCAATCGTTTTTTTCTGGAAAAATGTTATCAACGAAACTGTTGCTCTCGAACTTCACAACATGGCTGTAACCTTTGTTTGCCAACATTGCGATAACTTCGGCGACGTGCTGTCCATTGTTCTTAGTCACGGAAGCATAGTCATACAGTCTGCTCAACAACACGCTGACTACATGAATACTTCCGGAGTTTATGGTGGCGAGGCAGAAATTGTGGCGATGTTCCAAATGCTTCCAGCTACTATCACCATTCACTTCCGAGAACGTCCTTATGCCTCTCCTTGAGTTTACAATCCGGCCCAACGTCTCTCCATATCCCTGCTCTTTAGCGGTCCTTTGGATCATGGGCATTACGAAGTTCTCTTGCCTCTCAAATACACACGTGATGACCTTCTGCTGCCATCTATTGACAATGTCTGTATGTGCACACAAAGTACACACCCATGTGATCGCCACACTGATGTGATGTCACCTTCCCACTCAGATTCAAATTTGCCTTTTACTATACACACAGACAATTTCCTGTTAGATTGGCTTTTGCAATGACAATTAATAAGGCACAGGGCCAAACTTTCAAAAAGATATGCCTGTATCTGCCAAAACCAGTTTTCAGTCATGGACAATTGTATGTTGCTCTCTCCAGAGTTCCATCTTTTCATTCACTCACAGTCGTATCCTCAAACCCACCCCATTTGGACAACTGTGTCTTTCAGGAAGTGTTCACCCATCAATAAATAATTATGCCGTGTATGCTACGCCGCGGGTTGGCTAGTAGCATTTATTAAAATAATGTACCTTTTCCAACTTACATACAAATTCAACTTACTGTAAGTACAAACCTATAGTCCTTATCTCGTACATAACCCGGGGACTACCTGTATAAAGATTTTTGTCCAAAATAAAAAAAAAAAACTAGAGGGCAACACTTGTAAGTTGGATCTTGCCCTGAATACATTTTGGACAATATTAAATAACATAAATGTGATTGATGAAGGTTTTAAAGTTGAATTATTGAGTTCTTGGTGAATACAGAGCTAGAGTGCATTCTATGAATGCACTTCCACTCCTTTTCTGAGATGTTAAATTGAAAGGTTCTTTTTATCCTACAACTGTTGAAAGGATGAGTTGTTTGAGATGTTTTTATATATTGTTGAGATACTGTCTCTTTAATACTGATCAGTATTGCCTCTGGAATAGAAATGAATAAGAGCTTTGAAAAACTGTGTTTCTTTTAAAAAAAATTCTTATTTGAAAATAGTGGGAAAATTGTGTTAATGGAAACCTTAATTTGAAGCATAATTATTCATAAAATGCAAATGTGTTATCTATATACAGTTCTCTAAATGTCTTAATCCCGTGCATTTTCCATAGATTAAATAATGAATACATTTGAGAATGTTGAAAAAAGTGATTATCATGTGGAAAAGCAACAGATAAAAGCTTCTCTGCCTTGAAAAGCATCCTGCATTGGTTCCATATTCTGAGTGATTGGTGTACGACTGGATTATTGGCATATAGACAAAAGTTAGTATTTACTAAGGCACAAAGCAGAAGATATAAAGAAGTACTGCAAGGTTCAGCTTCTATTCCTGGTCAGGCTTGTGTAAATTCATTAATTTGTTCCAATTTCCAGGTCTTTATAGTGTGTTTTTGTCTCCCAGTAGTAAAACTGAAAGTTAAGTAGTGCCATGCCACCTTCTGTTTTAGATCTTTGTAGAGTTGCCTTTTGAATGCGTGGACATCGCTAATTCCTGATAAAGAAGGTTACACGTGAGACTGTTTTCTTAAAGAATTATTTTTTAAATGTATACAGGGGTGCTCTGAAATAAAAATAGAAATAAAAGCTTAGGGAGGCTGTTCATCTTTATAGTACTGATTCACCCTGCTTCATTTTTATGAAGTTTTTTATTTTACTCTGTATGTAAAGTGACCTTGGGTTTGTGAAAGGCACAATGAATGAAGCTTATTATTATTATCTACCTAAGGTTTGGCAGTACTCTCTAGTGTTTTTGAAACTTATTCCAATTTATGTGCTCTAGAACTCCTATTTCATGACACTTAATAGTTCTAGATAATGTCTTGAAGAGTATCTTAATTTTTTTTTTTGGCAAAATGGTAATTAATGCTCTGCAAAAAGTTTGAGGTAAAATGTTATTTTCTCTTGCTTCCATGAATATTGTTAATAACAATTAAGCTAATTTTAGTTGAATTTTTAAATAAAATTCCACCGAGTAGTACCACTCCTTATTCAGGAAAAGATCCAAGTTGTCCCACAGGAGAAAGACTTTCCATGACTAAGGTCATAAAGCTTATGGAGATGTTTCTGGACAAAGGCAGAACCATAATAACAGAAGCCACCTGCAGGTAAAGTTCTTCGCGTACTGAAGTAGCATTGCACATGTACTTTGTCAGCATGCCTGTGTCGATCAAACACAGGAAGCTCTGCAGTCTACTTGTGACTTTACACTGTAGGAAGATAAGTAAATAAATCAAGGTAAATAACATTCAATCTGGCTTTTATATAAGTAACATATAAATGTTTTTTTATATGAAGACCATCACAAAACATAATCACGAACAGGACTTTGCACTATATCTTGGCGCGCTCTGTAAGCCCTGCTGTTTCGTTGAAGGACATTGCGTGTGGCAGATTCACTGGCAGTATGACGTCTGACCTCTTGCTGCTTCCAAACAGTGCCATCTTTCGCCTTTATGTCTGGTACAGCTGCGTTGTTCTTATTTGTGAGTGGACATTTCCTTCTGTCCTCTTTCTCTGATGTAGAACCCTCATCTGAGATTACCTCTGTTATAGCACGTCTTTATTTGAAAACTAACAGTTTAAGGTCAGCGTGAATGTGACTGACAGAATAAAAGTGAATAATGAAACAAAACGCTAACTTTTACAAGTACCATAAATTTACACTGGCTGTTACAGACTCAAACAAATCAAATGTATGTTTTTATTCTATAACCAGTAACTTTCATCGGCATCTTTTCGAGTTAAAACTGATTAAGTCAGTTTTTGTGTTGCAATTACTTAGTACGTTTTCTTAAATTTTTCACTTAAGCTAGCACTTAAGTCTTCAATCTACCTCAAGAATGATTTAAGATATGAAGAGGTAGGAGAAGTGACGGAGAAGGTGGTAGGGATGAGAACGGCGCCCGTGCGCATGTGCAGCAGGGCTGCCCTGCTGGCCGCTGCCAAGAGTTGATTATACAATAAATTAAAATAAAAATAAAAAGAGGAATAACCTTGGAGGTCAATCATCACACGAAAGCGGATAGAAGACATCACATAGTATATGTGTACCAAATTTCAGGTCAATAGGTCAAACAGTTTGTGAGCTACAGGTGATTTAAAATCCTGGACAGATAAATGAACAGCCACAGTAGCATATTATATATAAAGATAGTAGTAATAAATATTCGCTCACTACTCAAAACAGTTAACGCATGAAATTCCCATGATCGAACCTGCCACCTCTCGACTTGGTAACAGCAGTTCTTACCTCTACACCAGCCGTATATATGGGTGTGTGTGTCGTATTCTATCCCAATTTCTTTTTCTTTGGTTAAATTCTTGAAAAAAAGCGCACTTGTTTTGTTATATCTGTTTCTTTTGTGAAAGTGTTTATTTGATATTTGGACTTCAGTCTTGTGGGCTGGCGCCCTGCCTGGGGATTTGTTCCTGCCTTGCGCTCTGTGTTGGCTGGGATTGGCTCCAGCAGGCCCCCATGACCCTGTGTTAGGACATAGCGGGTTGGACAATGACTGACTGACTGACTGACTAACTGACTTCAGTCTTCATACATTATAAACTTTATACATTATAAACATCAGCATTTGGCCAATTATTAGTACAACATGAAAATGTTTCTGTTCTAGTTACATGTTCATCATTTCTTGCCTCACATTTCCTGTTATCCTACATTTACACAGATCATTGTAGACACGGAGCACACATGAAATGTATGTGTTCCAAATGACAATATATTATTTACCCTGTACATTCTGCCACCTCACACCCAGATAAACAAGACTTGATCTGGGAGAACGTTGTGAATGACAAGCTGTGTCGGTGGGAGGACTGGATAGCAGGCTGCCTGCTGCTGGTGCTGATTGACACATTTGCAAAACAAAATGCTAATGGAGAGGTGCAAAGGAATTTAATATGGCCCAGGAGTTTTTTTGTAGCCTTCAGGGATTCTAGTGTTAAAAACTACATGGGTTATACCTTGTCTTCTTTAAACTGAGTGAAATATATGGAGTTATAGTACTCCTTAAATGTGTAAGTTATATTTATGGTCTATGATTTCTTATCTTATTCTTATCAACTGCATTGGTAATTTCTCTTATTGTTTTGCAAACTTCCAGTTATGATTTGTTGAGCTAAAATCTTATTAGCCTCCTCTCCACATTCATTATAATGATGTCACAAATTAAACAGGAGTTGTCAGTTTCTTTTGTTGTCAAGAGACTAAATAAAAAGCCAGTCTTTGCCTGTAAAGTGCCTCATTATGACACGTGGCATATTCATTATCTACTGTATTACGGAAATCTTACTAATTAACTCTGGCACCTTCTTAGTCTCCATTTTATTTTTATGAGAGCGATATGAAAAAAAAAATTGGTCCACTTAAACACGCCTTCAAAGTTACCCAAAGTGTTACTTTGGCAACCTCCAAGGATACTGTACATGTAAAAAATAATCAATTTGTTTGGAGATGAACTTCATAAAGTTTACATCTACTAAAGACAGGAGTTTAAAACCGCAGTTATGAGATGAGTGTGTAGGGCATAATTATTCACTCTAAGATAAGAGGACTGTCATCAGAGATAATAGTAGCATCGTATTTGCAAGATTCTATATGGGCAATAAATTATTATCGATGAAGAAATGATCAGTTCTTGAGTAGCTGCTCTGTACTGGTGAGAAGAAAGAATATTCTCTTGAATTTGTAATGATACAGTAATATGTATTTTAGGACTTTGCACCCATTCCTGATTTCATTCCTTTACATTTCATTCACCGTATCGCCATTTTTTTTAATTTCCTCATGTTTCTTTAATGGTGAAGAACAAGCACCAGCTCCTCCCCATTAGCTGGTTTATTCTGTTGATTTCATTGATCACTTGCAGTATGTTTTCCCTGAGAACCAATAGAACATATTCATCACTTTTTCAATAACTTATTCTGTAGGTTTCACTGGCCATAACAGGCTATCAGTCACAGATGTCCTGCTAGTTGACAGTGAGTCACAACGTTTTCCAAACTTTAACAAAAAGGTACTAAAACCCACCTGTTCCTCTGCAGAATTCAGTTAAGTAGTTTTAAAATAAGAGCAAAGGAGGATTTGTCAAGTAGCCTCAGTAATTGCCACAACCTTCAAATTCAATGTTAAACACTGAATTTTATTGTTTAGCTCTGGAACATCACTATCTCAAAAAATTTGAAGTGTGATTTTGATATCCTACATTGATTACTATCAATATTATAATCATCCATCCATCCATCCATCATCCAACCCACTGAATCCGAACACAGGGTCACGGGGGTCTTATGGAGCCAATCCCAGCCAACACAGGGCACAAGGCAGGAACCAATCCTGGGCAGGGTGCCAACCCACCGCAGGACACACACAAACATACCCACACACCAAGCACACACTAGGGCCAATTCAGAATCGCCAATCCACCTAACCTGCATGTCTTTGGATTGTGGGAGGAAACCGGAGTGCCCGGAGGAAACCCACGCAGACACGGGGAGAACATGCAAACTCCACGCAGGGAGGACCTGGGAAGCGAACCCAGGTCTCCTAACTGCGAGGCAGCAGCGCTACCACTGCGCCACCGTGCCGCCCCATTATAATCATATAAAATATAATATATAATAATATATGGCTCAAAATATTGTAAACTGGTAGAATAAAAAAAGATCCTTGAATTTCTTAGTGTGTAGATCACGACACAGTAGCTAGTTCTCATTTATATAAGTTAACATTTTGGGAGGGGTACAGAAGCTCATTGTTGCCACTCAAAAAAAAAGCCTTATTTCACAAAGATATTAACTGCAGTGCTATATTAAGTAGGTGCAGATATATAATGCAGTGCTTTTGCAAAATAACACAATTCAAATATCTTTTCTAAGAAGGGTCATGTGTTACAAACAGTACTTCAAAGTTCATTTCGCCATGCAAAGGGTTGTGTTTTTGGTTGCACACACAAGATTTCTAAGCTACTTTAAAAACCAACTTGATGAGTATAAAATAGATATTTTTTATTATTGAATCACCTATTCAATTCAACTACTCTGGTTTTATTCAAATTAGAACATTTAATTGATTGAAAATGTGTTTTTTTTAAAGTGCCAAAATTTTTTACAATAATAACTAGTGCTGGGCAGTATACCGGTTCATACCGAAAACCATTTTTTATTTTTGTTATGATATGGATTTTTCTTATACCGCAACACTGGTTTAAATTGCCTAAACAATGTTCGGAATGTGGCGCAGTGGGAAACTGTTTAAGGGGGACCTTTTTCACTACTACAGCACTAAACACATGCCACAGAGGTGTTGTGCAGGGGCTCTTTTTCACTGCTACACCACTAAACAAGCATACAACGGAGTACAGTACATGCGTTAGTAGAGGTATTGAGCGGTGAAAATGGACAGAGAACATTCCGAAACTGAAGCTGTAGCAGACAATAAAGTTGAACATGATGACACAGAAGAGCTTTTGCTTCAAAAAGGAGTCACGTCTGTTGTCTGGAGATACTTTGGATTTAAAAGGTCGGATGTGGACCATTATGTTCAAATATGTGAATACTGTTTCTGTACTACTGGATAATACTGCAAGCCAAGTTGTATTTTTTTCAATACTGTGTAATATACCTGGGTACTGTGTAATAGTGTGACGACATGTTGACTTTATTCTCAACATTTTCACTTTAATCTCGACACTTATGACGAGAATAAAGTCGGCATTTCTACTTTATTCTCGCTGTTTGTCGAGATTAAAGTCGACATGTTGACTTTATTCTCGTAATTTGTTATTAAAGTAGAACATCGTAGACTAAACTTCATCTTAAAATGAATATTTAATTTATTAGAATTTCTCAAACCCTGTCATAAGTTATATAGCACATTAAATGCTTTGTGTTTTGTTCCCAGAGCCGTGTTAATCGCTACTGCTTCTTAAACTGACTTCCTCTTGCACTAAGAGGAGGCGCAGACAGCACACAGAATACATTAATTCCATGATATTCCTGCTCCCTGAACAGTTAGAATGCTAAGATAATACTTGATATAATTTTCATGATGAAATGCATTAAAGCATGTATTAATCATGTTGGGGGTATGGTGGCATGGAGGTTGCACTGCTGCCTCGCAGCAATGGGGTCCCGGGTGTTCCCTGCTTTGAATTTGCATGTTTTTCTGGTGGGTTTACTTGGTGTGCTTCACTTTCCTTTCAAAGTCATGTAGGATGGCTGGTTTTGTTATGCTATATTAACGCTGCTAGTGTATGTACAGTAATCCCTCGCTATATCGCGCTTCGACTTTCGCGGCTTCACTCTATCGCGGATTTTAATATGAAAGCATAACTAAATATATAACGCGGATTTTTCGCTGCTTCGCGGGTTCTGCGGAAAATGTGTCTTTTTACTTCCTGTATATGCTTCCTCAGTTGGTTTGCCCAGTTGATTTCATACAAGGGACGCTATTGGCGGATGGCTGAGAAGCTAACCAATCAGAGCACGCAGTTAAGTTCTCCTGACTGAGAAGCTAACCAATCAGTGCACGCAGTTGAACTCCTGCGTGCTGAATTCAGTGTTAACCAGGAAGTCTCGTCTCACTCATTCAGCATCAACGTGTTTCGCTGTGTAAAGAGTTGTGCTCTTTAGTGTTTAGTGTGCATAGTCAAGCCCTTCATTATGGCTCCAAAACAATCTGCTACTGCTTCAGGGGCCGTGCCCAAGCACAAGAAGAAGATGTTAACGATTGCCGAAAAGGTAAACGTTTTGGATTTGTTGAAGGCTACGATTCTTTTTATTTAAAAAGTAGGAAAGGAA
Source organism: Polypterus bichir lapradei (assembly GCA_026402145.1). Lineage (NCBI taxonomy): Eukaryota > Metazoa > Chordata > Cladistia > Polypteriformes > Polypteridae > Polypterus > Polypterus bichir. The sequence continues at coordinate 5,512,893 of JANRMT010062834.1, forward strand.
TATAAGATCTACGGCCGCAGCATCCTTTTAACCAGGGTGCAAAACGAGTTGTAAGTGGATGTAATAAGGCAGTAGTCTGGATGGAATCTGCTTTAGGGATTTGGATTGAAGACTGCCAGAAGAAGAACAACGGCAGTGCTACACAATCGCCTGAAGTGGCTCCTTTACAAGGGCTGTAACGCTCTCCTTTGTTGTGCAGTAAAATTAAACTCATTGTTATCGGACAAGTCATCGTGTCATTGTTGGTGAGTAACCATAATTAATTTTCTTCTTACAGTGCTTAGTACATGTACGTACGCTTAGTGTCACTGTACACACATTTACTGTATACTATTTTTCTTGCATTGTACGTATTTATTGCTGGTGACCTGTCTATCGTAATGGCTGTAACATATGTGATATCGGAGACATTCAATATCTTTAAAATAATATTTAGGTTTTACTGTATATAAAGAGTGTGTTTATATACAGAATTTCAATGAATCTTACCTAATATCTAAGAGAATACAAAGGGATTATGCTGTATAACTCTGCGGGGAATATTTATAAACAGTGCGGGAGAGTTTATAAGGGCTTAAAATATATAAAAATAACCATACAAACATATGGTTTCTACTTCGCGGATTTTCACCTATCGCGGGGGGGGTCTGGAACGCAACCCCCGCGATCGAGGAGGGATTACTGTATTGCTGGTATTCACCCAGCAATGTGCCGGCGCCACGTTCACGACTTTCTCCTGCCTTGCACACAATGCTTGCTGGGATGGGCGCAACCCTGAATGGACGGCATATTTAAACATGTATAACGAAGATTTTTTTTAAAGTTCTGAACACTCTGTGGTCTAAGTTTATAACTAGTTTTAATTTCACAAGGACATTTATCGTGTGGCGATTGGTTATGTGGAGAAAGAAAAAGGAAGGATAGGAACTGGGGGTTTAATACATCAGAAAGAGACAGCACGTATGCAATAAAGAAAGCCTGCTCTGAAGAACATCCATTGAATTCTGTGTTCGTGTCTTCGACCACCAGATGACGAACCCAATATTTACACAATATGTAAGTTAAACCTGTGCGATACCCATTCATACATCCAGTTTTTTGGAACCTCGTCACATCTGCCATAAAGTTCTCTACACTGAACATACACCTGAGGACCCTTTACTGAGAGGGAGCAGCACTACCGCCTCACTACCATGCATGTTTAATACCTATTTTAATGCATTTCATCATGAAAAATTATCTTAGCATTCTACATTTTCAGAGAGCAGGAATATCATGAAGTGAATGTATTCTGTGCGGCAATCGCTGCCTCTTAGTGCAAGAGGAAGTCAGTTTAAGAAGAGCATAGCGATTAACAACTGGGTCAGGGAACACTTAACAAATCATTTAATGTGCTACATAACTTATGACGGGGTTTGAGAAAATCTAGTGAATTAAGCATTGATTTTTAGGATGAAGTTTAGTTTACGACATCCTACTTTAATGACAAAATAAACTACGAGAATAAAGTGGAAATGTTGACTTTAATCTCTACATAGTTTTTTTTTTTTCTTCACTGTGTCCGTATTTTTTTTCTTCACCATGGCCCTAATACGATTCCGTAGGGCTATAACACAAATAGCATTATAAATGCAATTTGCAGTTTTATTATCTACTAGCAAAATACCCGCGCTTCGCAGCGGAGAAGTGTGTTAAAGAAGTTATGAAAAAGAAAAGGAAACATTTTAAAAATAACATAACATTTGCTTTCTACTCATTTGCATAAGCACAGTCTTTCACCAGCAATTATTTAATGTTAGCTCAGACCAGGCACTTAAAAGTTTCTCTTGCACTTTTGCTGAGTTTGTGCCAAACACTATTCTATCTCTGACCATCTCATCTTCGTTTGCATAAGCACACTCCTTCACCAGCAATTTTAACTCAGTTACAAAGTGATCAAAAGTCTCGTTTATACCCTGCGTCCTCTCAGTAAACTTGTATCTCTCAAATATCGTATTCGTCTTAGGCATGACAAACGGCAGCGTGTCTATGAACTTAATTTAAAGTTAAGCTTTACACCTTGCTTTCCTATTCGTTTGCATAAGCACAGTCCTTCACCAGCAAGTTTAACTCTGTTATAGCAATTTTAACTCCGTTACAAAGTGACCCAAAGTCTCGTGTATACCCCGCGTCTTCTCATTAAACTTGTATCTCACGAATATCGTATTCGTCGTAGGCATGACAAACGCCAGCGGCAGCGTGTCTACAAACTTAATTTAAACTTACGGTTTACACCGTGCTTTGTTTCCGCAGTAGCTGCACTTATGACTATGCTTGTATGCGTCACTCGCTTCATATTCTTTTGTTGCCTTCTCAATTGTGTAATGCGTTTTTTGTTCAACGCTTTTTGGAGCTCTTCCTTGTTCTCTGCGTACTGCGTTCACAGTCAGTTCACGCGAGCCGCTCAGAGTACATGCATCGAAGGTTCTCAGCTGTGCTTGTGCTATCTCGTGCGATGTCCACGGCTTTTTTCAATGTTAGCTAAGACCCGTCACTTAAAAGTTTCTCTCGCACTTTTGCTGAGTTTGTGCCAAACACCACCCTGACCATCTCATCTTCGTTTGCATAAGCACAGTCCTTCACCCGCGAATATTTAGCGGCAGAGTGTTTCTATTAGATTGCTGACGGACGGCCTTATATGGGCAGGCACTCAATTACGTGGGAGGCGTGACGATGAGGGACGCAACTCCGCCTCACACGGTGACCGAACTGCAGGCTATGGCCGTATATATGTACATAAGTAGGTTCCAGTTATGACCGTTACGCGTAGAATTTCAAAATGAAACCTGCCTAACTTTTGTAAGTAAGCTGTAAGGAATGAGCCTGCCATATTTCAGCCTTCTACCTACACGGGAAGTTGGAGAATTAGTAATGAGTCAGTCAGTCAGTCAGTGAGGGCTTTGCCTTTTATTAGTATTGTATATAGCTTAGCTTGAAGCAAGGTCCACATTAATGCAGTTTGCCTTAATGATGGCTCAGTTGGTAAAGATGTCATCATCAAGTTGCACTTGTTTTATTTTATTTTATTTTGGTGAATACTGTGTAATGCACCTGGGCTTGAAGTCTTGAAGTAATAGTATTATTACTGGAAGTTGCACTATTATTTATTTTATTGTTATTATTTATTAGTTTAAATATTATGCAGTTTAATTATGGTAAAGTTGTTTAAAAAGTCACTTTAACATGTCAGTGGACAGAGATTGTTAACATTAACAATGTGTAGTTGGTTTACAAAAAATATTTACTATTTATTTCTTTTCTAAGACATTACTGAGTGCAATACAACTTTTGACAAGCACCTCTGGATATTTTACTAAGTCTAAATGCCTCTTTGGATGGTTGAAAATATGATGTCAAAAGTTTAGTTTAAGTTGTTTGCAAATATTGTTCTATATTCAACTGTCATGCAATGTGATTCCTTCTCTTCATTAGTGCTACCCCCTTGAAAACTATCAATTTATGGGGCCATGCAAACCTGTATTAATACTTGTGTGCACATTAAAATGTTTTTTTGTACAATGTACAATTCTCATGACAGTGGAATAGGTTATTCTTAGCCAGTAATTGCAGTGGAAATGTGGTTAACATCCACTCATGCATGGGGAAAAAAATACTTTCCAATACCGTGAAACCGGTATAATTTTGAAAAATACCGTGATATAGAATTTTGGTCATACCGCCCAGCACTAATAACAACATTTATTTATATAGCACATTTCCATAAAAACAATATAACTCAAAGTGCTTTAAAAGATTAAATAAAAAGGAAGTTAATATATAAAAAATAAACAAACAAGATTAGGCAGTGATATTATACAGTATGTAACAAAGAAAAAAAGTAAGGTCAGATGGCCAGAAAGATAGAAAAAACAAAAAAAAAAACTCCAGTTAGGCTGGAGAAAAAAAAAACAAAAAATCTGCTAGGGTTCCAAGGTCAAAGGACCTCCCAGTCCCCACTGGGCATTCTACCTATCATATATTATTTTAGTTTCAGTACACTGAAATAAAGCCTGAAATAAATCAAAGTGTCTTGAATAGATTTTTTATCTTTACTCAAGTAAACTTTCAAATGAGTATTTTATTTTACTTTACTTATATATATATATATATATACTGCACAAAAAATTAAAGGAACACTTTTTAATCAGAGTATAGCACAAGTCAAAGAAACTTCTGGGATATTGATCTGGTCAGTTAGGTAGCAGAGGGGGTTGTTAATCACTTTCAGCTGCTTTAGTGTTAATGAAATTAACAACAGGTGCACTAGAGGGGCAACAATGAGACGACCCCCAAAACAGGAATGGTTTAACAGGTGGGGGCCACTGACATTTTTCCCTCCTCATCTTTTCTGACTGTTTTTGCACTAGTTTTGCATTTGGCTATGGTCAGTGTCACTACTGGTAGCATGAGGTGATACCTGGTCCCTACAGAGGTTTCACAGGTAGTCCAACTTCTTTAGGATGGCACATCAATACGTGCAATTGCCAGAAGGTTTGCTGGGTCTCCCAGCACAGTCTTAAAGGTATGAAAGAGATTCCAGTAGGCAGGCAGTTACTCTAGGAGAGCAGGGCAGGGCCGTAGAAGGTCCTTAACCCATCAGCAGGACCAGTATCTGCTCCTTTGGGCAAGTAGGAACAGGATGAGCATTGCCATAGCCCTACAAAATGACCTTCAGCAGTTCCACTGGTGTGAATGTCTCTGACCAAACAATCAGAAATAGACTTCATGAGGGTGGCCTGAGGGCCTGACATCCTCTAGTGGGCCCTGTGCTCACTGCCTAGCACCATGGAGCTCAATTGGCATTTGCTATAGAATACCAGAATTGGCAGGTCCACCACTAGCGCCCTGTGCTTTTCACAGATGAGAGCAGGTTCACCGTGAGCACATGTGACAGATGCGAAAGGGTCTGGAGAAGCCATGGAGAACATTATGCTGCCTGTAACATCATTCAGCATGACCAGTTTGATGTTTGGTCAGTGATGGTCTGGAGAGGCATATTCATGGAGGGACGCATAGACTTCTACAGGCTGGACAACGGCATCTTGACTGCCATTAGGTATCGGGAAGAAATCCTTGGACCCATTGTCAGACCCTATGCTGATACAGTGGGTCCTGGGTTCCTCCTGGTACATGACAATGCCTGGCCTCATGTGGCAAGAGTATGCAGGCAGTTCCTGGAGGGTGAAGGAATTGATACCGTTGACTGCCCCCCACGCTCCCCTGACATACATCAAACAGAACACCTCTGGGACATTATGTTTCGGTCCATCCAACACCGCCAGGTTGCACCTCTGACTGTCCAGGAGCTTAGTGATGCCCTGGTCCAGATCTGGAAGGAGATCCCCCAGGACACAATCTGTCGTCTCATTAGGAGCATGAACCCCCCGACGTTTTCAGGCATGCATACAAGCATGTGGGTTCCATACAAACTACCGAGTACGATTTGGAGTTGCTGCAATGAAATTTTGGCAAAATGGACTAGCCTGCTGCATCTTTTTTTCACTTTGATTTTCAGGGTGTCTTTGAATTCAGCCCACTGTAGGTTGATCATTTTCATTTCCATCAAACGATGTGGCATCCTTTCATTCCTAACACATTACCCAGTCCATATCAGTATAGATATTCAGCATGATTTTTTCCCATTGAGATCTGATGTGTTTCTAAAGTGTTCCTTTAATTTTTTTGAGCAGTTTATATATTGTGGCAGATGGCCAGCACCATGGAGTCCCACAGGGTATGCTGGGAGTTGGAGTTTGCTACAGACCTGTTGGGTTCTGTTGGCTTCCGTGGGTGCCGCCAGGGTGTGCTGCAGAACCCTATCATGTTGGGCTTCCACCTGTGAGTACTTCTGGTGGGTTAATGAGCCACCTGGAGTACTCCCGGGAGCAACATAAAAGAAGCCAGCAGCCACTACTCTGGAAGCTACAGTCAAGAAGTGGAGGACAAAGCCAGGAGGAGTGAAGGAAGACTAGGCGAGAAAGAGAGAGAGAGAGAGAGAGAGAGAGAAAACGAGAAGAAGAGAGAAGAAAAGACATTGGTTTGTGGCGTGTTTATTGTGTTTAAAACGGTGCTGTGCAGGTGGAAAACGGGGAAGGTGTTTCGCATAACAAAAAAAAATTAAAAAGTGTGTGCTATGTCCTGCACGTGTCTATTTCGGGTTTCGGCAGATGGAGCGCCCTCTGCAGACAACAATATATAAATAAATAAAACAATAACAACACTTTTTGGCTCAAGTAAAGGTTTGGGTTATTCTATAACATGCAACCATATATTAAGAGATTATTTTAGTGTAATATTACTGCTCACAAACTGAATCTTATAACATGAAATAAAAGTGTTTTTGAAATTAAATAGCCACTTGCTTGAAATTACTACAGGTTAAAGATAAAAATAACAACAGGATATACTATTTTTGTTTTGCGCCCTTCCCCACTAACCTAACGGGGGAGCCTTAGATTCATAAAAAACGTCAGTATCCGGTTTTCAATGGCTCTCAACTTTTTAGGAGCCCCTGTACCAAAAACATTGATATCTTGTTGAGTGTCTGTGTATGTGTGCCTGTGTGTCACAGTTTCTTGAGGATGGCCTAGAGCTAAAATGGCTACACAGAGAAATACAAAACTCAAAACTTAAGCCTGCTATGAGATGACGATGTGCTGATTAGTTTTTGAGCCAATTAGTGCAAGAGAAAGAGGTACTCTAGAGGAACCCTCAAGTACCATAATTCTGTAAATAATAATGAATTCTTCTCATTAATTGCTATCGTAGTGACCTATTTTATGATCAGAAATATCAGCATCAGAGCAGTAAATAATTACTGAAATGTTATAGAATAGTTTGGGTAACCTGGTTCCTAGGGTGCAAACCCTACTGATGCTCACGTTCTAATTTTTTGATTCTTGCATTTTTAAAATATTATCATGAGATAATTGCTCTGTCACAGTAAAATTATATGTTTCATATATTAAGTAACTATAAAGAAAACTGCTTTAGATTGTGTTCCTGTGAACATTTTCAGTGACTAAATCAAACTAATAATTTGTGGCAAAAACTAAAAGTTAATTTCTGAAAAAACAAATTAAATCTATAAACTAGAACAAATATATATTACAACTAAAACTAAAAAAAACCCCATAAAACTAGAAAAACAGTGATAGCAAGTGTAGGAACTTTATAAACTTATATAATATTTGCTTAGATTTGAGTGATGCATGAGGTTATAAGTTGTACTAGAACCAAAGTGCTGGTAAACAGTTATGAGACAACAGTAAGTAATAGAATGCACAGTGTGGACCAGAAGGAAGAAAAAGAATTGGCAATGAGGTTTAGCTGTGACACTGGATAATTATGGGTGATGTTCAAATCAGGTGTGGCTTTGATACTAGAAGCGAGAAGCTAACAAAGCAAAACAAAAACAAATACAGCTAAAACTACTGGCATATACATGTATTGTTTGCTTCCAGGAAATAGCTAAGTAGTTAAAGAAAATTAAGCAGTACAGCACTGCCAACAAAATAATAGGATAAAAATGAGGAGCAAGTATACTTATCCTAATAAGTAGAAATAGGCCTATAATATATATTAGGAACTTGACTACAATAGTCAGACCAAAAGCTACAATCTTCACACAGATATTGTCAATGTCAATTTATTTAAAGAGCACATTTAAAACAACATCAGTAATTCTGTAGCCAAAGTGCTTTACAATAAAATAAACAATAAACACAAATAAAATATATTGAATAAAATACAATAAAAACATAATACAAACCAGCAGTAAACCTCAATTGAAACAAAGAAATGACTATGAGAAAGGAACCATCAGTATCATTGAAGGTCACAGAAAGCTAGAGAATGAAAATGGGTCTTCAATCTTGTTTTAAACCATCCAATTGAAGGTAATGAACTTAACAGATGAGGTGCAGCATCTGCAAAAGCCCTATCCCTCTTAGTTTTGCACTTTGCATGCGGGACAACAAGAGACAACTGACCGGTAGATCTAAGCTCTCTAGGTGGCTGGTGTATAATACACAATTCAGATAAATACGTGGGAGCACATCCCTATATTGATTTAAAAAAAAGAGCAGCAAAATGTTAAAATCAACTAAAACTGACAGGTATCCAGTGTAAAGAGGCTATAATTGGAGATACAGAATTAAACTTTCTTGTCTCAACCAAAAAACAGGAAGAGGTATTCTAAAATGCAACATGTGTATCAGGGATTTGCTGTTCCCAGACTACAACAAGTTGCAGAAATCAAGCCAAGAAAAGATGAAAGCATGGGTAACATTTTCAAGATCCCTAGGAGATAAAAAAGGCTTAACCTTGGCTAAAAGACAAAGCTGGAAAAAGCAACTCTTGACCATAGAATTTATCTGTTTCTCAAAAGAGAGGCTACTATCAAAAATAACCCTAAGATTCTGAACGTGGTGTTTACAAAAGTCAGCGAAAGACAAGTTCAAAACTAGTTTGAGCTTGGCAGGGGGACCAGCTATCAGCACTTCTGTTTTGAAGGTGTTTAAGAATAACCTAAGTAATACTAAACCACTCTCACTTTTTCCACTATTATACATTGCCAAATTCAAACAACTGTCAGAACAATTCCAGTTTGAACATAGGTTATCAGATGCCTAATCCAAATGTATAGGAGGGTCTGTGCTCACCAAGGTTTATTACAGTATATATTAAAACTGCAATCTTTGTATAAATGGGTGTTAATGATTTGAAGCAAATACTTTGTGGAGTGTCTAGCACCCCATGTGAAAAAAAGTCTGGCAGTCTCAGATGTCAAGAAAGTCATGCTGATAAAAAGGCTGAATAACAGTTAAAGTGTGAAGGATGAGGAGATGTTTAAACACATTCAAAATGTAAAGAAACCTTCACATAAAAAGACAAACCTCAATAAAACAGATCTGGCAATATGAGGGAAAAGAAAGAAAGTGCCTTAAAGGGACTGGCTTCTTTTCAGCTGCTTACACAGAATGACACAAGCTGTCAAGTCATTTGAGTAACACCTGTACATAAGTAAAAGCATGAACTTTTAAATAGTTACACTAGATACCATGCCAAACTTTTTTTTGCAGTTTTGTCCAAGCCAAAAGAGTTTATAAGCCTTTAATGGTACTTACAAAAGCCAACAGCACTCTGAAACTTTTAAAAGTAGTTTTACTCAAAACAGACTCTTTAAAAACATTCACGATCAGTCTGAGCTTTCAAATGTGTTAATAGCATTCTTGTTCACCTAACATATGCACTATTTTTTCATAAAATAAAAAGGGGCAAAAATGGAAGCCAAGGAATGTCTGTTATAGCAGCTGAACTAATTTTTACAAAAGTAAAAAGAAAGTACTCAAAAAAATTTTCTCAGCAGAGCAGTCTTTTTTTGGCTTTGTGATAGTAATGGAGATAACAACTAGAAAAGCGTCAATGATCTTGGTATTGATAGTAAAAAGTAAAGCACAATTAAAGGACAAGCTTAACTGGAAGTGAAAGGCTTTAAGGTGAATGCAGGAAAAACCAAGGAAACGGTTGGAGGTGTGGAAGAGGTAGGTGCATGACTCCTGTATGTGGCAAATACAATAGAATTATTCTGAAAAACTAAATTATATTCATGTAGAGATATAGAGAGTAGTCTGCAGGTAGTGAATGCAACCATTGTAGAAAATGTGTGGGAGGGTGCAGAATGTGACAATAAATTAATAATCCTATTCAAATATATTCTTTCCTGATGTAAACATTAATTTTTAGTTCTCCATAATATTTAATATAATGGAAAAAGTGCTATTAAATTTTCTAATCCAGTAAAAAATGCTACTTGGGGAAAAAAAACAAAAAAGATGTAAACATTAACAAATATTAGCTACATACTACAACTAGCTAAGCAACTTGGTTTGAATTAAATTCACATAACAATATATAAAGGAATACTCCACCTAAAAATTATCATTTTTGTATCTACTAATCACTCCACATTGTTCATAGTGATGTTTCATAGAGAAGAGAGTTAGCAAAATTCCTTATATAATTCAGGGCTTTAAATCAGTGCAGGATTGCAGGTTTCCCATACACTTTTAGTTATTCTCACACAACCAGTGTTTGCTATGCAAGAATTTCCCATAGAATTTCTTGATAAAAAAATGTCTCTGTCAGGTTTTAAACAGATTTCTTTGACTTTGTCAAGCTATGATTTTTATCTGTAGTTAATTTATTTCTTAGAATTTAATTTTATGCTTTATAATGCATTAGGGATGTCACAAGCTTTTATGTCTGTCACATCTGTTTAGTAGGGCACAGACACAGCTGCTGGGCACATGTTAATGTTAGAAGGCTACATATTGTGCAAAAATAATGCACAAATAAAATATCCAGATTAAACAACTAAGGACTATTTACTGAATTCATATTTAGTTTTACTACATTACTTGCTTTCTGACTTTTGCCTATATTTGAATGTTGATTCAAACTGAATAAACACATATTAGATTGACTTTCTTGGACTAATCTACCCTGTTCTGACACTCTCAACTAGTCACTACTCAGTACCAATCACTACTTCCCTACAATTTTCTAGCATTTTGCCAGTGTATTGCACTATGAGTATGCAATACCTGGGGCCTCATGCATAACACTGTGCATAGAATTCGCATTATAACATGACGTAAGCACAAAAGCGGAAATGTACTTATGCACAAAAAAATCCAGATGCATAAATCTGTGTGTTCGCCAACTTCCACGTTCTTCCGCTACATAAATCCGGTCAGCGTGGAAATTAACGCACGTGCCTGCTGCCCCACCCCAACTCCTCCCAGAAATATGCCTCTTTGAATATGCAAATCAATATAAATAGCCCTTAAGCTCAGTGTTCTGTGAAAAGGCAATGGCAAAAGTACGAGGAAAAATAGAAGAATTTCAGCGAATACCAAGTGGAGGCAAAGAAAAACGTACTATTTGTTGGTTTAAACAGTGGTATAAACAACAAAAGGAAGATGATCGAGTGACATAGCATGTCGGAGAAACTCGAAAGCTTAAGTTCACAAAGTCGCACAGTGCCCGAAATAAAAAAAGAAGCTGTCACATATCAAAGTCACTGTGAAAAGGCAAGTCGTAGCCCACCGTCTGAGTGTCATATGAAAGCTTATTAGGGTACAGAGAAAAAAAAAAAGGCACACAGTGTGAAAAAAGCACAAAATGTCAACTTTAATCTCTAAATTTCCACTTTAATCACGATGTTTATTTTGTCATTAAAGTAGATCATAAACTTCATCTTAAAATCGTTTTAATTTACTAGTTTCTCAAATCCCATCGTAACTAAAGTAGCACGTTAAATGCTTTGTTTTGTATTTGATCTTCTATGTGCTCTATGTGCGTGAATCACTATGTGCTTCCGTTCTTTCTCTTCCTCCAACAGGACACAGAATCCATTACATTCGTGATATTAAAGCTATCTGAATAATTAAAATACTGAGAAGTATACGTGATATCATTTTCATGATGATAGGAGTTAAAGCATGTTATTAAACATGAGAACACGGTGGCACAGTGATTGTTCATGTCTTATGCAAGTTGCCTGCTGCGCCATGCACGACCTTCGATGAAATGCTTTATTGCAGCAGTACTGTCTTTTTCAAATGTACTAACCCCCAATTCCTGTCTTTACTTTTCTTTCTCCAAATACCCAATCGCCACACAATCAGCTCTGTAATAGACGTTAAGCCATCTGTAAGCTTTGAACACCGATTCTTCAAACCTTTTAAGGAACATTGAAATATCTTTGTAATGTTTAATTATTCTATCCATCTATCCTTCCAGTTTCACGCCAGCCACAGCAAGAATACAGCGCGAGGCAGGAACAAACCGTGAACGAAGCTCAAATTACTCGCTAGCGCTGCAGCACCGTGTAGTTAAAGTTTTATCTGTATAATATAATAAATATATTTTGCTGCATTTCATCTTAAAAATGATATCATCATCATATGTAAATATGCGCTTTATAAAGTGGCTCAGGTTATGCAATATTATGACTGTATCATAAATACAATTACCTCACTGTAAACTTGCAAGTACAAACAGTTCTACAAGGAGCACTTGATGGACTGATTGAGTGCGTGTATAGTTCTTGGCATGAAACTGTTTGTGAACCGTGAGGTTCGAACAGCAAAGGCTCTGAAGCGTTTGCCAGATGAGACCAGTTTAAAGAGTGAATGGCTAAGGCAGCATGTGCTTGATGCTGTATACCGATAATTCTCTTCCCGATCAGCTGCTGTACTCCTGTAATTTACACTCAGATACAGTGATATAAATACTCCGAGTGGTGTGCAGTGAGAGTAATATGGAAAAAGATGGTCCGATGTGGCAACCCCTAATGGAAGCAGCTGAAAGAAGAAGAAAAAGGTGCAGTGCGAGTAACAACGCTAAAGCAGCTATGGTATTTAGAGTAGTTTGACCATTCTGTGGACCATTATATTGTTACAGGTTAATTACAATCAGATGCATTAAACTAATAAACAATATGCAGTTAATTTCAGTGTATTTATAAAGCCGTGTCAGGGATGTGGATCTAAAAAAGAAAGGGAAACCACACAGGAACAGTAGCACTGCTTTGACGCTGGGTGCTGCCAGTCTGCAAAACCAAGCGCAGAACTTGCGTACGACAGGGTATGAGCTACCGTGGAAATGTCCGTGGCTTTACGCCAAGTTTAGGTTTTATACATCGCAATTTGAACGTGGAAACGTTCTTACGCAACATTTCTGTGCGTACGCACCGTTTATACATGAGGCCCCTGGTGACTGTGTTTTGACAATATAGGACTCTGGCAAACCAAATTAACATTTAGAGATATCTAAAATTGTACTTTACAATATCTGGAAATGCACTCAAGGTTCCTTAAAATGAATTACATAAATACATCTATTTTAAAATGTTGTCTTAAACCATCTTAAGATATCTCAAATAGATTTCAAATATCCTGAAATGATAGTCTCTTCATTTTGAGATATCTCAAATGCATTTCAAGGTATCTCAAATGCAATTTAACATTTTGTGAAATACATTCCTGTGCATTTGAGCAGGCCCGCCGCCAGGGGGGGACAAATGGGACTCTGGTCCGGGGCCCTAACAGAAGGGGGCCTCTTCACGCTTTTTTATGCTGATGTTGTGCACATAGATATATATTCGGACAATTATTCAAGTTACATGTAATAGAAAAGTTAAATCATTTAGCTTACAACAATACAAATGAGTGTTTTCATAGCTGCACGCTCCACGCAAGTAGATATCGTGCTCGTGTGAAGCACGCTTGTCAAAGGGGGCCGGCAGCGGCACGCTTCTCAAAGACAAAGGAGACCCGACGCCGACGTCCTTGAGCTTGACGTTGAGTAGTATGTTTGTTGTACAGGGTACATGGATAATGGATTGACTTTGCCGCTGTAATTGAATACTTCCGTTTCACACACACAGGCGCTGTTCTGTCTCAGACAACAGCGATATTGTTCTGCACTATCGTGGATGTTGACGTGTATGGAGTAGCAGAAGTCCATCTCCGTAGTTTTATAATTCATTCGCTTGGGTGTTTATTGTTGCTTTTAAAGCAGTGACGAGTGTGCGTTGGTTTTGTGTGTATCACTAAAGATTCTGGATCACCCGGATTTTTTGAAAACTTTGAAGTTTGACACAGCAAGTTACCATACTGATTGTACACCATGTAGATAACCCTAACCGTTAGTATATATTAAAATGTTCAGATGTTACTCCTATTCATTGCATTGGTATAATTGTACCGTTACACGTTCGATAATACATAGGCCTATCTCATTAATGTATTGTTTCAATTCCACTACGAGCTTCTGTTAGCACTGGCTTTCCTTCTCGCAGTCAAACTTTGATGTGCGAGAAGGCTTAACTCATCAAGTATGGTATTCATAAATGCAGCATTGTTGCTGTCGGATAAACTACATTTCGATCATTTTGTATACGTATTTGAAGGTTTTGGCATGTGGGGACCCGGGGGAAGGCAGAGGGGCCCACACGTAACCAGTTGTCTGGAGCTCAAATATTTCTGGCAGTGGGCCTGATTTGAGATATCTCAAATATACTTTGAAAATGTTCTACAACTTATCCCAAAATGCCAAAAAATGAGGGCCTTGCTTCCCACCTCTAGACCCAGCTGGCTGAGACCAAGTGTTCAGAATAACCACAAAACAGAGAAAGAAGATGTCAAAAAATAAAAAAAAAATCCACAAAAGTCCTTACCAAATGATGCTTCAAAAACAATACTCAGTGCAGATCTGGAGGACATGACCCTGTGTCTGGAAATATATAGACAGAGAGCGGTGTTGCAACTGTACATCATTGTGATCCTGCCCAGTGAAACTCTACCTTAATGTGACAGGGCTCATAACTAAACACATTAACACAACAAATAAAACAAAACAATACAGGGTGAGTCAAAACTATGTTAACACTAATGGTACTGCTACGTACATACTTTTATACAATTTTTGTGGGCAATTTATGTACCAGATATGGAACATGTGTTAAACATGATGGAAAACAGATTAGGACATTCCTTTAAATCATCTTGCACATATGAAGTATGTTTTGTGAATAAATTGTTTCCGCCATTCAAATGTTAACATAATTGTGACTCACCCTGTATTCAAAGCATAAATACAAAATAATATGCATTTAACAAATCTGCTGATAGCATTAAATTCCTGGCTAAATCAAAACAGAGATATCTGGAAACATAATTCAAGATACAGTACAGGCCAAAAGTTTGGACACACCTCCTCATTCAATGTGTTTTCTTTATTTTCATGACCATTTACAGCACTCCATCACTCTCCTTCTTGGTCAAATAGCCCTTACACAGCCTGGAGGTGTGTTTGGGCTCATTGTCCTGTTGGCCTGTACTGTATGTCAAATTTATTTCCTGTAAATTGCATATGCTTTCCAAGGGACATCCCGTGTATTTTAAGATATCTTGCAATGCATTTGAGTTAGCATTATATTAGCATATATTCAAAGTTAGACTATACCAGAAATAACTGCAAAGTTTTGTAGAAATTGATGCAGTGGTTTTTGTGTGATGCTCGAACAGACAGAAATTCAGTTTTATATGCTGTATAGATAACAATAAAATAAGATTCTAAATAAACAAAGCTCCATTGATTAGGAGCAATTTCAATAAGGAACACTACTGACTTGTTGTTGCCATCTAGCAGATATGTAATGCTATTAATTTAGTATTTATTTTCACTGATAATGGCAAGTTTTAGTTAGGCTGTCATAGTTTTTAATCTTTTCTAGACATTTATATGGAGAAAATCTAAACTTTTATTAGCGTATAATCTAAGATAGACCACTGGAAATAACTGCAAAGTTTTGTTGAAACAGGTGCCTGTGGTTTTCACATGAAGCTCTAACAGACAGTAAACTGTATATAAGGTATATAGAAGAGGAAGATATATTAGTTAGCAAAAGATGTTGAAAGATGCATTTATTCTGTTCTTTAACTTTACTACAATGACACCTTTTAAGAATAAACAATACTATGGATGGTCAACTGTCAAATATTAGAACTAATATAAACAGCAAGGCTTTGAAGATGTATGCTACTGCATCTTTACTGTTTCTGAAGGTTGTGCACTCTGTTACCACCAGATGACCAAAGCGTATTCCCATTTTATCGCAATTTCACTGACACCACCATATAATATTTTTTGTTGATGGAAAACAAAGGTGGTGAAGTGTACATTCAAGGCAATATCCTTATGAAACAAACCTATGCAAATCAACTGAGCTAGCTGAGTAGACTTTCATATATCATCACCCCAGTCCATGTGATATTTTGTACTGAAGAAATGAAAACAATAGAATGACATTTGATTTATAAATACTAAATCAAAGAATTAGCCGCATATTCTTTTCTTGATGTCTTTTCCCCCATAAACTATTGAATAGGAACCATCACCCATTCACAAATTTTACTTGAAGAACTGTCTTAAATTTGTAAATTTTCTGTTTTTGGGTGTATTTTTTTTTTTTTTTTTTTTTGGAAATTTTATTAATTTTACTGCAATCATTCCATACAAATCAATCAATTTTTACAAAAAGTAGGGTTGAGAACAAGTCGACCCCCACCCCTGAGAGAGAGAGCATGGCCAACGGGGTAAAACTTAAGGCTTGTAAACATACCTAAATTGATGAGTTTGATAAGCCAAAAGAGATGAATGGAGAAGAAAAAGAAATACAGAAATAATTGCTTCCTCTGTGCTTTAAGAGCTTATTCTAAAATATTACTGATTAGATCCTGCCATGTTTTGAAAAAAATCTGTACAGATCCTCTAACTGAGTATTTGATTTTTTCCAATTTCAAATAGTATAAAACATCGGTTTCCCACTGACTTAAAAGAGGAAAGTTAACTAGTGGGTAGTTTCAGTAAAATCATAGTATACCTAATTTAGGGTGTATCTCATCTCTGGTACAGACATAACACATTATGAAAATGTTCATAACTATTAGTCAGATTTCAAACAGATAATTAAGTCAAAACCAAGAAAGAAGCAAAAATATTGTTGCAAGAATTATTAGAATGAGAATTTAATTGGAGTCTATAAAAGATTAAGGATAATAGAAAATTGCCTAAAAGGTTCACTGAAGACAACTAAGATATGAACTGACCACTGTCTTGCAACTGTGCAGGTGTCACACACCTTTACATTTATTCACACAGTGAAATCAACTGGGAACCAATACGAGGCTGATTTCCAATTTTCACCCAGCACATCCACAGATAGGCTCTAATGGCTTCTTAAGCCCCTAATTGAACAAGTATATTTGTAAGACTGAAAAATGATAGACTGAAAGAAACTCTTGTTAAGTATGAGCTGGGTGGTTACTTCCTTTTAATTAATAGTCAATAGAATACCTGTATAAAATACAATTCCATTTTCAGTCTCATTTCATCTTGTTTAGAGTAGTGGAGTGGGGTGGCAGAAGATTACCTAACAGTAAAGCAACAACCAGCCCAATGTCAGTCCACTGCCAGACACACATCCAAAATCATTTGTACAGGGACGATGTAAACTCGTTGATCAACCTTAAACACATACATTTAGAGTGGAGGAGAAAACCAAAACGACCTGGATCATTGAAACTGAAACCTAACATAACATACTCAAACCTTCTTAATTCATTTCAGTAGCTCAGGAGAGCAGAGCTCATCCCAGTAGAATCATGGGTAAGGCAGCCAATCAATTAAAATATAACATACTTAAATAAATTGTAAGGGATATCAAGAGGTGAGCAATCTGTTAAATCACATCAAGATTATGAGATTCTTGACTATATAAATATTGATTAATAAAACCAGGATGTATGGACTATGCAGTGATACACTGAATGTATGGCTGCTGTATGAATTCCTGAAAATAGCAACACTGCTTTACAAGCTGTAAAAATCTGCCAAGCTCTCCAGGTCTTCAACTAACTAACTAGCCACCAGCATGACAGTGCAGTGGTTAGTGCTGCTGCCTTACAGAGTACCAGAGTCCTTTTGCCAAACACTGGCCCTAAAATTATCTTTGTGGAGTTTGAATCATTCCTGTGTAAATTTCCTTTCACTTGCCCATCTTGCAAAGTTGTGTTTCTAAGGTGCATTAACCTGCTTGTGCTCCAGTTGTAGAAGAAAATGTAAAAAGTTGTACTTTGCACTTACAATGCATAAGTCAGTAGTAGTATTACTATGCATTATTGGCAGTAGTATTTTCGTATAATCTGTTCATTTTATACAAATCAACCTTTATTGATTACAATGTAATACCTGGGCAATATGGCGCAATAAATACCTATTTTTCCTTTCAGTTTTAAGATTCTAAGATGAAGTGCCTTTAGTTTGGATTATGCATGACTATTCACAAACACTAATAAAAATGCAAATAAAATGTTAGGTTATATTGCAAAAACTGTTTAATGTAAATTATGCTTAGACTATATTATGTACTACTAAGACCTTATCTAGAGTGTTGTGTGCAGTTCTGGTCACCACACTAAAAGAAAGGCATAGTAGTACCTGAAGCTATGCAGAGGAGAGCAACCAGGTGCATCCCAGGCCTAAAGGGCATTTCCTAGTCCAACAGACTCAGAGAATTAAACTTTAATCTTGAGCAGGGGACTATGTGGTGCCCTAATTCAGTTTTTCAAAGATCTCAAAGGCATTGACAAAGTAGAACCAGTCAAATCCTTTCAACTTACCGGTGTGGCAAGTCACATACTTGAGGACACCAGTTAAAAGTAAGAGGAAATACATTTAGAACTGAAGCCAGGAATCACTTCTTTACGCAAAGAGTTATGGGAATTTGGAACAAGCAGTTGAACATGTAGTTGAAAGAGAAACCCTGAAAACCTTAAAAGAAGTATTTGGCTAAGATATGGGGGCAGCTTAGCTGTTATCTAAACAAATGAGCTTGATGGACTGAATGATCTCCTCTCATTTGTCAAATTTCGTATGTTCTCATATGGCATGTATATATGTGCTTTTATGCCCATAATAAAGAATAATTTAAAAATACAGAGTGTTTGTAAAATTACTTCTTTAGCTGTGAGACAGAAGTTGAGCAGTGCTGGGAATTGTAATCCAACTCCTCATGTCATCCAAATCAGCCTTGTGCCTCAAACCCTTTGCTACCAAGATCTGAAAATGAATGATTTTTAAAATCCCTTCAGTGGAGGCAAAAAAAGTGAAATATGGCTAACTAAAAGTTTCACTTGGGAGATGACACCTGTCAGGTGTCTAATGCCAGTGCACACACACACACAAAGTATACTATGTAGTTGTTGGTGGATTCTACATCAGGCTTACATAAGCCTGATGTTTGATGCTAAAATTCATCAAGTGCTCACTCAACGCTCATGGAAATGCTGGGCCATATGTGTGGCATTGTCTTTGCTGGGTGTTTTCAGCGGCACTGTTCTGGACATGAGACAATAACACACATTCCTAGAGCAACGATGGGAATGTGACAGAACTGCATAAGATTCCTGGAAGGGCTTTGTCCATCCCTGCAACACTCCAATGTCACCATGCCTCATTTAATATTTTGACAGTAGCCCCGTGACTGGAATTCCCCTGGGGTCAGCTTTAATGAGGTCACCCATCTCGTCTATAATGATAGGAAATGCAAAAAAATGAAAAGAAACAATCGTATTCATTAGTCGGTCAGAAAGCCCACGACATTTTCGCAGATGGCAGCTAAACGGTGCAGCTGCTCCTGCTTTTATATTATAAAGAAAAACAAATCAATATAAATTTGAAGCGGAAGACGAAACACGTCAGGGTGGCGCCCTTACCTCTCCTCCTCCTGGGCTGCCATCGCTAACTTGCTGCTCGATGGCCCGGGCGTGCATTCATTCGGCACCCTCTCCTCGTGCAGGGAGCGCAGAGCCCAGCTCCACCCGGAACGCCGCTGCAGACCGTTAGGCTCGTGACTCGCCTACTGCCGCGCCTCCTCATTCATTTTGTCCTTCAGTCCACAAGCGCTGCCGCGGTGACCAGGTACAGTAAGCTGCAGTCTCTTCATAGGTTTCGCACTGTGCGTCCAATAACTCTGCCTGATGCTGCCCGTTACTTTATTCCCCCAGATACCAAGGATGTTGGTTTCTTTTTAACTCCTCAGATATGCGTCTTGCCAATTTTTCTTCTTAGTCCTTCTTTTTCTGATACGTGCCAGGTTTTCAAAACCTGCATGTGTTGCTCGGTCCTGAAAGAAAGACATGAGCGAGGGAAACGCATAAGGGAGGCATGCAGTCACGCAAGCCACTTCCTACCGTACAACTGTTTCTAATAATAAACGCCTAGCACTTCTATCCAAGCTGCGGATTTCTGCTTTGCAGCGGCTACCGCTTTGCATTCTGGTACTTGTAGGCCTGGAAGTGGCGAGTGTAAAACTGCTTTAAAGACGCAGTACAATAAACGAGTTCGATAAAGGAAATATGACAAGATCGCGTCCTAGACGTACTGCACAAATGGTGTACAGTAATAACGGGTGCTAACTTAAATGAACTTATTTGATGATTGCACCACCTTGCCCTTCAACTTAATTTTATTAGCCGACGTGAATGCCGGTAAAAATGGTAGTCTCATTTATCTGGCGTGGCTATGACGGACAATGATTCCATACTCGTATTACAAAGATTCGATCTGTGATGAAGCCATCTGCGGCCGCAAGCAGCTACGAACGACAGCTGTTCTTGAAGTTATGAAAGCTCGGAGAAAAAGGCCGCACTTTGAGAAAGGAAACGGTAAGGGTGAAGTAAAGATATGAAAGAAAGCTTTCAAGAGAACAGGAAGAAGGAGCGAATACCAAAGAATCGCATTTGTTTTGTTAAAACGGCTCACAATTTTAAATGTAAAGCACATTTCAAACACGTGTGTGGACTAAAGTCATACAAATTTGACGTTGAACCGTAGGGGCGCACGATGGATTGCCAAATCCCTCTCACTTTTTAGACCTGCTTGCAATCCAAATTTGGGAATATTGTGTTAACAGTGTACCTTTGTTACAGGGCAATCAGATGAAAGGCACCATATGAGGTTAAAATCAGCGACCTGTTGGCATGGCGTTTAGATTGGCACCTCACAGTGCTTGAGGCTCCATTTCTATGTCTTATAAAAAACAACTGACACACGCTCTTGTTCACGCTGGTTTTCTCACAAAGTCCACAACTGCATCTCTAGGCGCTCTAACGTTAATGGATTTGGACAGATTGAGTGCCGAGAATAGCGGTGACATCAGCAACTCTACCCCCTTCGTTAATAAACGCTAACTGGTTAACCGATCGAAATAACAAAGAAACTGTTTACGATAGAACAGGTCTATTATATCAATCCATCCTTCCATCTTCTAAACCCGCTTTATCCTATTATCCTATGTCTAGTCCAAAGGTTACAAATAAACCAGATTCTCTTTAGGATATTGCAATTAAAAGCACAGATATTTTAAATTGTAGAAAAGGTAACGACCGATAATTAGAAGCATTGTTTGTAGGCAGACATAAGACGCAGAAACCCGTCAAACTAGAATAAAGTTCGAAGTTTAAAGGAGGGAAAACGGAACGATGACTAAGGTGCAATGGTGAAAGCAAAGTGTTAAAGTAAATTTTTTAAATGAATTCATCAGACACACAGCAAGTGGATAGTTTAGGTGCTGGAATCATCAAATACCAGATAGATAGACAGATAGCGAGCCAAAAATTGCATATCCATCCATTTTCTAAAACCGCTTGACTAGAACAGGGTCACGAGGCTGCTGGAGCACATCACAGAAAGCATCGGCAATAACAATCCCCGGACGGGGTGACAGCCCATTACAGGGTACAAATACACAAACTGCATCCAATTTAGCATCGCCAGGCCACCTAACCTGCATATCTTTGAATTGCGAGAGGAAACTGGAGCACCCGGAGAACAGGCAGATTCCACACTGGGAGCACACTGAACGCCAACCCCAGTCTCCATGGTTGCGAAGAAGTAGCCAATCACTGCGTCACCGAAAAAGGCATATTGTAATAGATTGATCGGGAAATGTATTAAATTGATTTTGAAAAAGAATGTACACAATGGCGGTACTATTTAAAGACCAGCTAGACATATACATAAATAATTATAATAACTTCTAAAAGCAACACCGTTTGTCATCTCGTTAATAAAAAGACATAGTTACTTAAAATACGAAATGCTGATGCACATTTACAGTCTGCCTTTATCAATGGACATATCGCTTTTTTCCGCCTTTGGTAAGCTATATATTGTACCTGCTATTATTAGATGTTAACGGATGCCCTAACTTTATGACAAAATTAAAAGTTCTAGGAATATAGGACTGATGGCATTGTATTACAAACATGCAAAAGACATAAAACAAATATTCTGGAAAACGCTTCAATTACAATGAATTAGTGGGTCGGAGTTCCTGCCTCTGGGCATTAAATCAGATTAATACAATACCATTGTCTTTGGCAGCGTAGCGACCCACTACAAAAATAGTACTTACATCAGACTAGCCGCGCATCTGTTCACTTGTGTCTTCGTGACATCTTGTCGGGTTTCATCCTAAAGCGTGTGGTATGTAGGGCGGCTTGAAACACTTAATACATGAATTCAATTCAGGGCTGCTCAGTCAGCAATCTTTTTTTTTTTTTTTTTTAAGAAAAATCGAGGGGCTGTAATAGCCCCAACATATCCTGACAGGTTACGTGTCGCTGCCATTTCTCCAGGGTGCGCTCACTTGCGAGAGAATACTTGCTTATAAATGTTCAGAATGTGCCCGACTCCTGTCAAAAATCAGAATTATCTTTTGCCAAAAGGTATAAAGGCATATTATTCATCGGTTTCATTTTCACCTGTTGACACATGTGGCTTCTTCTGTACTAAATCTAAAACAAATGATACTAAAATAACAACACTGTGAAATCTATTGGCAAATAAAATATTCACATTCAAGTTTGAGATAGTCAAGAAGACTGAAATACATTCTGCAAACAAAACTACCATTAAAATAAATAAAATTCTTATAATCCATTTAGGTTTATTAATAATAATAATAATACATTTTATTTATATAGCGCCTTTGTTAAGTCAAGAGCAGAAGACTTGCATTGGTAAGCCAAGCCATTAGGTTTGCTTTTGAAATATTGGCCTATTGGTAGTTCTCAAAACTTTTATGGCATTTTCTCACATATGTTTCTCTTGATTAGCCAGAATCATATGCTAGCTAGTTTGTTCATTTGGTTTGATTTTTGTTTTGTACTAGAAGTGTTATGTTCTCAGGACTCAACTAGGTTAGTACTTAAGAGTTCTAGAATGGATTCTGGCAGCTATTAAAAAAGGTTATATTAAGTTGTCAAATATGTAAAGTTATATGTTACAATTTTGTATTACATGAATTTTTGTGTTTCATATTAAACATATGTTTATATGGTGCATTTTTAGATGTAGTCAAGGCATGCATATTAAAGTGATGTGACTTGGAGATAGACACCGTAGCACTGTTCTGATATGCAGTGTATATCAGTTCACAACAAATATAAGGCAAAATTCATCTGAAAACCCTCAAAAAGATCCTATCTCTCTTTATAATACAAAAGCTGAGCTATTTTCCACACCCACTTGGGTATTGTCCAGTGACATCTTTAATGCTTGGACCGATTTAGAATGAAAATAAAAGGGCACTTCACAGACCTTCTAATGCATGCTTTAATTCTGGAAGCCTGGAAAAGATATCAAATTGATGGGTCTGATTTAATCATGTGTTTATCCCTTTGAGCAAATTTCTGGGAACAACAAGAAAGAAAGAAAGAAAGAAAGAAAGAATGCTTTATGGGAATGGAACTAAGCAAATTTAAGTTCCATCTACTGGGTGCAAGGAAGAAACCAAAATCCAGACTTCAAAACTGAATGTTGTGATTGTCCACTAGGAGGCACCTGCTATTACCATCCACTCATCCATCCATTTATCTATTTCAGAAAAGTTTAAACAGTTTTCTAAAATATGTACTTTCCAAATAAATTAATTGTGGTGTTATTAATATTTTAAATCATCTGACTAGTCTAAATTGCAGGTTTTATGTAAGTTGCACAAAATAATAAATTGGGCATTGTGATGACAAATAAGACATAATTATCTACTGTGTGAATTAGTAAGAAAAAAAGCTAGCTGTGTTCATTTCATTTTTTTTTTAAACTCTATGATTGTAAATTGATTGTTGAAATGCTAATGTATTATTAAGTAGCTTATATCTTTAACTGAAGAAACAACTAGATCCCTTAGGATAATTTAAACACTTTTTAAAAGTTCCATACTGTTGTTTCCAGTACAAGTAAATACCAAACATTCCTCTTGAGCGTCTCCGCCTAAGGGAACTTGTAATGAATCATTATATTTCTCAGAAGGATAAAGCACTCTTTAGGTACAGCTGACAAATGTGTAAAATAAGAGATTGATAGCATTAGTTAAACAAATATAACGTAGGCATTTTTGCATGTGGCATGTTCAGTAAATCCATGAAAATCATAGTTTAATTTACGGTTACTCAGTTCTTTTATGTTTTTAGTTTATACACAGACATCATATACACATACACTCTATATTCTCAAACCCACATAAGATATTTCAGAATCTGTACCACCAGCACTGGACACAAAGTGGGGAAAAGCTCTGAAAAGGATCCCAGTCATCACAAGAGATACGCACATTCATCCACTCACACTGGGACCAGCTTAGAATCTTCAGTTCACCTAACACATCTTTGGGGATATGTGAGGAAAACTTGAGCGCAAGCAGTCATGGGGGAACAGATAAACTCCACAACTCAGAATTATGTTTTTATGTATATAAATATATTTTTTTGAAAAAAATATTTTTTTTTATATGTTCATGTGGAGACCTAAGGGAGGCAGAAAAGAAACATTAATGAATGTTCCAAGAAGACCTTCTTCATCGGGGTTACCTTTTACTAATTCTGAGCAAGCAGAAAATTATTCTGACCAGTTTTTAAAGACACAAAGGTCTGCATTGGCATGTATGGGTGTGGTAAATGTTTTATTGTTAAGAGACATTCACAAAATTACAGTTAAAGTGGAAGCACAATAAATGCTAAGGTGGTTCATCAAAATAGAGTATTAGAAGCAGAATGCAGATGTAAACAAAAAAATTCTAAAAATGGTCGACATGCCTCTTTGGAATTTACAGTGCTGCTTTAAGTCAAGAGGATGGATTTGAAAATGTGAACAAAGCACTAATCAGATTTAATTACACATTCATTAACTTCACTTTCACTTTGACAACTGGTTGCTGTACCAAGGTAATGAATGAAAATGGGCTTTAAAATACCTGATAAGAGAAACTACTGATGGAAACAGATGCATAAAATAAAGGCTTTAAGGGCCTGTTTAAATATAAAACACAATATGGTTGATTTGGCATTTATTTAAGAGATTACAAGTCTACAACAGGTCTTTGTAATTACATTTTCACATATTATATTGTCCTTGGGTGCAGCTTTTTCACAGTCCTCACAAAGGTTTGTTCTTTTTTCATTACAAGAATTGACTCAAAACGCTAAAACAGTGGCTTACTTTGCAAGAGCTTGAATTCCTTTCTATAACGGGGTAATGCTGAGCTTCCTATCTATAAGCTGTCATTCTCCACTTACCTTGGAATAATTTATAAATGTGTGCTTTCTTCCCCTATACTCACATATTTTATGAGTAAGTTACATGTTTAAAAACACCTCCCAGATCTTACAAGAAGAGCATCACCATACTGCACAAATACTACAAAATACATACTACAATATCAGTCTATTACTTGTATACATATTGAGTTAGAATAGCAACCCTTCTCAGGAAAAACAATAAAAATGATAACAATGATAATATGTGTGGGAAAAGTTGTGAATAAACATCTGTGATACCAAAGAATTTGCCAATTAAGGCTGACAAGTTTACAGAATGCATGCAAGTCAGAAAACACACACAAAATCAAAACGTTTGTTGGCTTTTGTGCAAGTCAAACTCAGATTTAAAATCATTCAAGCAGTGTAATGGTATGGAGGAATATTTTGGACAAAAATTAAATAGACAAATAAAAGTACTACAGACATATGGCAATAAGTAAATAATGACAACATGAAATTTGAGTATAAGTAATTAAATGTGTCTGAGTATATTTTTGTTGCTTATTTCTTTATGTATTTAATAACATAAGTGGTGGCTCTGAGGTAGAGATTTGCACTGGCAATCGGAAGGTTTCCAGTTCAAATCCCGTAAATGCCAAAAGTGACTCTACTTCATTGGGCCCTTGAGCAAGGCCCTTAACCTGCAATTGCTCCGTCCTGGGTATCATGTTAACCAGCATGCAGCCCTACAAGTAGGCCCTCCAACCTGCAGGGAAAAACCTGGGGGCTGGTGGCAGAATTGACACTGAAGCCACCATAAAAAAACCTCACATTGGTTCCATTCCATCTGAACTAGTGTGGTGCTGAGGTGTCACCTGCTGCATGACTGCACTCTGGTCCTAATCTGGGATCCTGAGTTGGTTTGTCATGTGGTGAGTATGGCAATGTGATGTATCAGTGCCTGCTCCTAACCTCTCTCTCTCTCTCCTCATTTATTGATTGATTTATTCTCCAATCAAAAAACAGTATTTGCTAGAACCCACCCTCTTAACTGAGAGTTTTCATTTTAAGGCTTCCTTTATATTGCATGCAGTGTCACTGAAATAAATAAATTAAGTTATTAAATATATACACAAGGTAATAAGCAAAAAATATATATTTCATGACACATTTAATTATTTACACTCACATTTCATGCTGTTATTATTTATTTATCATTACATTTGTGAACTCTGGCCCGGACACAGACAGACGGACATCGTTGGGTCCACCACACACTGTTTATTTACAAAACTATTATTTACAAATTACGTGCACACAAAACCCCAGTACTTCTTGCACCGATTCCCCAAATGTCCAGGCCTCACAGTCCTTGTGCCTTCCTGGCCGCCTCCCGTCCTCTCTCCAGCTCTGTCCACTTCCACCCGACATCCACCAATGACTGGAGGGAGGCGGCCCCTTATATGGGAACCCGGATGGGCTCCAGCTGCTTCCCGGCAATCAGTCATAGCCACACCCCAGTGTGGCGGAAGTGCCGGCTGCGCACCCGGAAGCCATCCGGGTGTCCCCTGTCGTCTTCCCCCCAGCACTTCCTGGTGTGGCGGAAGTGCTGGGCTCCAGGGTTCCTCAGGCACCTGGGCGCCGCCTGGCGGTGGCCACGGGCCCCTACAGGGTTGGGCTTCCAAGCCCTCTACCCGTGGTCCCCAATACAACCAGGGCGATCGCCCCCTCGCGGTCTGGAGGAGGCACAAGCCCTCCTCCGGTCCTCCTGGGCGTCCCGGCAGGGCTCCAGCCCCGGCCGGGTACCACACGGGATATTCAGGCACCGGGGCGCCGTCTGGCGGTGGCCACGGGTCCCTACAGGGCTGGGCTTCCAAGCCCTTCACCCGAGGCCCCCAACATAACCAGGACGGACACCTCCTCGCGGTCTGGAGGAGGCACAAGCCCTCCTCTGGTCCCCGGCTGGGGACCACACATTTCACAGTATTTTATGTTTTTGCATATTTATTTATTTATTTATTTATTTATTTATTTATTTATGTCCGGTATATTCCTCCATATAATGGGACAATATGCCCAGCAAAAGTCAGTCTGTCCAAGTAGAAATAAACTGAGCTTAATTTATTTAAAATAGTTTACTTTTACTTTCAAAATGTAAGGTACAATTAGGAGAAGATAACAACAATCTTAAGAAAATGGCATTGCCTAAATTATAATAATATTTGGAATTTTTGTAATCCTATTTATAATACGCATAGATGAACATGCATACTCACTGCTTTGGCAACAAAACTCTTCAGAACATTTACTGTACAGTATATCTGGTCTTCACAGATTTGCAATGGTGGTGTAATTTTAACTAAAATTAATTCCTTTATTTAATATCTTCTTATAGTTTTGAAAATATAAGTTGAAATGTGAGGAGTAAAAAGTAAACCATAATGTTTTTATTTAAGTTTTATTATTTTGGATTTTCTTCTTGCCATGTGTGAAAGGTAGGTATCCATGATGCCACATGCCACTAGGGTGTGTGACTGACTACATGCATGAGCTTGACTCGTGGGTTATGCTATAGGCATTTGTTACATATTTCAGTGTGATTGGCATAATTTTATTTTGTCATTTCTGTGATAAATGCATATTATTTTTGTGTTACACAAATACATATTTGCTTTGAAAAGCTATGTATATTTTTAAAACTGTATGTATACATTTCAATGTTTGATTAGACACAGATCATACATGTTTTTTGCAAACTAATTGAAGTAAAAATAATAATGGAGTAGTTCATAATAAACGGCACATTATAAACTAGTAGAACCCCATTTGTGATAGAAATGAGGTATTGCAGCTGTTTCTCATTAACAGGAAATTCACAGTAAGTGTGAGTCTTGATTTACAAGAATGACTCTTGAAAAAAACAATCAAAGTCTTTTTTTTTGGACAGGCTAATAACTAATGAAACTGACCCCATTCTCCCATTGCCTGCTGGACTGAACTGAAATACTTCCTTAAAATATAATAACAACAACATTTATTTATATAGCACATTTTCATACAAACAGTAGCTCAAAGTGCTTTACATAATAAGGAATAGAAAAATAAAAGACACAATAAGAAAACAAAATAAATCAACATTAATTAACATCGAATAAGAGTAAGGTCCAATGGCCAGGGGGGACAGAAAAAACAAAAAAACTCCAGACGGCTGGAGAAAAAATAAAATCTGTAGGGATTCCAGACCATGAGACCGCCCAGTCCCCTCTGGGCATTCTACCTAACATAAATGAAATAGTCATCTTTGGATCTAGGGTTCTCACAGAAGGGCTTGATGATGATGGTCACGTAGAATTCTGCCTTTTAATCCATCCATCATTGTTGGAGCATCATGATGCTTTGAGTAGGTGGAGGTGGCACAGGCCACCACCACAAAGAAACCGGAGAAAGAAACAGAAAAGAGAGTAGGGGTCAGTACGGATTTTAGAACCACCAGGAATAGTTATTATGAGGAAATTGAACATATAGAGTATCAGGATTAAGTTAAATTAAGTTAAATTGAAGTTATACAAAGGCCATGTTAAAGTAATATGTTTTCAGCAGTGTTTTAAACCGCTCTACTGTATCAGCCTGGCGAATTCCTATTGGCAGGCTATTCCAGATTTTAGGTGCATAGCAGCAGAAGGCCGCCTCTCCACTTCTTTTAAGTTTTGTTCTTGGAATTCTAAGGAGACCCTCATTTGAGGATCTGAGGTTACGATTTGGAATATAAGGTGTCAGACATTCCGATATATAAGATGGGGCGAGATTATTTAAGGCTTTATAAACCATAAGCAGAATTTTAAATTCAATCCTGAATGACACAGGTAACCAGTGTAGTGACATTAAAACTGGAGAGATGTGCTCGGATTTTCTTTTCCTAGTTAGGATTCTAGCAGCTGCATTCTGCACTAGTTGCAAACGATTTATGTCTTTTTTGGGTAGTCCTAATAGGAGTGCATTACAGTAATCTAGTCGACTGAAAACAAACGCGTGAACTAATTTCTCAGCATCTTTCAGTGATATAAGAGGTCTAACTTTTGCTATGTTTCTTAAGTGAAAAAATGCTGTCCTAGTGATCTGATTAATATGCGATTTAAAATTCAGATTACAGTCAACAATTACCCCTAAGCTTTTTACCTCTGTCTTGACTTTTAATCCTAATATATCCAGTTTATTTCTAATAACCTCATTGTATCCATTATTGCTAATCACTAAGATTTCAGTTTTCTCTTTATTTAACTTGAGAAAGTTACTATTCATCCATTCTGAGATACAAGTCAGACATTTTGTTAGTGAATCAATAGAATCGGGGTCATCAGGTGCTATTGATAAATACAGCTGTGTGTCATCAGCATGTGGTAGCTCACATTGTGCCCTGAGATAATCTGACCTAACGGAAGCATGTAGATTGAGAAGAGCAGCGGACCCAGGATAGAGCCTTGTGGAACACCATATTGGATATCATGTGTTTTTGAGTTGTAATTACCACAACTAACAAAGAATTTTCTCCCTGTCAGGTAGGATTCAAACCAATTTAAGACCGTGCCAGAGAGGCCCACCCATTGACTAAGGCGATTTCTAAGAATGTCGTGATCGATGGTGTCAAATGCAGCACTCAGATCTAAGAGGATGAGAACAGATAAATAGCCTCTGTCTGCATTCACTCGCACATCATTTACTACTTTAACGAGTGCAGTTTCTGTGCTGTGATTTGTTCTAAAACCCGACTGAAATTTATCAAGAATAGCATGTTTATTGAGGTGGTCATTTAACTGCATAATGACTGCCTTCTCTAGAACTTTACTTAAGAAAGGCAGGTTAGAGATGGGTCTAAAATTTTCAAGAGCCGAGGGGTCAAGATTATGTTTCTTAAGTAGGGGTTTAACTACAGCAGTCTTAAGACAGTCTGGAAAGACCCCCGTATCTAATGACGAATTTACTATGTCAAGAATATTGTCAATTAGCACGCCCGATACTTCTTTGAAAAACACTGTTGGTATTGGGTCAAGGACGCAGGTGGAGGATTTTAATTGAGAGATTATTTTTTGTAAATCAGGTAAATCTATCCTAGTGAAAGAGTTTAATTTGTTTATAACAGGATGCTGGGGTTTAGGAGGATCCTTAGTGTTGGGGAGATATACTATGTTATTTCTAATATCATTAATTTTTTGATTGAAAAATACAGCGATAGCCTCACAGGTTTTACTGGAAGTACTTAGGAGGCATTCCTTTGAGTTACCTGGGTTTAGTACGCGATCAATTGTAGAAAATAAGACTCTGGGATTACTAGCATTGTTATTTATAATCTTGGAGAAATAACAGCGTCTCTCAAGACGGACAGTGTTATTGTATTCTGTTATTTTGACTTTTAATATTTCATGGTGGATAGTAAGTTTAGTTTTCCTCCATTGACGCTCAGCTCTGCGGCATGTTCTCTTTAAATCAGACACTCTTTGGGTCTTCCATGGTATAACAATGCTAGAAGATTTTTTCACTGTCTTTTCAGGTGCAACTATGTCAACAGCAGCTCTCACTTTAGTATTAAATCTTTCCACCTTACTATTTACATTATCCTCGCTATTATAGTTGGCACTATAAACGGACTGATTGCTTAGAATGTTTGTAAGTTTTAAAGCTGCTGCCGAGTCAAAGAAGCGTTTTTTAACAATATGCTTCTCATGGGTGTTTTTTTATCATTATTTCTATATTAAAAAGTAGAAGAAAATGGTCTGATAGACCAATATCAATGATCTGTTTTTTATCAACTTTCAGTCCTTTGGTAATCACTAAGTCTAACGTATGACCTGCTTTATGTGTACGCTGATTTACGAGCTGCCTCAAATCAAAAGAATCCAGGAGGTTCATAAATTCTTTTACTTTTAGATCACACTGATTATCTATATGAAAATTAAAGTCGACAACTATTAGGAGTGTGTCATAGTTAGTAATTAAAATTGACATTAAGTCAGAGAATTCCTCAAAAAAAGACGCGTTGAATTTTGGAGGTCTATACACGGATAATACTAGAACTTGAGAATCTCCATGAATAACAGCGGCGAGATACTCAACGGACTTGAATTTACCAAAACTGACATCTTTACATTTTATCCGGCTCGAGTAAATGTTAGCCAGTCTGCCTCCCTTTTTCCCCTGGCGGTCTGCACGAGTAAAACTGTAATCCGGAGGCGCAGATTCGATTAAAACCGCCGCGCCGTTTGAGTTAAGCCACGTTTCACTTAGTGCAATAAAATCTATTTTTTTTATCACTAATAAGATCGTTGATAAAAAACGTTTTATTAGTTAAAGCTCTAACATTTAATAGTGCCATATTTAATGTTTCGGAGGTGCAGAGATGAATACTATGTGCGTTACTGATATTTGGAATAGGAACTAAATTATTTTTATTAGCGCCGCTCTGTGTGTATTTTTTGTTTAATCTGTGATCTGTTTTTATAGTTTTAATACATTGTTCCTCTAAAATAGTAATTTTAATTAGATTATTGGAGTTTATACCGTATTTCCTAGATTTTCTACGTGCATTGAGATTGCTTATTATTATAATGATTTCAGCAATATATTTTTTAAACCTCATTGTCATCCTGCTTCCTTGGCTTTTCATCTAAATAACTTCTGTTCTGCTCCTTCTTTGTTCGTCTCTTTCTCTCTCTCCCACGTTGTCTAAATACAACAATCTACCCTCTCAATAGGTGTGTCCCTAAAATAAGAAATATTGCCGGCTTAAGATCTGTGACCTGAGAACTGGACTCCTCAGTCATCTATGGTCACACAGATAGCATTCAAATACAGAATTCTCCCTTTGAGTGACTGCTGATGATGACCACAGTGGAGAACAGTTTTACTGAAAAACATGATTTTTTTTTACAATGTATCAACTGTAAATGTCTGGCATGTTTTACAGCTGTAGAGCAAAAGATTAAAGATTCAAGATATTTTAATGTGTGCTTTGGAATAATCACTGTCAAAAATGTATTACTAGTTTGCTTATAATATTTAGATTAAAGATTCAAAATATTTTAACGTGTGCTTTGGAATAATCTCTGTCAAAAATGTATTAGTAGTTTGTTTATGATATTTAGATTTAAAGGTTCAAGATACTGTGGTGGGTTGGCACCCTGCCCGGGATTGGTTCCTGCCTTGTGCCCTGTGTTGGCTGGGATTGGCTCCAGCAGACCCCCGTGACCCTGTGTTCGGATTCAGCGGGGTGGAAAATGGATGGATGGATGGAAAGATTCAAGATATTTTAACGTGTGCTTTGGAATAATCACCGTCAAAATGTATTGTTAGTTTGTTTATAATATTTATTTGTGTTTTTACACAGTGTGAATCCTTATTTTGGAACATTATTGCTTACTTTCTTGGGCAGCACATTGGTGTAGTGGTAGCACTGCTTCTTCGCAGTAAGGAGACCATGGTTTGCATTCAGGGTCCTCCCTACATGGAGTTTGCATGTTCTCCCCATATCTCTGTGGGTTTCCTTGGGTTGCTCTGTTTTTCTCCCACAGTCCAAAGAAATACCGGTTAGGTGGATTGGCAGTGCTAATTTGGCTATAGTATGCGTGTGGGGTGTGCATGAGATTGTTCACCCTGCGATGGGTTGGTGCCCTGTCCAGGAATTGTTCCTGCTTTGTGTGGTAAAGTGAGGTCTGCAGCTGATTGGCGGTTTAAATAAATAATCGCTAGACTCGTTTTTGGGTGGGGGTGTGGTAGCCTGACGAGAGCGGTTCCAGTGCACTTGACGTCTGATTGCTGCAACTGTGCCACGGCCCCATTTTTAAAAAGGGAAGCATGACTGTGAGGAAAGAGATAAAAAAAACGAGAAGAGAACAGAGGTTAAGGGGAGAGACGAAGGCAGGAGGTGGAAGGAGTCAGTGTGAGCGAAGTAAAGACAGCGGGGTCGAGAGATAGAAGGTAAACAGCTGGGAAGTGAGTCCCTGGAGAGGAGTGTGTAGCTGACACATGGGGCAGTTGAAATTGGTCACTCCAGCTGAATAGCAACGAGGAGCAGGAGTGACCAGGAAATTGAATGGCTCGCCGCAGAAGAGCGTGAAGGCAGCGAGGGTCGAGGAGGTTTGAGAGGAGAGCTGAGCCTTAACTTAGCCATGGGATGGCAGGGACCCAGACCTGCGTAAAGTCAGCTACATCTGTCAGTAGGGCAACTCCTGTGCTGCAAGGACCACATGGGATAAGCAGGGGAGCCGCCAGTTAAAAAGAAGGTGCATGGCTTTTAGGAAAAGACAGTTTCCTGCCAGTTGGTTTTAACCTTGTTTTAGTGACTTTATTTATTCTGATTTTAATCTCCACTGATCACCTTCATTTTATGGATTATTTATTGAGAAATTTGCACTGCACTTTGGGACACTGTTTTTGTTAGTTGGTTTTTAATAAAAGCACTTGCACTTCTCACTATCCCCTTGCTTGGTTTGTTTGTCCTCATCCGTTCAGCTCATCTCAGTCATGACTATCAACGGTGTTGGATTCAAGAGGCTCCCAAAATTGAAGAAGGAGCAAGGAACCGACCCGCACCATCACACCTTGTGCTTGTTGGGATAGGCTGCAGCCTCCCAGAACTCTGCGCTGGGTTAGCAAGCTTAGAGAATGGTATGGTATTATTTTATTGAAATCTATGACTATTATTAATATTATCACTTCTGTGACATCATTATTTTTTTCATGGGTGCCACCATTTTGTTTTTCTGATTTCTCATGTTGGTTGTGACCTATTAGATGGGTGCCTCCGTTACAATACAGTCTGCGCTTAATTCAGTTAAAGTGAAGACCCTCACAAGAAACCAGAGCTTAAGCAAATAAACAAATTGTTTTAAAAAATTTTGGTTATGGTGTTTAGTTTTAACTACAATTTAGGTTTTGTTGTATAGATGCATTGGCGATCCTAAATTGTCCCTAGTGTGTGCTTGGTGTGTGGGTGTGTGTGTGTACGTGGCCAGACATAATTCTCAGAACAAGAAAACATGGCTATCCAACAACAACAACATTTATTTATATAGCATGTTTTCATACAAATGATGTAGCTCAATGTGCTTTACAAATATCAAGAAAGAAAAATATAAAAATAAGTTTAGGCAATACTAAGTAACAAAGAATAAAGTAAGGTCTGATTTCATTCCCTTCAGTCGGCAACATTAACAATAATGTTTCAAGATGGATGCTTCTGCAATAACATTTAATTCAGTATGGTGGTTTGTATCAGGGGTGTCTAACTCTGATCTGGAGGTCCACAGTGGCTGACTGTTTTCTTTTCTGACACTTTTTTAATCAGTGAACAGTTCTGCTGTTAACTGACTTCTTTTCCCTTCAGTTTAATTGCCTTATTTTTTAAGACTCTGAATTGTTTCTTCTGTGGTGGGCTGGCACCCTGCCCGGGGTTTGTGTTGGCTCGGATTGGCTCCAGCAGACCCCTGTGACCCTGTAGTTAGGATTTAACAGGTTGGATAATGGATGGATGGATGGATGGATGGATGGAATTGTTTCTTTTTTGACCAGTTTGGGCCTCAAACTCCAACAAATTTTATTCCAGCCAGTTTCTTAATTAGAAGCCATTTTTGCTGTTACTTAAACCTGTTATTTAATTCCATGGCTTGTTGGTGCTCTCATTCTGCCACATTTCCCAAACTGTTGATTTTGTGGACCACGGCAAATTGATATTTCACAGAACTTCACCTTTCTCTATTTACAGGTATTGTATGATTGATGGCGGCACGGTGGCGCAGTGGGTAACGCTGCTGCCTCTCAGTTAGGAGACCTGGGTTCACTTCCCGGGTCCTCACTGCATGGAGTTTGCATGTTCTCCCCGTGTCTGTGTGGGTTTTCTCCCACAGTCCAAAGAAATGCAGGTTAGGTGCATTGGCAATCCTAAAAAAAATTGTCCCTAGTGTTTGCTTGGTGTGTGTGTGTGCCCTGCGGTGGGCTGGCACCCTGCCCGGGGTTTATTTCCTGCCTTGCGCCCTGTGTTGGCTGGGATTGGCTCCGGCAGACCCCCGAGACCCTATAGTTAGGATATAGCGGGTTGGATAATGGATGTATAATTTTGGAAAAATGTAATGACTTTAATGTTTCACCCACTCGACAACAACAATGCCTCTGTTTTGATAATAAAAGAAACATCTGCATTAGTATCTGCCACTCCATATAAAATTTAACCAGTAGGACATTTTTCCATCCTATTGGTCATGATAATCACTCATTCAGCCATGCCCAGCATCAAGAAGCAACTGAGAATATTCAAAATAGTAATTAGACATCATTATAGTGCCAACAGTACAAATGGTGCAGTACGAGATGTTAGTGCAAAACAAGGCAATAAATCAGCGGAACAAATAACATTGCTACAGTTTAGATTTACTTAATTACAGGTGGACGAAGAAGTTAAATTGATCAGTTTTAACTATTCATTATGCAGATAGCTTAGGAAAATAAACTTTATTTGATGGTGCATAACTTCCTACCAGACTCTGGTTGGGAGAACAGCTTAAGGCTGCGGTTGTTCCAGTCCTGTAACAGAGTGTACTTTGAGCTTTCTTGCAGAAACATTTGAGGTGTAGCCTGCTGATGGATGGTAGCTTAGCTCATATGATCTTCTGAACATATCTCACATTTCTGTATGTGACTTTCCTGTTTTAAGCTGCAGTTCCACCATAGAGTATTGTAATTCTGCAGGCAGGGAGACTTTCAGCTGTTATTACAGCAGAACATGGTAAGTGGATAAGCTTGCTTCTTACCCATATTTTTGTCATCTGAGGAAATGGAGGGACTGATGAGCTTCAATGAGGATGATGTCTGCGTTCTCTCCTAACATTAGCCTTACTAATACGTGCAGGCCAAGAAAGCTAAAATTGCTGACAGGTTTCACTGGGGAGCCATAAAAATGATCAGTGTGTGGTTGTCCTGCAACATGAAGTGCACACAATCTCCTTCTTTTTATTGATGTACTGTGTAGATTTATTTTGTGGCACTTGTCTCCACCAGCTCTACTATTTTCTTCCAGTAAGCACAATACTAGTAATTACACCAAAAATAAATAAAATGCATACATTCAAACACAGAACTGGTTTGTTGCCTCTTGCGCAGCCCTTTAAATTGATAACTCTTTCTTAATATTGTGATAAATCTCTCCTTAAGCCAAAAGCATGAGGAACTGTTCAGAAGTTTAAGCTTCTATGTTTAAAAAGACTAGAGTAATCCATTCCTTCTAAAACTTTGACATGCACAAGCGATCCACTAGCTACTCTGTTTTTGGATTTGCTTACAGTATAGCAAATATAAAAGCACTTGCCATTCCTGAAGTTTTCCAATAATCAGTTGTTACCAGCTTTTAATGTAACTATTAAGTATTTGAGAATAAATTCATAAAAATAAATTATTGTAAAAGAACTGCCTAGAAATGCTGATATATTTGAAACCAAGAAGTGCTCATTTGTTTGTACAAGAAGTATTGAAGTTTTTTTTGTGTTTGCTTTTTTCCATTTGGAATTTCATTCACTGATTTATTAAAAATGTGACATTTACTCATAACCAAATGCATGCCTTAGACATACTCATGTATTATATATTTACTTGAAGCTATTTATATAAACCCCTACACTTACACTGAGATGCCATGTTTAGATTTGTCTGTCTGAAAGAGAGTTGCTCTCATATTTTCCCAGAAATGACTAAGGCATGGAATCAAAAAGTGTCCAATGAAAAGTAGAAGATTATCAGTTTTTCAATCCACCGTTGCCTGCTTTGCTCCTGCCCAATGAACCTACAACTTTTTATTTTTCATTACCTATATGGAACTAAGGAGGTCTGTTGGCTGCTAAATCAATTCCAAAATACAAAGGGTTGTAGATGTGACTCCTCTGGCATCACTGTTTTTAGTTGCACCCCTGCAAAAGCCATGTAAGCCTATGTAATATTTCAAGTTATTTTTTTAATGAGAATACACTAAATGTATTTTTTTAATAAGCTGCATTCATATCACACTCCTAATATTGTATTGTGTGAAAAACTCACAAGCACTGCTGGCTCTGTTCTACCAAAAGTGAGTGGTGGCTCTGAGGATAAGGATCTTCTCTGGTATTCAGAAGGTTGCCGGTTCGAATTTCCATTACTGTCAACAGAGATCTTCCTCTGCTGGGACCTTGAGCAAGGCCCTTTACCTGCAATTGCTCCAGGAGCACTGTGCAATGGCTGACCCTGTGCTCTGACCCTAAGGGGTATGCGAAAACTAACAAATTCCTAATACAAGAAATTGTATAAGGTGAAATAAAGAACATAAATGTTCATAAAACAAACTAGGAGCAGGATATGTGAGAAATAACAAAATCAGAAAAATGTATAAGAAAGAGCAAGAAAGACAACCAACCCATTGTTACCAAAGCCCAATAAACAAACCAGAAATTAAAGAAACACACAAAGTCACAACTTTCCAGAAAGAGGTTTTGCTAACATATGTGTTTTCTCACACAAATCCCAAAACTTGGTCAATGGGAATAATGTGACATCATCTTAAGTAATGTTTGCACAATGATAAAATGTATTTCACTTCCAAGAGCAAAATGATAGCAAAATGGACACTTTTGCCAACACCAATATGACCACAGCCATTTGAAAATATAGAAAAAGGCAACTCTTGTAATCAAAATCAAAATAGACAATAGCAGTGCTGTAGAGTTACCAAAATAACAGTAAAATTATAACACAGCCAAAATACAAATAGAAATACAAAATATTTTCAGAAATGGATTCTGCAGTAAAAAAAATTAAATCCACACATGGTGGCTTGTCTATGCTACCTCAGAGCCATTTACATTTCTGACCTTTTCTGTTGTTTCTCTACATTGCACATGCGCACAGGATTTGTTGGTAGCTCGTCTCCTAGAGTTGTGCCACTGATTGAGATGTGGATGTACCTAATAAAGTGCCCTGGTCACAATGCTTATATCTACCTTCTGTTAGCTGCAAATTTTGTAGTCATATGATTTATATATTTTCTCATTTTTCAAAATACTGTACTGTCAAAAACTCAAATAGAAAGTAAAATCAAATAAACTGCTGTGTACAGTATATATAACACTTAGAGAAGAAGAGAGTAATCATTTTTCCTGGTTTATTTTTCAACACAATTCCCAAACCACACTTTTCTAATCTGTGCGTCAATATGACAAACTGTTAACACTGTGTGAAGCAGCATGAAACAACAACTTATCCACACTAAACGACAAGTTGAACAAATGTGCTGTAATTCTGCTGAGCTTGATTCCTTTCCCTAAGCTACATATCCCATGATGATGGACAAAACAAAATTATGCAGTTGGCCTAATAATATGAACATTTAAAGCATCTGGAATCTATTTTCAGATATTCCCACATGCCTTGTTCTTTAAATAAGTGAAGCCCAGCCCTCTGTCTATGAAAGCTACCATTTTTTGTTGATGTCATTCAAGCAAAGCAGAGAATAGCTGGGACTAATTTTTGGCTTTGAAAAATCAAAGACTTTGGCATTAGTCGTTAATTGATTTTTAGCAATACATAACAAAAGACAGAATGAACTTAATAAATGACGTTTTTTACAAAGAAGTAAAAAATTGCATGCAGTTTTGAATGGGACTGCCCATTTCATAAAATAATATAATTAATAGTAATAATAATTATTTGCATTTATATAGCGCTTTTCTCACTACTCAAAGCGCTCAGCAATTGCAGGTAATTAATTACCATTACAAACCACAAGACACCTAATTATTATTATTATTATTATTATTATTATTATTATTATTATTATTAATTGAGGCAGTGAATACTATTTCCTTGTGAATCCATACTCCTGGCCTCCCACACTGTCACTGTCTGCATGATTATTTCAGACTGATTGACTGAAGGGTGCATGATTTTGATTTGAAGAAAATTATGCTACACTAATTCACTACATATTGAGGGAAATACCATTTCTTAAGTATCACCCTTTAAACTAAGAAACATCCATAAAATAACTGAACAATTTTGGGTCATTCTCTGTAGAAAATTAACTCAAACCTAAAAAGAACCAAAGAATAGTGAAAAGATATTCATTTTTCTACTCAGTATAAAAGTTAAGCTGCTGTGAATGAAGATGTCATCAAAAACCTTTTAAGATTATTAAAAAAAGGGACTTAATAGTGTCATCTTAAAAGAAAGAAAGGTTACACATAAATTTATTATTCTGCTTTAACTAATTACTGTATTTAATGTAAGGTGCAATATTATCATTTGCATTTACTAATAAACTACTAGACCTCAAATGGTGTTTTTGTTAATAATAATATCGTTACTAATAAAAGTATTTTTTGCCATATCTCCAAAGATATATAAGTTTTAGGTTAATTACTGACTTCAAACTGGCCCTGTGTGAATATGGCTAAGTGGTTCCAGCTTTGCAGTTGATTCTCCCCACATATGTTTCACCTTCCTGCAGCCATGAATTGGGTTAAACAGGTCTGAAGATGTTATGTTATGTTATGTAGTAATAAATTCCAAAAAGTTCAGACTGCATATTTGATGACTTTTTTTTTTTTGCAATTTTGCAGTTACAGTATTTGCCCACAAGATGGCACTAAGGGCATTTCAAAATTGAACTCCTTTTTAAACTGCCATAACCAATACACACACCAGTAAATCAGACAGTTAGTCAATGTTTATTTTGTTCTTACATTATTGTATAGAAAATTTACACTCGCTGGCCACTTTATTAGGTACACTTTGCTACTACCGGGTTGGATCCCATTTTGTCTTCAGAACTGCCTTAATTCTTTGTGGCACAGATTCAACAAGTTGCTAGAAACATTCCTCAGGGATTTTGGTCCATAGTGACATGATAGCATCACACAATGGTTCCAGATGTGTTAGCTGCGCATCCATGATGCAAATCACCCATTCCACCACATCCCAAAGGCGGTCTACTGGATTGAGATCTGGTGACTGTCGAGGTCATTTGAGTACAGTAAACTCACTGTCAAGTTCAAGAAACCAGTTTGAGATGATTTGAGCTTTGTGACATGGCACAGTATCCTGATGGAAGTAGCCATCAGAACTGTGGTCATAAAGTGTTGGACATGGTCAGCAACAATACTCAGGCTGGCTGTGGTATTTAAATGATGCTCAGATGGCACTAAGGGTCCCAAAGTGTACCAAGAAAATATCACCCACACTATTACACCATTAGCTTCACCAGCCTACAAGGGAGGATGGATCGATGCTTTCATATTGTTGACACCAAATTCTGACACTAGCATCTGAATGTCACAGCAGAAATTGAGACTCATCAGACCAGGCATCAATTTTCCAATCTTCTGTTGTCCAATTTTGGTAAACTTATATAAACCGTAACCTCTGTTTCCTGTTCATAGTTGAAAGGAGTGGCACCCGGTGTGGTCTCCCGCTGCTGTAGTCCATCTGCTCTAGGGTTCAATGTATTGAGCATTCAGAGATGCTGTTCTGTATACCCCGGTTGTAATGAGTGATTATTTGAGTTACTGTTGCCTTTCTATCACCTTGAACCAGTCTGTCCATTCTCTTCTGATCTTTTGCATGAACAAGGCAGTTTTGCCCAAAGTTTTGCTCACTGCATATTTTCCCATTTTTGAACTGTTCTCTGATAGTTGTGAATGAAAATCCCAGGAGATGAACAGTTTCTGCATTACTCAGACCAGCCCATCTGGTACTAACAACCAGGCCACTTTCAAAGTCACTTAAATCATCTTCCTTCCCCATTATGATGGCTCTGTTTGAACTTCAGCTGGTTGTCTTGGCAATGTCTACGTGCCTAAATGCATTGAGTGTACCTAATAAAGTGGCTGGTGAGTGCAATTATATTTTTTTAATATATTCTTTATACATAATCATTTATTAATGTAATACTATAATAATGCTACTTTAAAAGAACATAATTAACCACAAGAAAAAATATCAAATATTACTGTAGACTTGGAGCAGTTATATACAATTCCAAAAATATTCATATAGTTTAAAATTATGATTTACAGATGCCATGTACATGGCAGTCTGGGTGGTAAAATATTATAGCTAACACAAACCAATTTCTTTATTGATGCAGCATAAAATAAACCCCATATTTGGTAATAGTCTTTATTCTTGCAGTACAAAAAGGAAATAACAAGGGAATTGTAAGTTGCTTGTGTGTTTGTTACTGGGGTTGAAGCTCATAACTTCATATAAGTATATATAAACATGAAGGAAGCACATTTTGACTTTCAAGCCTGAATTGTGGGTGAAATTTTTGAATCTTGTGCCTGGTTGTTGTCCTTGTGGAGTTTCTTTATTCTCCCTGGGTCTGAATGAGTTTCTTTCTGCTTTTCCTCCTATATCCCCAAAGATGAGCAAGTTAGGCTAATTGGTGAACTCTGAATTGTGCTTGAGTGTGCACAACAAGGCCCTGAGATAGATTGGTGCCCACTTTGTTGTTATCTACTTTTACAGATAACAGAAAGCAAAACATAATGAAGTAAAGCAAAAAATGTAATTATCAAACATAGCTTTAACAAAATTGTTTAAAAAATAGTTCTAGATACCACATGTACCAGAAAATTACAGTCTCACTTGCAAAGCCTCATAATGTTTCAATTAGTTAATTAAGTGGAAACAATCCCTTAGGCACCAAACTGTTACCAGATGTTTATGTACTTCACGGTAGAGCAAAACCATTAGCAAACCGAAAAAAGAAAAAGTCTTAAAAATATTTGTTTAACCTTTTAAATTTCATAATTAGTTACAGAGGAAGTGGACTAAGGTGTAAGTTTGGCTGCCTTCAAGTGCACTAGGGGGCAGTGTAAGAGTTTAGTTATTGCAGTCTCACGACTTTAGCACAGACATTTCACAAGGAAAATGCAGGCCACACAGCACAAACAACTTTTTAAATATATGTTTGGCATAAATTATTTTTTTCAGTTTAATTGCATCCAATGTTATTTTACTCATACTGGCTCATTTATTTCCTATGGTTTGGTATGTGTGCAGTCCATTGCCATTTTTAGACTGCAGCTTTAAAGTTCACAGACTGAGGCATTTCTTTTTTATTGAATTTTTTTTTTTCAACATTCATGGGGAGTGATGTCAAGTGTTAAACATACAGCAGTAAAATAATCCAGAAGATGAACTGAGGCTTGTAGTAACTGAAAGGGATACTTCAGGGAGCTATTTAGAAGTGGATGGTCACTAAATTTAGTATTCTTTATAGTGGGGCAAGAGAATAAAGTGAATGGCTGAATTTGATTGTACAGGCTCACTGTTTGGGTAATTTTTTTTTGTAAACTTTCCTAGCAAGAGGGAAAGAGTGTGAATGTGTGTCCTGGAATAGACTGGCCCCCATCCACAGCTAGTTGTTGGTGTTGAGCCTTGCACCATGGTGCATTAAGTGTATGAAAGGTGGCACCCAAGTGCCTGTAAATATGATAGACAAAGGTACTAAAGAGCAGAGCAAAGGAAAAGACAGCTGGCATGACTTGTGTGGATAGGTGGCAGATAGCAATGACCTCATCTCTTTGAAGCCTCAGCATCACTGGAGAAAGAAATGTCACCATTCATTGAATTTTAAATTCTAAACCTACTCTGCTGAAAATTGAACCTGGTGATGGAGCTGTCCAGCAGCTCAGCCTGTTCATCTCTCCCTTGTTGGCAAATAAGGTTCAATCATGTTGCCAATACTAACATCACACCAAAAGTGAAGCAATTTGGATTATGCAGATAGGCAGCGTATAAACACAGTTCTCTTCTTTCTCAATCCTCATCATTTATGTACTTTTATTCTTCTAAACAATAAATTGCTACTGGTATACATTTATAAAACAAAATGAAACATTTGGAAAAAACACATTTTTCAGTAAGATGAGTCAGCCTCAAGTAACCCCCTAGTTTCATTAGCAGCATTATGAGTACGCTAAGAGTCAGTATTTGCGTATCTATTGGGGTTTTTCTACAAACAAAATGCTTTGTACTGGCCCAGCCCGCATATGGTCTCCCTAGTCTGAATATTTTAATTCCGTTCTCCTTAGACTACCCAAAGATTCACATGTAAAGTAAACTGGAGACTGAAAACTGACCCAGTGAAAATTGATGTGCCATGTGAAAAACTGGTAGCACATAAAAGGATGGTAGCTGCTAGGATTGGCCTCAGTTCTTCAGGACCCTGTAGTGATCAGAATAGATCAGTGCTCAAATATTTACATCCTTGAATGCTCCCTGTGTTCCAATCATTTCAGACACTGCTTTGCCTGTGTTGTGGATTTTAATGTTGTGTTTTGCTTGTGCCTAAACAAGTTTGTGACTGTCACAGTAAACATCTCCCCTTCGTTAATGTTAAAGGCTGACTGCCACAGTGGTCTCCATAACATAGACAACATTAAAAACAAATAAGTTCTTTGCCTATATTTGCTGAGTTAATGTTAAGGTTTGCACTGAAATGCAACCACCAATAATGGACTGACCATGAGAAAAGCAATTTAACAAGCAAGGTATTGTAACAGAAGACTGTTAGAGAGATCGTCAAACTCAAAACATAATCCAAAAACCATAATCAAATAAATGTAAGGCAAAAGTTAGTAACCAAGAAGTCTTTTCAAGGGAATAATAAAAGCAAATGCAAAATTTTTAATCAAAGTCTGTTAAATTTGGATAATTATGCCTATCACACTGTGATATAATGCACACAACTTCTGCTATGCCATAAATGCAAAACAGCTACCACTACACAAATGGTGACAACTTCAAGTAAACTAATATAATGAAGATCCATTTCAAAATCAATAATATACATATACAAATGAATAAAACATAAATACAAGAAGAAAATACATGACCTAGGGAAGGAATCGTGACAGTTACCACCTGAGTTTAATAAAATTATGTTTAAGTCCATAATCGGAGCTCTTAACATATGACATATTGAACTTTTAAGGAACAAATTACTTCATGATTTAATGTGATAGATTTTTATGTTATGACCTCTATCAAAATTAAGTTTTAGACAATTTGTACGTTTTCTACAATTCTGCTCTATTTGAGAGTCAGAGCCTTGTGAAACTATGTTACGTGTTACAGCTGTGGTTTTCAAAATATTGTTTTCACTATCTTAAGACTTTTAAATGACATTATAATTTATGATAGTTGTGGAGCAAAGCTTTTGGAGAAACATGACAATGTGTTGAAAGGCTATTTGAATGCTGTTTGTACATTCTAGAAGGCCTATCCACCACCTGGTGGCATAGCATTTGGGAGTTTCTTGGGTCATAAATAAATATAAAAATAAATATCATGACTGCTTGTGTCTACGCAAAGTATTCTGTTTCATTCAGTGACTAACTGCATGTTTAACACCCACTACTGCCTGCATAGGACGTGAAATCCTATGGTCTTGTTTGTGTTTTAGGGGGTTGTAAAGGTGAAGAAGACAATTTTAAAAATTAAGTTTACTCCGAAAAATGAAAAAAGTGCTGCATTTCAGAATAAAAAGAGACTTTAAATTGTACATGTTGGAGTGATTCTGGAG
Source organism: Polypterus bichir lapradei (assembly GCA_026402145.1). Classification (NCBI taxonomy): domain Eukaryota; kingdom Metazoa; phylum Chordata; class Cladistia; order Polypteriformes; family Polypteridae; genus Polypterus; species Polypterus bichir. Next base: position 5,557,704 of record JANRMT010062834.1, read on the forward strand.
ATTTTCCATACTAAAGCTGCCAAGTGTGCTGCCTACTGGAAGCACCAGCTGTCACTTCACATCCAGACAATCATATATTATCATGAGAGCCCATTGAAGGCAGCCAAACCGCAAAAAGCACAGAATTCTCCACAGGCCATAAATGCTTGGCCCTATAATGGATGAAACCTTCAGCCGGCCACAATGTTGCACAAAAATATCAACACCAAAATTGGATAAATCACCAAAGCTTTAATATACACAATAACATTTCTTCAAAATGTCCCATACCATTATTATTATGCTGGTTGAAATTCTCACTGAATCTGTAGTATCTACAGTATAGGAATGTTACATTTATGAAACATTGTGTGTAAAGAACTACTACTGCATTATTTTGAAATCAATTTTACAGATGGCCATTCTTCCATTAAAATAATGCCCTGTGAAAACTGTTCGAAAGATTATCCCTCTGCCACGGTTTACAGTGGAGTTCCTTCATTTATTCTGAAATTCACAGTATCATTTCAAACTTCACTTTTAAAAGTGCTTAAAAATGTGATGAGTCATTCTACTGAACAATTTTTTCAAGCTGACATAACGTGGGAAGATTTCCACAGATTTCAGATACACTGGATCAAGTTTTCTGTAGGAATATCGACACATGCGGCAGAAAATGGCCTCTGTATTATGTTCAGCTCACTAATGGATACCGTATTAATACAATATTTCAAAAGCTTAGCATTTCTTAAGAATGTTACTCGGGATTTCTTCAAAGCCGGTGCTTTAATTGTTTCTTCTAAGATGACCCCACCAAATCCTTTACCAAGCAGCTGTTTTTTTGCCCATTTCTTAGTTTACTGAAATACTAAGCCTGCTCTGCTCTTTTTACTGGTAATTTAATCCTTTTTTATTTCAGGCTACCTAATGCTCTATGTAGATTTTTCTTTTATTTTTTAAAACTATGGGAACAAAATATTTTGAAACCATATGTTTATGTAAACATGCCAGATATAGCAACAACCTAAACAGTACCTTCAGCTGCAGTAGAATGCTGTTCAATCATTAATGTTGTCACAGAAAGTCCACACACAGTAAAAGTTACTGAAAAATGTGAGCAAATCTTTAGCATTCTCCAAGTATCACTCTGTTTGTACACCTGCATACACTCACCCAGATTATAAAGCCACAAGAGTTAATTTATTGTAATACCTAACCTGGGGGGGCACATCCAGGGCTTCAGATATACTTTTCTATCAGCCCTAGTAGACATTTGCTATGTTCTAAAGACCCAATTTCCCTTAAGGGGATGTACACCATTTACCAGCACCATTAAATATTGCCACAAATACATGTTCCCATTCCAGGGCGTTTCTATGCCAAAGAGCTAATCATTCCATCAAAACCATTAACACAAATGTTTTGCGTTTGCTCAAGTATAATCTCTAAGGTCTAATCTAAAAGGACATGTGCCCTTAAATGCCAACACATACCAGAATCCTGTGAGCTAAACTGGGTGAAGGGTTCGAACTATCCTTTTTCAGTTATAGCTCAGGTACTGATTAATTCACTACAATTATTGTCTATCTATATTCTATTCCTTACTAGTCGAATACATCAAATACATGTCTGGGAAAAACCTGTTAGAAAAGTGTGTAGTGACTGGTGAAATCCTGCACTGCATAGACTACACCCACATGGCTTCTTCCTAAAACAACCATCCCCTATTTCTCCCATCCATGTGTTTTAAACTGCTGGTGGAGATTTGGGAAGAGAGCAAAAGAAACTGAAACAAAATGACTTGATGCTGAGGGAAAATAAGAAACCAAAATACTGTTATTAGTTCAGGAGCTCAATAGCAGGAGGTAGCTGAAATATAATGATTAATTTGTACATTGTTTTGAGTGCTGTGACAGAGGTGAGAGCTGCTGGGCTGCACATGTTTGAGACCTGCTTCTGTCTGCTATGAAGTTTTTCTGTCATTTTGCAAAACATTTAAAATTTAAAATAAAAAAATTTAGCTAAGACAGTCTAGATAAGCTTTGTGGTCTGTATATTACATATTAAAACACTGCTTTTATTCTTGCATGGCACACAGTTATGTTAACTTCTTTAAGTTATTCATTTAGATGTGCAGTTAGAAGATGAATGTTGTGTAATCTTCTTTTTCTGGCATTGTTTGACAGATTTGTTGATTCAGGTGTTTTGAGTACTGAAATCTGCATCTCCTGTGGCCCTTCATTATCAGCAATCTTAAAATCCTTTTGACAAGGTGCGACACATTGTTTACTTTGAATGCATGTTTTGCAATATATAATTTTTACGAAAATAAGTCTCGATTCTTTCAAGCTTACCTCAACTCCTTACACCAGGGGTCCTCAATCCCAGTCCTGGAGAGCCGCAGTGGCTGCAGGTTTTTGTTCTGACCTGGTTGCTTAATTAGAAAGCAATTCTTGCCAATAAAGCACTAACAAGCTATGAAATTAAATTAACTCTGCTATGTCAGGTCATTCCCATATCCTAGATTTTCTTTCCCTTTCTATCATGCAAATGATTTGAAGGCTAAAATGGACGAGTAATTCTCAGTCCTTCACTTTTTTCTCTTCATTTTTCTTCCAAGTATTTAATTAAACCCAATAGTGCAGATAAATACACACAGGTGTAAATGTAAATAAGCTAAATGGAGAAATGCTGCTCTCTCTTGTCATTTGCATGTTATTGATAATAAGGAGCAATTAAAATAGCTGTTTAAGACAAAATTAAGCAATAAGGGCTCAAAATCACTAAAGTGAAGCAGAAGTGTTACTTTAGCAATAAGTGCTTTTTATTAAGCAACTGGGTTGGAGCAAAAACCTGCAGCCACTGCGGCTCTCCAGGACCGTGATTGAGGACACCTGCCTTACACTATCATTGTAGTGATGAACAAAAGACAGCATACACAACAACTGCAACAATAATGTAGCGCTCATGTTAGATGTCTTCGAATGCTATTGTACAGTATAATCTGACTGTACAGAAAACTTATGTTTATTTTGGACATTCGCAATATGTTTAATAGAGGTCTTTTTAGGAAACGTTTCAGCTGTACAGTTTATCATAATCAGAAGCTTGCTGTCTGTTGGACCAGGTTAACAAAAGCACCTCTGATATTTGCAGTTCTAAATCACCACCCAAACTTTGCACACCACCTTCCTGAGGCATTGCATTGGTTTAGAAATGTGACACTAAGTGAGCTGTCTAATTATTCCTAACTTGTTTCAAGCAAAATTCACTCATGGTTGTCTCCAGACATGCTGAAATGTCTGGCTCAGCAAGACTAATCCTTGATAGTAATGCATTATCTTGTTTGATGATATCATATCTGGTAACCTCAAAATCTTATATTATTTCTACAACACATTTTCCAAGGTCCCAAATTGGTTTGTCATCTATTCATGTCATTGCACGTATCTCCGATATTTCCCTCATAAACCAGATTGACTTCGGGAGAACCTAAGAAAGATTTATTAAGAATCAGTATTTGATTGTGCTTTATCTGGTCTTTCTCCTTATAATACTTTTTAATGGCTATCTCTACAATATTCAAAGTTCCAACAAAATACACATAGAGATCCACTCTGGTTTTCATTATTTTCATGGTCGGAACATCAGGATATAGCTCTGTCTGTAAGAGTATCCAGTTTTGGGAATTAAAAATTGTATCTTTGCTATTTTAATGATACACCTTAACTCCGTACCTGCCCATCACCTCCTCATTACTACTGTTCCCTTCACCAATACGCACATTATGATCCACTCTGTTCACCACTCTTTTTTCTTGGGGTATATTCTCCACCATTTTGTTTAACTCACTCCGGAATTCTTCTTTCTCTTCCACCTCAAATCCTACTTGTGGAGCATATGCACCGATGACATTTAACATTACCTCTTTGATTTCCAACTTTATGCTTATCACTCTGTCAGATATCCTCTACACCTCCAAAACACTCCTAAGATACTCTTCCTTTACAATAACCCCTACCCCAGTTCTCTTCCCATCCACACCATGGTAGAACATTCTGCACCCACCTCCGATGCTTCTGGCCTTACTCCCTTTCCACTTGGTCTCCTGTACACACAGTACATCTATCTTTATACATCTACCTTTTTTGGCTCTATCATATTGGCCAGCTCTCCCCCTTTACCAGTCATAGTGCCAACATTCAAAGTTCCAACTCTGAACTCTACACTCTTTCCCTTTCTTCTCTCCCATTATCTTTGAACGCACTTTCCCTCTCTTGTTCTCCTTTGCTTCTTTGCCTTCTTTGCCTAGCAGTAGCATAGTTTCCTAACAATACCCTGCTGGACAGTAGCATTGGTGGCGGTTGTTGGTAACCTGGGTATCAATCAATCCGGTATAGACATTCTGTTTTTTATCTGCATGTTTGATTAGGCACAGGTTTTATGCCAGATCTGGTTCCTGATGCAACCCTCCCCAACTTTCCCAGGCATATGGCATTAAGACCTCACTGGCTTGTGTGATCCCGGTGGCTGGGTTATTGTTACCACTGAGTCACTGACCATTTAAAGGGGGAAAAAATAAAATACGATTTCCTAGGTTCACACATCTAGATTGTGGTATGGAGAAAAGGAAGCTTTACTCCATAATGTAAACGTAATTGTGAAAAGAATAATATTTGGTGAGTGGTGACAATGTCAAAAAAAGCAGTTTAAATTGCATTCATTTATAGTATGCCACTTCAATGTTCAATTTATCAACAACTGTGTCTGAGCTCGCTTGATTTAGTACCTATAAAAATTCATAGTGTAATGTATTCAAAACCGAAGCTGTGTATGAATGTGTGTTTATAAGTGTATGCATTTTATCATTTGGGATAACATATTGCAAATTAATTTTTCCAATGTCTGGCTTACTATGTGCACATTGTACTAAATGTTTACTTTAGCAAAGTGTGACTGACAGTTTCATCAGCTGTCCTTTTTGCTAACTTCTACGGAAACGTCTTTCAGGATCATATAACACACACTGCTGTGACTGAAAATGATAAGGTCAAACAAATCGGGAAAGAGGTAACATGCCTATTAGACTAATTACAATTAAGATACTCATCTCATGATGTTGACCTTGGTGTGCTGGGGGGAGGGTGGGAGCAACTTTTTGTATGCTCCTGTGATCTTCAAAGCTATGCTGTTAAAGCTTTCTGTTCCTGGTAAACTTGGGAAACTGGTCTTGGGGAGGGGCAGACAAAAATAGATTAAAAAACTCACTTCTAAGATGATTCACTAAAATGTTGTCCAGATCAGGGTTACCATAACTAACCCATTCATTTTTTGGTTATTTGGCTAAATTAGCTCAATCTGAGTGTAGGAAGGTGTCATAGTAACAGTAATATTGTCATGTGTACAAAGTACAGGGAGATTCTTATTTGAATGTTAGTATGTTTATGAGTGTGCACTCTGTGAGACTGATGTCCCCTCCAAAGTTTGCTACTGCCTTGCATTCAGCACTATCATGATGGGACAGCCCTCAGCCAGATACGCAGATAACAAAATAGATAGATGGATAGAATAATAATATTTTCTTTGAGAGGCACCAGTGTACCAAGAAAATTGTAAAGGCTAATGCACAGGCTGAGGTTAATGACATTGGTGAGGCCACAGACAATTGTTTCAAAGGCAGGAGAGATGTTATCCATCAGTAATCAGTAAATGTGAGGAGACACTGACCTCAGCTGGTGACACTGCCAAGACGTGGAAGGAGTGCCTTAAGGAACTCCTACAACTGGCAGTCACGCCTTCCCACAAATGAGGCAATACTGTAACTATAACTGAGGTGGCTAATCGGGTTGAAGGACTACACAGTGGCATGAAAACAAGTGTTAATGAGGGCTGGTTGCATAGGATGAACGGGATGAATATTGCTGGGGTGTTAATATACATCTGCAATGCTATGTTGATGGCAAGGACAGTATGGACGGTGGTCAAACTGGAGTGTTGGTGATCATTTTCAGAACAATAGACGAGACAATGCTTCAACTTCTGAGTGGTAACCTTTCCAGGAAGTGTCTGGTTTCAGGAGCTAGAAGGAATGTGCTGATCATCAAGCCACAGATAAAGCAGGAGCAATAAGGACAAAGTCTTTGTTCTCACACAAATATTTAAGGGATTGAGTTTTAAAAAATAATTGAAAGTGCTTTTTGAACCTTGAGCAAATCTGTGACAACATACTGTCTCTTGGAAGATAGTATGAGTGTAGGAGGATTTCTAAACCACCAAGTGAAAATTATGTTTTAATTCTTGGAGTTAATCTGAATTTAATTACAGTAGGTTAACGACAACAATGTTTCTTTTCTTCTATTCTGTCTGGGATTTTTGTAGACAGGATATAAAAATGCAGCCAAGGTTAGGTAAACAACTAGTTTGGAGAGTTGTGGGTTTCATCTCCAAGGTTTCAGATGGGGCCTTTTCTAATTATGATATCATAGGAGCCTTTAGCAACCAAGAATGACAAATTTAAGTTTATCATAAGCACTTCCAAATCTGAAATTGAAATTCTCTCCTTGAAAATTTAGGCTGGCTCTCTGCAAGTGTGGAGCAACAGTTGCTTCAAGTGAATACGTTTAAGAACATTTGGGTTTTGTTTATGTCTTAAGGGTATAGGATATCATGTAACCGATCAATGAGAATGGTGTAATAGTGGCAGTATAATGGGTTTTAGACCAAGAGGTTTATTAGACAGGAGTATAAGATGCAGAGAATTTTTTGAGCATATCCCTGACTGTGCATAAAAGAAAAATGTAATACTAATCCATACCAAAAATTCCACATAGCAATAGCAGAAAAAAATAACAATAGCAAAACCAAAAAGAATCTAAAGATATAGAAGCTCGTACAGAATTGTTTAGACCAAGTTTTTAGGCTGCAGAGTTGTCTGCCTGAGTTCAGCAGCTTAAACAGTTTGTTTCTGGGATGGCTGGAGCCCTTGGATATCCTTAGAGACCCGACCAAACACCATTTCAGGAAGATATCATGTAGAGTGGCAAGTAAGGTCCCAGTGGTAGGCTTATCTAGGCAAACAATGCCCTATAAAGATTCCCATACCTGGAAAGTGCAGTTCCCATACCAGGCAGTGATGTAGTCGCTGAGGATACTCTCAATGGCTCCAGAGTAAAAAGTCTTCAGAATGTGAGGGGAGATTCTAAACTTGCTCAACTGCCTAAGGTGGCAAAGTCTCTGTCTGGGTTTACTAATAAAAGAATCTGTATGCGTGGTCCATGTCAAGTCCTCTGCAAAATGCTTACCCCCTCCACATGTGTACCATCGATGACAAGGGGGTTGTAATGTCAATGCTGAACCTGCCTGAAATCCATGACTATCTCCTTGGTCTTGCTGACATTTCGGCTGAAATGACTGGCTCAACACTACTGCACAAGGCTGACTTCTTCATCCAGGTATTAGCTGTCATCCTCCCCAAGATGAAGTCCACCTCCATTGTGTCATCCACAAGCTTCGCAATGGAGTTAAAAATGAACAGGTATAGAGTGTATACAGCACTAAGGACACACCCTGAGGTGCCCCTCTATTGTGAGAGATGATGCTTAAAATGATATTGCCCACTCTCACCACCTGGGATCTCCCATTTAGAAAATTCGAGCAGCAGATGGAATTGCCAGATCCCAGGTTGTACATCTTAGCAATCAAAATGTGGGGCACTATAGTTTTGAACGCTGAGCTATAATCTATGAACAGCAGTCTCACATACTTCCCACACCCGTGGTCTAGGTGAATTAATGTAGTGTGCAGTACCTTAGACAGAGGTAGTGAAATTTTAGCTCAGTTCTTCGACAAACTTCTCATTTTACCAGTGTCTTACCACAATAGTAAAAAAGCTGAGAAAAATTTACTACAGGGAACAGGAGATGAGAGAGTGCACGAAGTTAGATAAACAAGCAAAGGGTCTGAACTGGGAAATTAGTAGTACTAAAATGTCTGAGTCGAATTACTAACTCAAAAAACAAATGTGATGTTCACATAAACATTCTTACTCCCTAAAAATATTTGCACTAACTAGCACACAATGGATTTATACACCATAAACTTGGACACTTCAGATCATGTGCTTCCTTCTTGAATAGCAGCAGCTTGATGACATCATGTATTGCAACTTGCAGCTGCCCTGTGAAAAAAAAATAATTAAAAAAAAAATAATAACATAAAAAATAAGTTAAAAAGTAGATACAGCACATTCAAAAACTCCCTAAATAATTAGCACCTATGAACATGAACTCAGGGTAGTAAATGAAATGCATGAGAATTGCAGGTAAAATTAAATAAAATGTTTGCAGCGGGTTGAATTTATTCATCTTTGGTGCAGGGTGATGATCTGGATGATCCAGGGCGAGCCTGAGAATTGTCACCACTGTTTGAGTTGAAGAGGAGCCACCTAATAAGAACTACGCACTGCAGTTCTGGAAAAGGAAACCTGATGTACCCTTATTCACCTGTTACCTTTAAAATAGTATAGAGGATTAGACGATGAATAAAATATACATTAGATGGTGATCAACATCTTTTGAACTTGAACCTGACAGGACTATATATACTCTACACTGCTGATTTTGTAAGTGGCCAGAGATTAGCGCATGTGTAGTAAAAACACGTGAATTAAAGGTTTATACCATTGGTGGTGTATAGTGGATGTTTCTTATTTCAGATCTGAGCTGATATGCATGTCAAAAACCACAAAACCAAATTTTGTGCTATCATTGAATTTTTAATGCTAGAGGACAATGTGCCTCCAAAGATTCATTCTTATTTAGTCAATGTGTGTCAGGAGTCCATTTCATATACTACAGTCAAAATATGAGTTGCAGAATTTCATGTTGGTAATATGTCCATCATCAATAGGTAAACAGCAAATCAGAAGCAACTGTCTCTGTGTATGCAGTATTATCAATAATATATAATAATCAGAAGTTTGATTCTGTTTCTCGGCACCATGGACTTCCAGCCTCAGTTCGAAGCCCTTTAACAGTACTCTGTACTAGAGTTTGCATATTTCTTCCTATATTCTTCTCCAGATATTCTTATTTCTTTGGACATCCTAAATGTATGCCCTTTATGATAGGACTGGACAATTCATTTTTCAAAACTTTGATAGCTTTAAGATGAACACAAATATAGTTTCAAATCAACTCTGTTGCATAGCGATTTGGAGAAAAATGAAATTAACTTAATTAACTTATTTGTACTCAGCATCTACTGCTTCTCATTTCAAAGTTCGTTTAACAGTTGGCCAGCATTGATGGATTCCACTTGCACTGATTGCACTTTTCCATCGTTGCAATGTTGTAGTGAAACCTTATTCCATGTTCATCACTGATTCCACCATAATCATCTGGCAAGAAGTCCAAGTGTGAATATAGAAAATGAATTATTACTGACATGTTGCACTTCAAGGTTTTAATATCATGAAGCATCAACTGGACGTAGTTTGGTGGATTCTCAGCAACATCCTTCGATGCCTTCCATGCAATTTCCTTCGGCCCCTGCTAGCAAATCTTCAAACCACTTGTAATTGATGAAATGTTTGATTTGTTTTCTTTAATCTTGGCACCAGTTATTTGTGGAAACATCTGTCGCAGATACTGAAATCCTTCTCCTTTCTTGTTAATCGCTTTTTTCAAATTTTTCATCAATCCAAGTTTTATATAAGGACGGGGCAAAATACTGTATCTTTGTTAGATGGACAAGTGATTTATGTGCCACACTTTTCTGCTCAGAAGCCTAATGATTATGGCTCTGCCAGATCTTTTTAAAGTAATGAGGGTCCCATTCACAAATGAAACGGCAGTACTGGTTATATACAAGCTGCATTATTAATAGCAAAGCCACTACTTTAATATCACCATAGATGTCCCAGTTGTAGTTGTTCTACTATATATGTATACTTATAATATTAGAGAAAAATCACAAAAATAGGTGATTGCAATAAAATGGTATATGATAAGAAAATGTAAAACTGATTTTTGTGATCCATACGATACACTCAAAGTGTTTGGGAAGCAAAATCTGTCATCCAATGTAATCAGTGATTTGAAATTGTTGATATACTTGACAGAGTCCTGCTGTGGATTGGTGCCCCATTTATTGTTTGTTCCTCCCGTACTAACCTTGCAGCCAGTGTAGGCTCATTTTGTTCTCTAAAAGAAAAGAAGTATTTATAAAATAAATGAAAAAAATTGTGAAAAATTTTAAAAGAGTTATTATTTAGTCAGTGAGATGTGTTTAAAGTTAAGACAATTTGCTGTTAAGGGGGTTTGGGTATAATGGCAGAGTACTGATGGTTTCATGTCCTGTTTTGGTCAATGGTTTCATGGCTACAGAGCAACATTTTGCATTACAATCTCGTGATCTGCTTTTATTCTTCACCTCCCGTTCTTTTTCTGACCTACATTTATCTCTCAGCTGTCTGAAGTTTCAGGTTGATAGGAAGTTTGTTGACATAATAGTTCTATGAAGATGTGCGCTTCTCATCTTTAAAAATAAATATATTCATATTTTAATACATCCATCCATCCATTATCCAACCTGCTATATCCTAACTACAAGGTCATGGGGGTCTGCTGGAGCCAATCCTAGCCAACACAGGGCACAAGGCAGGAAACAAACCCTGGGCAGGGTGCCAGCCCACCGCAGGACACTCTCACACCCACACCCCAAGCACACACGAGGGACTATTTAGAATCGCCAATGCACCTAACCTGCATGTTTTTGGACTGTGGGAGGAAACCGGACCACCCAGAGGAAACCCATGCAGACACGAGGAGAACATGCAAACTCCACGCAGGGAGGACCCGGGAAGTGAACCCAGGCCTCCTAACTGCGAGGCAAGAGCAGGGCTACCCACTGTGCCACCGTGCCACCCACTATTTTAATACAATTATTTATATTTTTAATAATCTAAAGATATACGTTTTGTGTAAATTAATATTTCAGTTATTTTTTTATATGAAACTGTACAATGGACCATGGGAACTGGCTCCCCATCTGGAAAAATCCCTCCTCTCCTGATGGCTAATCTGCCCCTGTGTTAAGCCGACATCACAACCTATTGGCATAAAAATATTTTCTTCTTTTTGGCTGCTCCCATTAGGGGTCAACACAGTGGGTCATCTTCCTCCATATCTTTCTGTCCTCTGCATCTTGTTCTGTTACACCCATCACCTGCATGTCCTCTCTCACCACATCCATAAACCTCTCTTAGGCCTTCCTCTTTTCCTCTTATCTGTCAACTCCATTCTTAACATCCTCTTCCCAATATACTCAGCATCTCTCCTCTGCACATGTCCAAACCAATGCAATCTCATCTCTCTGACTTTCTCTCCTAACCTTCCAATCTGAGCTGACCCTCTAATGTACTCATTTCTAATCATGTCCATCCTTGTCACACCCAATACAAACCTTAACATCTTTAAGTCTGCCACCTCCAGCTCTGTCTCCTTTTTAATTGGCATAAACACATGACATTTAACATTTTTCTCAGCAATCACTATAAAATAAATGAGATTAGTAACATATAAAAAATATGATTTCTGGGTGGACTATTCCTTTAGGCTTCAACTAAGAGTTGAGGCCTCCATGCATTTCCAGTGCCTTAGACTTTTTCCAGAGGAGCCAAGACATTTGAATCTTTAGCAATGAACACTCCTTAGACCTCCTTTGTAAAAAATCAGACTCCACAACTCTGTTGTGCCTTTCTCAAAAACTCTCCATAGACCATTCCTACACAGCGTTGTATATATATAATGACAAATAGGGGGCGCTGTTGTCCCATTGAACCCTGTGATCAGGCGCCAGACACCAGGTAAAAGTCCAATTATGATTTATTCGGACAATATTACAGTGCACAAGCACCCTCCACTCCACAATACTCAAATAATAAACACAATAATACACAATAACCAATAATCCTCCACTCCCAGATGCATTGCCACCCTGCCACCCAGCTCAGCTCACTCGTCTGGGATCTCTCACAGTCTTTTATAGTTAATGACCTGGAAGCGCTTCTGAGCCCTCAGTCCACAGGATTATCAGCACTTCCGGGTCAGGTAAAAAGTCCTCTTCTTCATCCCGGAAGTATGTCGGTAAGTCCATCCCCGTGACTATGACGTACTTCTGGATTGTAGTGAACACCAATATCTCTGGGCCTCCCAGCAGCGTCTCCTGGTGGCCCCCACGTTATCCAGCAGGGTTGCACTGAAAGACTCCA